>JAINUG010000141.1:977500-1477500 GCA_029706075.1 Aldrovandia affinis
AAATATAGGATAACTCTATTCGTTATAACTCTATCCTTATATCTTCCAAGACGCGTTTTGTGTCACTCACATCAAAAAATTGGTTATTTGTTTTAAGGTACTCCAAAGTACGAGTCTTACAGGACTCTACAAGAAAGAAAATTAAATTAAATTAAACATTTGAGTCACCGAGGCAACTGAAGTCCAGTCTAATCAAGTCCGGTTACGAGGGGTGCCCAAATATGTTTCTCTATCACACTCATTTCCTTGTATTGTTTAAAATACATAAAAGCACACCCACGCAAATGCGCTACCGGGTCAACGTTTTACACGCAGAAAGTGGAAAGTACTTCATTGCCTTTTAATTGTTTCTGGGATGATGGACTACAATACAATGGGCAGCACATATTAAACATGGATTTAATCTATATATAGGTATATAGGAGCAGACAGGCGACTTCCATCGTATGCCTCTGAAATATTCAGACTATATTTCAATATAAATTTCAGGCACAGACCGTGATGAGTAGGCTGCATTCGTCGTTCGGTGGTAAAACTTTAACCTCGGTATCCTTGGCTTGTGTATGCTCATTCTCTTCTTTTTTTCTTAAAACACCCACGTAACCCACGTGAATGTAACTGTTTTCTGACCTTTACATCGATTTTAAAAGCACCTCACTCTTTACGTTTGTGCTGTCTAATTGTAAATCAGTCACACAGATACACACATATGACAGAAGTTCTCTGGTCACTATTGTAGTCAACATCACAATCGACACGGAAGTACTAAATCTTTTTCGGCAAACTTAAATAGTTAGTAGCCTGCGCAGAAATGGTCAAAATAGCACCCATGACAAACATGTCACAAACTAGCGTCGGAGCCTATACGCTGGAATAAAATACGATATCAACAAACGTGACCGCTGAAGGTCTCAGTAAACGCCTCAATGCTGCGGTTGTTCTCCGTGGAAAATATAACCAACATGCTATGCTCCGCTCGCGCAAATCTTACCTTATATCGCGTCTTAAGGGGTTAAATAATAAAGGCATATATTGTGCTCACCTGGTGACTGACGAAAGGGGCTAAGTGGTGTAGCCAGCGTTAAGACAGCTTGGAGTTAATGAAATATCTCCAAATGGAAGTCAGAAGTGCGTGCAGAGATAAGCCTGATGTGCTTTATATACCCCGTAAGCAAGTGCTCCTCTTCTGATATTGTCCAAGTGCGTTTGCATAGCTGCCGAAGTGGCTCTGCTCTTTCCCTCCCGCTAACATTGCACTGTGTTTGTTTTCCCCAGCTATGACGTGAGACAAAATATTGGCCATATGTTCATCGGCAATAAATTGGTCATAAGAGCAAACACGAGACCTCTTGATGGTGCTTTTAGCTGATTCGACGCAACTTTCTTATTCGGTTTTCTGATTGCAGTTTTTTTTGTTGGTATCCTTTGATACAAAACGTTATGTAGGTGTGTTTTGTTTTCATTTGCGATACTTATGGTAAATGTAAACTGAAAGACAGCTCGCCGCGCGAGGGTTGTACAAAATAGGGGCTTTCGTTGGATTCTTATCGTTCGCGGCTGGCCCTGGAGAAGGATCTTACTAATAAATCTTTTGGTAACTAAGAGGAGTCCAGGCAAAGGGACCAGATGTGGCATGCTATTTATGTGCGATATTCCCCGTTTACACAAGATAGACTGATGTAACAGTTGACAGCTAAAGTTAGAGATATTCATTTTGTGCCATTATTGTCTGCTATTATTAATAATTTTTCCTCAACCTAGAATACTTTTATTAACACATTAATTTAGGTTAATCCTTTCCTGGTGTTTTACACTGTTCCGTTATAGATAGGCTAACTCCTACATATCGTATATGTATGAATACAAAGTAGTATAACTTGGATGTGATTAAGCTTTAATAACCAATCTAGTGTATATTTGAAATACGACGACAATAATAATAATAATAATAATAATAATAATAATAATAATAATAATAATGTTGTTGCTGATGACGATTCCGTATTTTCTATGATTTATTTTAATAATAATCAGGAGAAGAAGAATAAGCATCTTTGTGTGAGCTTACTCTGTGCGGAGAGATTTGTCGACCCACCCAAAGCATTGATTGTGTACACAAAGCCTCTGCGCACAATGACGCGCATCCTCCCTAACTAGCACTTTCGCTCCATTGTTGATCAATGTGTAACTTCGCTCAATTTCAGCGCGCACTATTTCCACAGGCAATCACAGGAGCACGCCAGTCCAATACAGAGTTTACGAGCCCCAAATCATATTATGATATACTAAATCGGCCTCGTCCTCACTCGCTGCGCCGTGAACAACAACTTAAAAGCTGTTATAAGCTCAAAACACACAACCCTAACAAATGCTTGTGCCATATCTCTGGACATAAAAAACACGTGATTTATATTTTGTGAGGCCAGTTGAAATGTTGAAGTGAAAAACATCAATATTAGAGATATTCCACATTGCTGTTTTACAAGATGAACTGCATGAAAGCTCAAAAATCTTGCAGCCATTGATTCATTACTATAATGCCTAAGGCCATATAAGTATGTCCACAGGTTTAGTAAGTTCATTGTCATTTAGGCTTATATGAAAGTGGAAAAACCAAACCCATTGAGAAAATGAGAATGTAGCGGAATGACATGTAGAAAATACAACAAATGACATACGTGTTGTATTTTGAGATTGACATGTGACTTGATTGACTTGACACTAACCGGCTTGCACAATCTTGCTTTGGCCTCCATGTTGGTGCTCGTACATGTATTCATACATATATTCTTGTCAGATAAACACCTGCCTCTCCCGGATTTCAGAAGGTCAGAACTAATATGACATAACCATCTGTAATTAATACATCACTATGAACAGCAATAGACCACAAGCAAAAAAGATTAGTAACTCAGGAAGTTCCACTTGACATAAGGCTTCATTGACTGTGGGAAATTGAGAAAAAGTGATAAATATTCAGCACTATTATTGACCATTTACATGGATATTTAGTGTCATTAAGTGGATGCTTCTAAACCATACACCTTCCATGACTATTCATATTGAACATTTAGTTGATTTGATTATGCAATATTGGCATTTAGAGAAAAAAGATGAGAGCATATGGTTTTAAGACATTTATTAATATTAATTCGATTTTTTAAATTAGATACAGTGTCATTCATTTCCAAAAGCTGAATTTGTAGCTGACAATATATTAAATTGTTATAAAGCAGAAAGTGCATTGCAAATATTGAGTGGACACACACACACACACACATGAATACAGTGTCTGTATATGATAATAACAATAATAACAACAACATAATAATAATAATAATAATAATAATAATAATAATAATAATAATAATAATAGCACCATATAACTGTATGTCTCCAGTATTAAAAAACCCCCACAAGATATGTAAATAAAAATGAAAAATTGTAATATATAATTTATTTTATTGGCTGTCTTCTGTAAGTATAATTAAGGTTGCGTGCAAACCAAAAAGAAAGACAATTCTCTGAACTTTTAGCGAATTCAGCTAACAGCTTCCTATTACACTTCGGAACTCTTGCCCTTCCTGAAAAACCGCAATCGCAAACAAACATTTTTGTCCCTATATATTCCATCTTTGTAATGCCAGGAAGTAGCTCAGAAGAAAATCACTGCAGAATATAAACTAATATGAAGTAAAGGCACATCAGCAATGGTATTATAGCAGCTGGGGAAGGCCCGCTCAAATCAGAGCACAATGATTTTATTGTGGGCAGTTTGGAATCTTTGCATGATAATAATGGTGTTGCCAAGTACCGCAGGACTATCAATCAATACGGAATACATTACCGATAGTTTTGTGGACTGCCACTTTACTGATGAAAGACAGTAATAATCCCTCCCCGCTTTCATTGTGTTCAAGAGTATCGCCGAGATTTAGGGGAATACAAATAAATAAAACGGGCTTGTCGCGCCTTTTAGAATCTAACATTAACCCAGAGTAGTTTATTGGAGTTCCAATGTATTCATGCAGTCATAGTGAGAGAAATACCTACCACTCACCCATTCTGCAAAATAATCTCCTTGTGGTATTGAATTTCATTGCAGACCAGACCCCCCCAAGCCCTGAACAAGTACGGGTAAGACACTGGACGAAGCCCAGCGGTCAAAGCTATTATCAATCTTGGCCTAAAGCCTGATGACTAGGACACTTAAGATGTAGTCGACACACCGCATAAAGACACTGATGGGCACGGTGTCCTTAAATCCGTCAGCTCAAGTTTTAATATGTCTCCTACTCCAGAAGTGCCGCTGCTACTCCAGAGCACCAACAAGAGAGAGAGAGAGAGAGATGGCTTCTCCAAAATACAAATGCCAGGCACTGAGGAGCGAAAGAGAGGGAGGGGATTGTCATGGAAGATGCACTTGCAGAAAAATGTTCAATTAACACAAGGGCACACTTGTGCATTTTTCTTCTTTTTTTTGTATGAGCCGGGCAGAGTGGCTGCGCTCCCAATCCACAAGTTGTTCATACGCATCACTCGGGGTTGTGCAACAAGCAGGCACTCTCTGCTCTGAAAGGGGCTCTGATTTTTTTCCCCTTTAACCGAACCTGCATTGAAGGCCTGCATTGACAGCAACACTGGGTGACAGGTTCCATCAATGGGAGCCTTTTTCCCCCAGCTGAGAGCTATCAGAAAACACCCCCACTCCCCACACACACACAGAGAGAGACAAGAGCCTAAATTCACTCGCTGGGATACTAACACGATGGATCAAAAGATCACAGACTATCGGTCACTTGGAGGAGATGGCATGGCATGGGGCAGAGGTAGGGTGTGTGGAGGCCGAGGCGAATTGAGTCTTCACGCTTCACTCTTGGAGGAAGAGAGGAGAGAGTGAAGCTTTGGGGGAGCAGATGACACGAACATCTACGCAGGAAAGAGAGGGCTCTGGATCTGCACAGACGAGGAGTCAGAGTGGCCGAGGGATCTGTGCAGACGTGAGGACCGCAGAGCTGGATCTTTGCAGACAGGAGGACTGAGAGGTGGATGGATCAGCATAGAGGGCCAGATAGAGGAGAGATGGCCAGATAGAGCATCGAGGGTTGGATAAAGCATAGAGAGTTCTCCTGTACGTCACACTATGGATGAATACTTTATGCTGCCCCCTGCTCCCCTAAGTGAGACTGAGACCCCCAACCCCAAGCCTAACACCAACCCTAACCAAACAACAATTCCAACCCCAACACACCCCAACCCAAATGCCAAACACAACCCCAAGCCTAACACCAACCCTAACCCAACAACAACTGCAACCCCAACACACCCAAAACACAACACCAACCCTAACCAAACGACAACTCCAACACATCCCTAACCACCCCAGCCCAAACACAATCTCAAAATAACGCCAAACATCACCAAACGACAACTCCAGAGAGCTAGAGCACTGAACACCAACCTTAAACCAAACCAAACTCCCAAACCAACCGATGCATCAACTCTATTGTGGTATTTGTCAGAAGTAGTAACAGACTATTTTTTTGTTGTTGAGCAAAACACATCCCTGGATTACGCAATTATAGGAATGCATCATTTTCAACACATTATGAAACGGATAGCCCCATTCCTGAAAGCCGATAGGTCAACCAGCCTTCCTATCAGTGCCCAGCAATGTTTATGATACACCACAGCTACATAGATTGTCTGTACGTCATTGTAATATCATTATGCCTTCCAATGACATAAACATCCTAGATATCGAAACATTGTAAGGAGTCACGTCTTGCAAATGTAGAGATGTCAAATTAACTAGCTGTTTAGTTTATGATCACATTTATTTTTTATCCAAATGGGATTGATTGAATTTATTTATTTTGTGTATGTACTAGTTTGTTGACTTCAAATGTTAAGCCAGCTACAACAGCTAGCAAACTATCTTTCTCCACTAATGTAGCTTTCATTCTCATTGTTTGGTAACCAAATAACTGTATAGCTAGCAGAAGGGAGGATTCACCATATAGACCAGGGTTCCTCAAATCACGGTCCTCATGGGGCGAACACTGCTGTTTTTCCACCCTTCCTTTACCTGGAGTCAGGTGTGAAGACACTCTGTCCAATCAATTGCATTAATTGCTCACTTAACTACCTGAGAGAAAGGAAAACCAGAACCGAATTTGGATTTGTGGGCTTGATTTGAGGAACCCTGATATAGACCATTAATGTTTTCTTTTTTTAAATGGTCTTGTCTTACATTTTCGATTCTATAATAATATATGTGGTTAGATCAGAATATTCAGGGTGTTGCTGACGATTAAGGTCATGCCTAAAAACACCCCTAGCCATGCCAATATTCCTGACACAACACAACAGGATCTCATTCCACATGGTTTTAATATTAAATATATCTAATTCTGATGCGGTAGATGGATAACAAAACAATATAGTAAAAAAAAGGAAATGGAAAGGGCATAAATCCATTTCGTTGTATATATCTAAAGGGTCTCTCTTTTTCAAACTTTTAAATCAAGAACTGCCTCCTCTTCCTGGGCACTGAACATTTTCTGTGATAATAAATCTAATGCTGGGCAATTATGTTCTAAAAAATGTCTGTGTAAAATGGCTCTTGGGAACTTGGAGGTCCTGTCTCTGAATTGCACTCTTGCGTTCAGTGATTCTCACTTCCGATGATCATTCAGTCTTAAAAATGGAGATGAATGAACAAGGGCACTTAAGCATGCAGACAGCGTAGTAGGTGGTACTCTTTCTTTATACACCTGTCCTGAACGGGGATGCCCAAAACTGAGGCATTTGAACAGATTGAGTCGAATACTGAACGCAACAATTTCAGGCTCCACATGCCTCCAATGAGGCGACAGGCCTCTTACCCTTGGCTGCGTGGCACTGCGATGCACTTACCAGCACCTGAGATTCAGTAGGCTGTTCCCAACGCATGTCTAACGAGCTGACCAGTCTAAATCAGCACCACAGTACCTTATTTTAATGCCACAATCTCAATAAATTGAGATTTTGCACGACTGCTGTCTGAGACCATTAGTAAACCAATAGTAAATTAGTAGTAAAGAGGTAATAACATTGATTTTTATTGGTTGCCCGTGTACCGCTGTGGCCAAAGAGTGGCTAAACTGTATAATGTTTTTTTTGTTTCTCGTAATAACATACAATAGATACTGTCTGTTTGGTCATATAAGGCCATACCTTAATATTTTATTTGATATTATGTTTTTTACATTGCAATTTTGTCATCCCCATTTTTGAATCGTCAATTGTGCCTCCCAAGTAACTGTGGTGTCACCCACACCCTGTATAAAGAGCACTGAAGTGCATGCTTTCATCCTATGCACTCGCCCACAAGCAGAAAACTATTTTCCACACACCAGACCACTCAATACTACAGGAGGGCTAGCCTTGATTGGAAGAGAGCTGTATCTATGGAGTTACATTCGTGGCAAAACTACAAGATTTGTAAGCAAAATATCAAGTTTTGAAACCAAAAATGTAATGTTTAAACCAAAAAAATACATTTGAATGTAAATTTGTCATTTTAAAAATGAGGTCCTGTCACTGTCATTTGCAGTCAATCGGCTCTTCCTTTGCATGCATTTTCCCCATTTCATTATTGTTTTATCTTTGCTTTCCTGTCAGTGTTTTTTTCTTTTTTTCTTTTCATTAATTTATTTGGGCACATTTGTAACATGTAGGTGGGATTTAGAAGCATGGGTACAGCTTACAAGCTATTGGTCAATCAGCCTTTGGAGTGACAGCTCCTCAAAATGTTTGCCACGCCCACTTTGAGACAAAGCATGGAAAATGCAGGGATGAGTGAAAGGAATTGGCTTTAGTTCACTCTCCTTTTATAAGAAAACAAACCTCCCTGGTTGTCAAGGACAGATGTTACCCAGGCGAGTGGATCATCACTGCAAGTGCGTGTGTGGAGCCTTCAAGGAAAGCAGCACACAGATCAGGGCTGAACGCCAAGCCTAACAGAATGTTCTGAGTGTGGATTTCTTGATTGATCTTATTAGTTACAGTCTGAAGCTTTATCCATCAGGCTATTCCTAACCTGGTATCTCACGTATTGCACATTTTTGTCACATATTTCTCAGGTTCATCACAAAAATGTTTCATATTGGTGGCCAATTGTGTCCACTTCTAATTCAACTACCCACCCTTCCCCTTGTACTGCGAGTTTACCGCTGCAACCCCCGGGGACCGGCAGTGACAAAGACACCAAGGTGTCGACCGTAACACCGACCAGGCAGCTTTGCACACGGCAAGCTCCCTCCCCCGGGGAGATAGTGGAGACAGGGGACAGTGATTGACTCCCAGCCGGGCTGGCAAAGTTGACGCTTGAGCCCAGGCTGCAGTGGGCAACCTGCACTTAGAGCAGGTATCCAAACTGAAGATATTCACGCACCAGTGCCGACCCTCAGACTCCCCTTAAAAGTATATAATAAACTCGACTTTGAGGCTAAACTGGACAGAAATTGTTATGGTCAGCTACTTGTAGCGAGCTTTTCCAAATGTCATATTAATTACACAAAAACGTGAGGAATGTGTGAAATAGACACACTGGTGTGAATGAAAGGATTTCTGTAATACACAAACGTGTGATAATGGGAAGGTTATTCCATACCTTTTATCCCATATGCTGCTCATCAGGTGCCTGAACCAGATGAAGCAGATGCCAGAATGCCTTTACAAGAACAATGTGTTTTAGAATCAGACGATGGGGGAACTTTACGCCTAAGAAATTCTTTAATATACAAATCCCACATTAATGAGTCAGGTGCTACATTTCTGCCCCCAGTGGCCAACTAAAGAATACGTTTTGCACTATTTATTTATTTATTCATTCATCTGCCTGGTAGCTTGACTTCAGTGATATTATGGCAAAATTTGAAATGTTTTCAAAGGCGCCCGCATTGTTTCGCAGGCTGAAAACTATGGAAGTATTTTCGACTTGATGGACTCTCACTGTGCATCTTAGCACAGAGAGAGAAAGAGAGAGGGATGAGGTTCGGCATGCTTGAAGAGGCGGCATTGCGCTGCCCTTGTCTGGGGGGGTGGCTGAGGAGGAGCAGTAGCCCAGATGGAGTCATGGCTAAGACAAGGGTTCAGGACTACTTTTCTTTGGGCCCATAAGGAAAATTCAAAAAACCATGAATGGTTATTTTTTGGGGTTCAGTGTATGCTTAAAAAAGGCCTTCTGGGGCAAGATGCAAACACACGTTCCATCCAGGTAGGGACAGCCCGTACAATGGGGGAGGAGGAATTACCTCTCACCTTGAAGCAGATTGCTCTTAGATGAAGTGAGCATTACCCATCTGCACATTTCAGGGGCTTTTTAATTAACAATGTCTGCAAAATAAAAGCGGGGGGTGGAAGAGGGTTCAGAGGTGGGGGGGGGGGGGACGTAATTTAAAATTTCATTGTGGGTTCTACAGATGGTTCAGCAAAAATATCAGGATAATTAAGTTGTAAATATACTCTTTATATGGAACCTATAATGGCAATTAACATGTTTTGTGAAGAGGTGAAAACTTTTCTCAAAAGCGGTCAAGAAGATGATTTTTAATGTTAGACGGGAACCCATTAGAAGAGGTAATCAAATGTATTTTCTATTCTTGGATGTTGAAAGGATGCTCTTACAAGCTTATATCAATTGAATTAAAAAAATACCAAGGGCAAATTAATGACCAAGAAATCCTAAAATGGCTTTAATTAGCCATCCTTTCCAATGCCATAATGAAGGGGAGATGCCCCTCAAACCCATCCTTTCAGGCCTTTCAGTGGCGTCAGGCGACATTTGCTAAATGGGTTGACAACGACAGACAAACATGGTGACTCTGACTACTTGATCTCAGTGACTTGCCGTTCGCCACGTTCATTTTCCCACATCCCGCGGTTTGTGCGTGCGGCTGTTGGGTCTCGTTTGTTAGCGCACCTGGAAATTCGCATGGGGCGGAAAATGTACGGTCCTTTCGCTTCAGCCGAGAGGAAGTGCCTTTGTTGCCCCCCACCCCAGCGTCGCCTCACCACGCATCGTTCCAGTCCCCACCCCCCATGAGTACGCCACTCCAGCAGCGAGGGCCTCGGGAGCCCTGTCGAAATCGCCTCGCCGCCAAGTCCCGGAACATCTCGTTTGCATCATCGTTGCGGCAACCCGCGGGCCGCGCTGTCATTGGTCACTATTTTGGGGGACTCATCTCTGGGGAGCACCTCCCACTACAAACGGAAAGCCAGAGGACCAAGCTGACGACAACGATTGTCGTGTTTTTCATTCCTGGGTGGGGGAGGAACAATGTGTCAACAACTCCCACATGCAGCATACCTTTCAAGAACAAAAATCACATATCTATACGCACGTCTGTGTGTATGCACGCATGAACACCCCAGTGAGTCTCCCCATGGGAAAGGTGGCTGGAGTGAGTGATGCGGTGGGAGGTGAAGTGCGATCCTGCGAGAACAGCGAGGAGAGGCGGCAGAAAGCAAACATGGCTGTGCGTCAGACCACTTCAAGTGTGAGGGCCCGGCGATAGCTCAGAGATAGCTCTGTCGAGGGACTGGCTCCTGGCTCGGGGGCTACCGTGGCTGTGTGTGTGTGTTTGTGTGTGTGTGTGTGTGGGGGTGGTTCTTTGGGAATCTCAAATTCCACAAGTGACCTCTCAATTATTCCATGACCTTTCTCTTTTTTCCTTCACTGGGAGAGTCCTCATCGTCTTCCCACGCTGAACATCAGGTAAATCCCAATTCACAGACTCATCTCAGAGCGGAGCGAAATGAAGAGCAGGGGGTTAATGGGTGGCCCTATTGCCTGACTGCGTACGTGTGTGAATGCAAACACTGGAGAGAAAAAAAACGTGAGGGTAACCTGCGCCTGGCTCGAGCGTGACTCCGTTGTTGTGGGGCACATCGCCTGCTGACGCTTCTTCGTTTGGGACAGGGGGAGAGGGGAGAGGGGGGAGGGAAGGGGGGGGGTCCTCCACTAGAGGCCTCTCTGATGACCCGTTGAGATCCAACAGGTGTCTCCGAGGAGACCAGGCAAAGGTAGTCGCCCGTGGCAATTTAAAAAAAGGAACCCTGGGTGGCCTCTCAGAGTTCTGACCAGCACCACTCTTGGCACAAAAAAAAGTATGTTAAGTGCAAGTGATGACCTTGTGCGTAGGTCAGGGTCTGAGCCACAGGAAGTTGAAAAGTAGGCCGCTTTGCCTCTGTGTGATTCCTCATGATGAGAGGCTTATGTAAGTATGGCACGGCGACGTCGATCACGGCACCGCCGTATCCAGTGGTTCTGTTTGCTTTGGTGCGTGCTGCCAGGCTGCTGATGCCAGTGCGGACACCACGGTGCCGCGCCCAGTTTGCACACCGCGGTTGGCTTAGCGACAGAGGTAGATGGAGCCTACCCATAATGCGATGAGGAGAGCTGCCTCGGTGTGAGCTGTGTTGACCATGACCAAACCCCACCCCACCCCTGCATGCCGACCTGCTCTTTGTCTCCACCTAGTGGTGCTCCCCTGCCAACTCAGTCCAAAAGGCCCACAGAGGAAGAGTGGCACCGCACCATCTCCTCTCTAGTAATTACATCTTTTATGTGGGGGAGCCGCAAACCCACTACTTTTTCATTGGACGCCCCCCACCCTCCTAATGGCCTGTTATTTAAATAAATGGGGGTAAGAGCGCTGGGTTGGTGACCCCCTTAGTGTGCCGGGGCTCTCAATCCGGGCACACCTGCTGAGACAAGGTAACGTTTATTGCTGACACCTTCACAGGAGAAAAAAAATGGCTGGCGAGGTCATGGCTGAAGGGCCATGTTGAGTTTGTTGTATTACAAATATATCCATTTGTCGAAGCTTCGCTCTCACGGTTGCCAGGCTACAAACTAATAAAGGTAACAGAGCATGAATCGGGAAAACAGAAGTAAGATGTTGACTTTCAGATAAGTACCTCTTCAAATTAAACAGCGCCATCACATTGCATTCAAAATAACATTTCCAGAGGTTAACTTTAAATGGCCCGGTTGGAAAAATCCTCGCGTTCAAAACCGGCCTAAATCGCCGATTTGCATAACCGGCTATGTTAGTTAGGAGCAATTAATTATTAATGTTTTAATTGCGCAGCTTTAAGGGGGTGATATTATTCTTCCCTGTTTTGTGTGTGCGTGTGTTGCACAAGCACTTGGGTGTCTCCTTATTAAAGCAAACAAAAAGATAATTATGCGTTTCCTCCCCCTATCCAAACATTGGCGTGGGGTTGCACAGGAAGCTGGCGCTGAATTGGGCATGGGAGAGTGAGAGCCCTTTGACGTGCTGTGCGATTGGCCAGTCCACAGACGCCAGCGTTCACGGAAAGTCGATCCCCCCTCCTTTTTCTGTTGGGTCAGTTCAATAAAACCACTTCGACAGCCCTGAATGTGACGCCAATGGTGGGTGCAGTGACCGTCCGCCCACCAGACACTGGCCAGGAGTGGTCGTTACCCAAACAACCGCTTCTGTCAACCCTTTGCAGAAGGCTGCCGAGTCTTCACATAGGCAAATCAAATAAATGAGCAGAGAGGAGACTCAAAAACAATGCATGCTTTGCATGATTCCATGAAAACACACAGGACCCTGATTTCTTTAGAGGCCCTGCTGGTGAAGAGATGCACTGCAACTCCTGCTGACCAAGTGATGGGGGGTAGGAGAGAACGGTATCTTCTGCTGGCCATTCTGGTGATCGCCATTCACGCCATCAGACGGTGACCCTGTTGCCATGGTGTGGCCATGCCTTCTGGATGCCTTCTGGATTGCCAGCCCCCCCCCCACCGCCCAACAGAGCCTTTCCCACGAACCACCTTCCCCCCCCCCCATCCCCCACACACCTGGAGAAACATGTGAGAGAAGAACGCCGAAGCTGTGCTCGTTCGATGGTGGGGGAGAGGAAAGTGTGGGATGATGCAATTAAGACAGAGTGAGAGAAAACAGGCCAGAGTGAAAAGCTGCGTTTTGTAAAGGGACGTGGCCGGAGCACAATGGACAGGGCAGGACCTATTCAGGACCTTGTTGTCGAGGATTGGCTCCGGCTCTTATCGAAAGGGTGGCGGGGGAGAGGACACTAAGCGTTGCGGAGATGTCCCTGAGATGCAGGAGAGAGCTGACCCCTGGTCATCCGGGACAATGCAGGGTGTCAGGTAATTACTGAGGAAGAGATCTTGAGGGCCAGCTGATGGAGGACACTGCTTCACACAACCCGTCACACAAGGCTGTGGGGGGGGAGAGAGAGAGAGAGAGAGAGAGAGCAGATGTACAGATGGAGGGACGGATGGACAACAAACAAGGCGACTCCTGTTATCTTACTGAATGTTATTGTGACCTGCTTTCTGCTGCTGCTGCTGAAATCAAAAGGGATGGGGGAAATCTCTTGTTTGGCTAAGCCACCGAGCATATAATATATGATATATGAGTAATAATATTGGCCTGCTATATTGGGTTGGGCTGCTCAGTCAATGTACGCAAATAGCCACGTACCTCAGCAACACCAGCTGACGTGCTCATAAAGGGGTCGAACCCGAGTCCGGTGCTTCTCCTGGGAAAAGACAGGGACAGTTTAGCTTCACACCGCATCTGCATCACGACACGAAGGGGAACGTCGCTCTTGCCTTTCATGCCAGATTCAAATCGTTTTCCCGAAGCTGAGCTTCTTGGAAATAACGCATGCTTCAGATGCTGTCTTTACGGACACAGATTCACACCTGCGTCCTTATTTTGTCCGAACGCACGCACGTGAAGCGTTTCAGCTTCTAATCCTGGCGAATCCACCTGAACCATGGGCGCTCGAGTGTCTTATTCTGCCTCATTGTTCTGGAAGTACTATAAAATCGAGCATTAAATAGCAGCGATGGGACAGCGAGGCTACCAATGACTCAGAGGCTTGAGCAGATTGTCCCTCTTTGATGTGGAGAGCGCCGTCTGTGATTTACAGCGCGCGCGCTAGCTTCGCCCTCGGCAGAACTCACATTCGCACAGCCTCATTTCCCCCTCAACAGCATACAGTAAACATGCTTCACAGTGATAGTGACCACTCCCGCTGCATCAGGATAGATGACCCAAATTTATTATCTGCCACAATATTTATGCATCAGCATAGGCTCTTTCATGAGTCACCACGTGGCAGAAGCAAAAACAAGATTTCGATTATTGGCAGAGCAGAAATGGCGTGCATGCGCCCGCTTCGTTCTCCGGTGGTGGCGTGTGGTGGCGTGCCGTGTGTGGCGTGATGGTTCTGCCGTCGGGCTTTGTGCACCTTTGCCCACTCTTTATGGCACGTTGGGTGTGATTGTTGTGCCTTCAGGCCATGGGTGGGGTGGTAAGTGGTGAGTGAGCGATGATTGATCACACCATGTATTAATGCGCATCTTGTAAGTCGCTGTGGATAAGAGCGTCTGCTAAATGCTTAATATGTAAAAATGAAAGTGGTAAACCATGAGTGCATAGAGGGTGAAAGAACCCTCCAGCCTGAACCCTCAGTTCAGAGGAACGGGCACACCCCCCCCCCACCCCCACTGGAGGTCTGCTCCTAATCTTCCCTTTCTTTTCACTTCAGGTAGGGTCACCTGCCCAGGTGCTTTTCCCTCGACAGCTCCTCAGCGTCTCCAATGCGGGAGCACAATGCCGCCCCCTCTCGCCTGCCGGCCCAGGTGTCGAGCTGAAAGTGATCCAATTCAAATATTCTTTAGCAAATGGAGGCTAATGCCTCCTCCCTCTCTCCCACCCGCCAACAACCACCCCCCCCCCCACCCCCCCCCGCCTCCTCGGTTTCATTAGCATTTCTCATTAACTCAACACTTTTATCATTCAAATGCGACATTTGCCGCTCTTCCCCCCGTCGTGCGGATCACAAACAACAAAGAGGCGGCATCGGCCGCATGTCTCAGAAGCCACCTGACGACGCCCGCCGACGCCGCCAACGCCGCCCGCCTGGATACTCAGCGCGTCCCTCGCACCCGGGGCCGGGGGTGACGCACTCACTACCCTTTGGTGACGGTGAGCAGAATGGCTCAAGGGGACGGCTTGAAAAAAAACATCTTCCGATGTTGAGAGGGGTCATTTGGCCCCATTTGCCCACCAAGCGTAGGTGCACGGTAAACTGGTAAAGCAAATGGAAAATTGCTTCAGAAAAAAAAGCAACCTGCATTCGGCCCGTCAGGGAGATCCATCAGAGAGATCCTTCGGCATTCAGCCGGTGGTTCTCTGTGGCTCAGTTGGTAGAGCACAGCATTGGCAACGCTTAGGTTGTGGGTTCATTCCCCACTGGGGCCACATATACTGAAAATGTATGCATTCACTACTGTAAGTCGCTTTGGATAAAAGCATCTGCTAAATGGCGTATATTATATTATATATTATAGAACGTCTGACGTGTTCCACAGCAGGCTCTGACAGGAAGTTAAGTCCTGAGCTCGAGGGAAGTGCTCCTCTGTGACCTCTAGCGATCGACCTCCGCGAGGCTTCCGTTCATCCGCGAATAAAGCGATCCAGAAGGCATCCAGAAGGCATGGCCACACCATGGCAACAAGGTCACCTTTGTGTGCCACCGGCCCGCCTGCGAACAATCAAACGCCCGTAGCTGAAGCAGGGACAACGTTTGGTGGTCTGGCGGCAACAGAGCCAGGCTTGTGTCGCAGGCATTTCATCACCCAGCTAATGTAAATCGATCAATAGAAATAGAAAAATAAGAATAAGAATAAGAAAAATATGAGAAAACTGGATAGTTTTGGTCTGCAACTCCCTTGGAAGTTCAAACATTGAACCAAAAAAAGATGTATTTGGTACACCAGGCCCTTTGTCATGGCACTGAGAAAGAATGGTGAGCAGGCAGATAGAGCGTCTGACAGGTGGTTCGGCTGTTGTTAGGCAAACATTATGTTATCTAAAATGTGGTCTCAGTTGCCGGGCTCAACTGGAGAACTGTAAATCAAATAAACAACGTGGACCTGGGCTCCTGATCGGGGGCTGGGAGACCCTCCTGGGGGTCTGTGAATGTGTCCCAGGGGGGGGTCCTCAGCAAAATAGAAAAATATATATTTTTGGTTTATATTTGCATGTTTCATACATTTTGTATCGTATACTTTAAGACAGAACACATCTTTACCAAACCACAGCCTTGGTAATATTGCAGTCATTGGCATTATTAAATATTTAATATTGCACTTAAAAGCTACATGTGCTAGTGTGTTAACTAGCCACTGCCTTGCAGCCTGCAGTGGGTGTGGATAAAGGTGTGAAAAGTGAACCGTTTTGTTGAGGTGGGTGGTCTTCATTTTATGGAGGCACGAGTTAAAAGAAATAAACCTTTGGGAACGCCTGAGGTGGATAAGGAAGCAGAGAAGGTGAGGACGTGTTCAAACGGCAGCAAGGTACACACCGACGTACACTGGCAGCAACTCTCCCCCCTGCTGCAGGATGGACGGACGGACAGACAGACAGACAGACAGACAGACGGATGCACCCGGGGCAGCAAGTGGCACCGTGGATGACAACAGCCGCGATGATGTCAGCACGCTGTCCGACTCCGGAGGGAGCAGTGATGGATGCTGGGTAGGGAATGTGAAACTCTCTAAATCTCTCCTCCCCGGCAGTGGCGTGGGCACTAAACCTCACCGTTTGGCACAGGGCTGGGGGGTTGGGAGAAAGAGCGCGCTGATAGCTTTGGCTCTGAAGATGGAGGATGGGGGGGGGGGGGAGGGGGTTTACCCTTCCAATGTCTTTTGTACAATATATATATATTTTTAATTTGTGCTCTTTTATTAACCAGCAATAATCACTTCAAAATGAATAGCACATTATTAAGTCTTCTAGTGCCTCTTACTTTGCTTTATCATGTGTTTGTATCAGCGTGCAATTCATCTCCAGCCTGAATACGCTTTATATGAGGCCCCATTTATCACGGCCCGTCAGCTCTCAAACGCACCATTATTCAGTGTAGAGTTATAAATTGGAGTCATTAAAACAGTTTTTCATATAATCTGATGCAATAACTGCTCCCCTTTTATTAGCCGGTGAAAAGAAAACAGTAAATACGATCGTCTGTCAAGATGCCGGAGATAGGGCTCCCCAGCCGAAATGAAATTAGCCCCAGAGAGAGACGCCAGGATCGATGTCGCGAGATTTGTTCAACTTTCAAAGTGAAGGGGGATCAGGTTGAGAGAGAACGGAAGAGAGGGGGAGAGAGAGCGAGAGAGAGGGAGAGAGAGAGAGAATGAGAGAGAGAGAGAGAGAGAGAGAGAGAGGGAGAGAGGAGAGAGAGAGAGAGAGAGAGAGAGAATGAGAAAGAGAGAGAGTAGCGTTGCGTGTAAACCGTTTTGGCCCTTTCTGAGTGTGTTTAATGATAGCAGGCTACGCAGGTCCACTGCGTCTGTCGCGTGAACTCAGTCACACTGTAAATAGTGCCGACTCACTGAGCAAGGAATACGAAAATTGCGATCGAGTTCAATTCAGAAAAGCGGTCCTAAATTATTGATACATGAGTGCCATTTCGAAGCAGAACCATATGTTATACCGTACCATATTAGCTGTTATGAAATTCACTCTCTTTATGGTGGGAACAATTCGATACCGGTTTGTCAATTGGTCATGTTTCTCGTTTCATGAATTGATTTCACCGAGGAATGATTACTTCATTTGAAAAGTGAATTGAAATATATAAAAGCCCACATCTCATACAGACGAAGCGCCTGTAAGATTTATAGACAGAATGGGTAGCTGTGTACTTAGCTTGAATCGACATTTAGAAAGATATTTCATTATCCTTTCTTAAACACTATTTTCCATTACTTTCAGTAGCCTTAGAGCTTCTGATGCATTTAAGAATAAATAAATAAAATATATAACGTTAGAATTTTTAAAACTCACTCATCAAATCATGATTTTGAATTTTTTGAATTTTTGAATAAATAAAAAAAGTATGTAAACTATTTCAAATGCTCAATTGATCTAAAAAATAATATAATTAAAATAATCTATATTTAGTTGATTAATCTATTGATGGCTTACATAGCCCTCATAAGAGATTGAACCTGTGAAAAGAAAGAACTCATAATTTCTCTGAGTTATTTTCAAAATGGTTACAATTTTTCCTGGGGAAACATGGTCAGTCATAAAAAGCCCTTCAAAAATGTAAGAGCTTAATGGTTCATGGCTAATATGTTCTTGAGAAACAGCTGTCCGCACTTTCAGAACTCTCCTAATCTTTTCAAAATTAAACCATGGGCAGCGTCGACGATTTTGGGGGCAGTAACCACTCCAGTGTAAAAACGTCAGGTAAAGGCTGCCACCTTCTGGCTGAACGTGGAACTGATCCCCATGTCCCTTTCGAGTGATGAGAGGTATCCCAGACAGATCCAGATGGAACCTGACTGGGAATTAATTCAAGTAATTGTCCTCCATTACTTTCCCACAAAAACACATTTACCCACGTCATCTCTCCTTCCACTCGTTTTCAATATATTCTTCAGTCGATGCGTGATGCTAGAGATTAGACTTTTGTTCCACCGTGTTTGTTTTAATCATGCCTTTAAAGAAACTGTTGATGGCTCATACTTACTGCCGATACTCCTTGAATAAGGTGCGGAAGTAGTTGAATGGCCAGTCCTCACATAACCTGAGTTATGTGGACTGCATTAAACAATAATGTTCAGGTGACATCCCGGCAAAATCACAGCCTTCTCTCACCGTGCTTCTGCAATGTAAAGACAATGTTTTGTTAGGGCAATGTGGATGACAAAGTTATGGGTTAACCAGGGTCAGGGTAAATATTTGCACATCTGTGTGTTTTGTCCTCTCGCATCCTTGCAGCTTCTTAAATCCAATCAAATCGCAGCTGGATTGGACATATGAGGATTCTATCAGTGCTCAGACTCCTCTAAACTAAAGGCCTTTGACATCTGGGTCCAAAATAAAATAAAATAAAATTTTTCTGTTTCCAGAGGATTGTTCTAGAATGAATAAATCAATGTGTTTAACAAACATAGCAGGGAACGCTGCTGTGTATTTGCCGAATCTGCTATGTAATATGTAAATGCTGCTAGTGCACTTAATCGTGGTGGCTCTTTTTAGCGATGTTCAGAATTAGAATGAGAGCAGGCAGACCAGGCCTTGAGAAGGGGTTTACTGAACAGTAAATGACAAGCATGGTTACAGACAAGGTTTGGTGAGACTTCGGCCTCGGCAGCACGGAGGCACAGGAGGACTGGCAAGGATGTGTGTGTGAATTACGTGCTGCTGTTCATTAAACCTTCTCCAGATAAACCCAGATTTCTTTACTAAAAGTAATATTTTCAGTTAATGTTATAGCTATTTTACTACAAGCTGGTATCAATATATCCCCTTCAATAGGAATAGGAATATACTTGATTAGCCATGTTACGCAAGGTAATTGGAATTTGTCTTTTCGATTATCTCTGACCACTATGCATATGTATTTCATCAGAGAGTGCATATGTGCAACAATATGTTCATTACAGTATTATTCAAAACCAGTGCTGGTGGCAGCGGGGAGGAGGAGCAGTGTGACGCAGGTGGGTGACCTTTTCATGCAGGGCTGTGGGTAGATTGGAGTCATCCCGAAGTCATCCTGGTAGAACTTTTGCTAAAGCCCCCATTCAATGATCGGTCAAGCTGAAACATCAGCCTATTACGCCATCTACTGGCCAAAAAAGACATTATTTTTAAGTCGACAGACCGGTAGCATGGCCCATACTTTATCCCTGGAATCTACTCTGGGTGGTGAGTTTCATTTCCACACTGCATTAATTATAAGTAATTGGATGCAGGGTGGAATTGGCCACATGCATTTAACATGCAGAGTAACATGCATTTAAATCAGTTTCATTATTTAGTCTTTAAACTGATTTGAACTGAGTACAAGTTTGGCTTGTTACTGTTTGTATTGGCTGTCATTATTCCTCCGTTTCAGTTACGAGGTGCATTACATTTACATTTTACATTTTAAACATTTAGCAGATGCTCTTATCCAGAGCGACAAGATGTGCATTAATACATGGTAGGAACAATCATAGTTTGCACACAAGATCAGTGTAGTAAAACAGCGGTAAACATTGTTGTAGGCAGCTGCGTACCATACCTGTAACACTGGGAAAGAAAAGGTTAGTAATTATTTTTTTTTTTATTAAATGAGTAGGCAGGGATACATATACAAGAAGTGTTGAGCAAGCAGACAGTGGTGATGACAATTGGGTAGATGTACAGAGGTGTACACAATTTCAGCATTTGGGACAATGGGAGTTCCTCTGTCCATCAATCAATCAATCAATCACCTCTTGTAATGCAGAGCCAGAGAGCACATCACATTAGTTAGATGAGAAGTGATCAGATCGATGAGCAAACGGGCTACACAGGTAAATGAGATGTGGACTTAGCCACAAGGCAGTTCACCTGAATGAAACTTAATATAGTGTAACTAGTGATAGCCTTTAATTATGATGGGTGTGGGCCTCTGTAGCTGCAAAGTTTGACTTGAGGGGGCTGGCTGATGGACTTGTGTATTCACTTGCAGCTTTAAGGGGGTATTACCCTGTGGAGGAGTAGCCTTCACTGTTGGAAGGGCTGGACTTTGAGTATGTTGTCATCAATTGTATGTGTGCATTTTAATGTTTATGATGCCAAAACTACTGGTATAGAAATCAGTAATTGTATAAATGAATCATTACCAACTTCATGAGAATGTGATGCTGTGCAGGTAAGCTGATTTGTTAATTGATGGGATTGTTCCCAGGTGAAACTAATCATTGCAGGCCTATTTAATCCCAGGTGTGCTGACAGCAGAGGTGTTTTTCTTTGGGTGACAAGGCAGTTAGAAGGATTGTTTGAGACCAGTTGTAGTCTGATACATGTCTTTAGTCCTTACCTGGGTTGTTGTATGTTAGCTTGCTGGAATGTATAGTTGCTAGAATAAGTTATAGTTTTTATATTTTTGGGTGCTCTAATAATTTTTTATTTAAAAATAACCTCTGTTTGTCTGAAGTATCAGCCAACTTTGTGACATACCCATACAATTGCATGAGACCCCTGACCATTTGCATTATTAAATGAATTATTTACCTTGGAGATGCCCTTATCTAGAGAAACTTGGAGAAACTGCTGACATTTTTTATAAACCATCCATTTATACAGTTGGATATTTACTGAGGTAGTTCAATCTAGAGGCAACAGAAGTGCTCCCTCTGGGATTTTAACAACCCCAAACAATGGAAACCCCAAACAATATAATATTTATGAACTAAAGAAGTTGGGCTGCCCTTTGCCATCAGAAAAACTTAAATCCTTCTTGGAATGCTTTGCAATGCAAGTTTTGAACTGTTTATAATAGGATATTTGACCATTCTTAAAGAAAAGTCTCCAGTTTGTGATGGAAGATGTTCTGGAGGTGACTTCATCCTGTTAATGAAACCACTGTTGAATCAATTTGGCTATGTGTATGTAGGTGTTATCTTCTTGGTATATGGGAACATCTTGAGGGTGCACCTGGCCACTAAAATGGCTTTGTATTCCTTGGCTGTAATTCTACCATGCAGAGTAATAATCTGACCTACTCCCACAAGATGGCTGCTCATAACAGACCCATCAGCATGTTTAAGAGTAAGGAGCAGGCAATGTGGGTTGAAGGCTTCCTTTGGCTTTCTCCAAACGTAAACCCATCCAAAAGAGTAAAAGACGACTCGTCAGACCATATTACTTTCTTCCACTGCCCAGGAGTCAAGATGTTGTGCTTATTACTTTCTTTCTCTACAAGCAGTTTCAGAATGGCAGCCCTACCATAAATATCAGCTTCATGGAGCTCAGGGCATAGTTTTTGTTGAGACTGGGTCACAGAGGTGTAGATTATTTAAGTATCCTGTTAAGTGTCCCTCTATTCCTGTTGGTGAGCTTTGATTTGGACCACTGTTCCTCCATCCTACGGTTTTTCCTTCAGCTTCATGATTTTCAACACTGTTCCTTTTAACACGTTAAATACTTTTGCCGTTTCTGTGACTGACACCTGCAATTTTTGCACAAACTATTTGACCTTTCAAAATCTGTTAGATCTCTGATATTGCTTTATAAACTCTTATATTAAAGTGTTGTCGATTTTAGTGTTGTCTCTTATAGCAGAAATATATTGGTAATCAGTACTGATATTAATATGAAACACAAGTCTAGACTTTAAATTGGGATTTAGTTACTTCAAAATATAAGTCCTTTTTAATTTAGTGTTTCCATTATTTTGTCTATGCCCTGTATTCTCCCAATTTGCAAATGGGGAGAAACAGTTGAAGCCTCTGTCAATGCCCCCCTTTTGGAGAAGTACTTGTCCCCTCTTGTAATATGAAGGGATTATTAAAAAGTGATGGAAAGGGGCAATACATCTATTTAATAAAATGTAATAAAAATATAAAATTGCCTTTAACTCCTGGTGAAACAAAACTTAAATTAGATGTAATGGAGGGGTACAAAGTTGACATTTATAAAACATTAAGAATAACTATAGATATGGAATATAATTACACAGCATAAAAATAAGATCTACCATGTATAACAATACAGAATATAATGGAAGCAGAGACGCATTGGGTGTCAAAATCAGTATTGATACACTCTAGACTGTAGGCACAAGTGAAGAGCCAAGATGGGCTGAGTCACCTGTTCTCCTCATTAAACTTTGTTGTTTCTCATGTCTAATCAATATCGGTCAGCGCAGATTGGGAAATCTGCATCGTTATTCGTAACATATAATAAACCCTCAGTTGATTAACCTACCTTGTCGAGAGTCTCAACAGAAAGTAACAATTCTTTCATCAGAGTGCAAGAGCAAGCTGACAATCAGTGTCCACAGAGGAAACAAAATTACCCCAGTGTTGCTGGAAAGACAAAAGAATAAGATAAAAGGGTGAAAAATATGTATTTTAAAAAAATCACCCAACATTATCCTCTGGAATTAACATTCGCTCCTCGCTGAATTATGATGACAATCGTTTCAGATACAAAACTGAGAGGAGTGTCTTTGTAATAAGGACGATAACGACAGCTACCGCCAGCCTCGCTTTGAGTTCCTGACGTTCAGTTGGAAAGAAACGCTACCTTTCTGCCTTTCTTTTTTTTTTGTTCTGCTGCATGTTTTCTTCTTTTAATTTTTTTAAAGTATTTTTTTTGCCTCAAATATTTCTAACGTGAGCTTGTGTGTGTAAAAAGAGCAAACTGTCTTTCATTCTGCTTTCAGAATGTTTCTTGTTTTTTACCTGAGTTTGTAGGTAGCCGTTGGTTGTCTTGTCATGATCAGCTGCTCTTTCTTCATACATTTCTTCACCTCAAGGTGTGGTTATTACTTTCATACCTTCTCATCTTCGCACCTGTTAATCACTAGTGCGTGTGGTGTAATGTAACCCAATGCAAATGCATTTTGCACAAAGTTATTTTAAATTCAACTCACCTACTCACCACTCCAGTTCACTCCCTTTGTAGCTCTCTTTGGTGCCTACCTACAACTCTGTAATTACCTAATAGCAATTATCCAATTAAAAAAAGCAATGGAGGAATAGTTGTTATTTATTTCAAAAAAAAATTCAAATGTGGTGGCTAATTGTACTCTATTTCAACTATCTCTGTCTCTGTTTTATGAGTTCAAAGCTGTAATCCTGGACAAAGGTCCCTGCTCTGAGAGACAGGCTGATGCAGCCTGACATACTTGTTCCCAGGCTGCAAACTCATGGGCAACCTCCCATTGTGGGCAAACAGCCAATCGCCACCACTGTACGGGACTCCCTGCCAGAGACAGGCAGCCTGGGGGGTTCCCAGGCTGCTGCAGGAAACGTTTTTAACCTCGGGGGTCCCTGGAGGAATAGATGGAGCCAAACTCACCCTGGTGACAGTTGCATTCAACAAAAATGTTTTCAAAAAAGCTATTGACCTATACAAAGCATATACTGTCTGTACATCTATACACTACACTTCCTAATTTCACTCTGCACCTCAAATTATTGATATCAATGATATCAAGCCAAGTTACAACTAAACTTTCATCAATATATTTCACAGAAATTAAAGAAGCACTGTTCTAAAGCAATGCTTCCCATATTCTCTTACATTCGTTTAACTAATTTGGCCCTGTGTTTCCTCATCTTGCCATCTCAAGAAAATGTATTTTTGTACGACTGCTTGTGTTTTCATGTCATACACTATTTAAACCTGAAATAAATCTTGTACATCTCCTTCTCCTATAGCATAGATATACAGAGAGTATATGTTTTGTACATGTGAGTAACTTGGCTTCTTTTTTTTTTTGAAAACATTTTTATTGAGATCACATTTTTGTCATTATAGTTTCCATTAGAGGACATAATTAAGTTATGACATTCATTTTTGGATATATCTCTTAACTATTCATGGCATCACGTATGACTAATTACTGAATACGTTCCACAGATCAGCAGTACTGAAGACTTTGAGAGCAATTAATCTGCAGAAACACGGTTTTCAACACAGTTTTTTGATGCCAATCAAAAATTGGACAGACCGCAGCAGAGATTGAAATGGTTATTTAAAAGCAGTCCATCAGCGTATATTAATAGTGTGTTTGATGCGTAATACGGTGAACAGACAGAAATGTACCGTGGGTAAGGATGACATCACATCAGATAAAACAATCAAAGTACATTAGCAACTGTCAGAGATAAAGACCTGTTTTATTGTTCTTTTAAAAATGTCCAAAGAGGGAGATAAATCTACTGGATGAGGATTTTTCAGTTTCAGAATTCCAAAGTTCAACCCCTCAACATCGAATGTAAAATTGACCTCTTGCGATATGATTCAACGGGAGGTGAAGGTTCTCTGACACTTGCGTGCTATGAGAGGGAACTTGGGAGTTACTGCGGAAGCAAGACTGAAGTCTCGGTATAGGTATAGTCAGAGGTATAGGGTTTTGTGAGAGTTACGTGAACAGGAAGTAGATAGCAATGAGTGCACTCACAGGAGGAGCCACCACGACGTTTGCCAGAGTGAGCCTGAGCAAGTGAGTAAATCAGTCAAATTCAGCATCTGAGGATTGTATCAGTGCCCAGACTGCTCTAACCTAAAGGTCTTTTACAGCTGGGTCTGAAAAAACCCTGAGATTTATAATGGTTCAGTTTCTGGAGGATTGCTCTGGAATTAATAAATCAATGGGTTTAATGGCCCTCAGTTTGCAGGGAGCGCTGCCGTGTATTTGCTGAATCTGCTATGTAATATGCAAATGCTGCTAGTGCACTCACTCGTGGTGGCTCATTTTAGCGATGTTCACAATTAGAATGAGAGCAGGCAGACTTCCCGGCCGTAAGAAGGGGTTTACTGAACGGTAAATGACAAGCATGGTTACAGACAAGGTTTGGTGAGACCTCTACCTCGGAAGTACAGAGTGCACAGGAGGACCGGCAAGGATGTGTGTGTGAATTATGTGCTGCTGTTCGCTAAACCTAATCAAGATAAACCCAGATTTCTTTACTAATAGTAATCTTTTCAGTTAATGTTATAGCTATGTTACTACAAACTGGTATCAATATATCCCCTTCAATATGGCACCTATGTGCGACCATATGTTTATTACAGCATTGTTCCATCGATTGTGTTACGGTCAATTGTTTGTATCAATACTGGCGTAAGTTCCATCTAACCTTATTGCATGCTAAATTAATGGTGTCTGTTAAATTAATACATTTAAATGTATCTCACGCCTGCCAGTACAGTAATGTACAAATTCATTTACAATATTCACAAAATAAGAATATCTGAGTGGCCAGGTATGATGGGCTTGACCAATCAGAATCAGATGAAATCAGAGCATTCTGCAGGCGCATATGACATTGAAAGTGTGCCAACAAGTGGCGTACTTGTTGTCATTGTCATTGGCAGAATTACGGGTACATTTGTAAATATTTTACACATGGTTTAGTATTTTGTCATTTTCATTGTCCAAACATAGGTCACACAAAAAACTACAAAGTAGTTTGTAAAGTGTTGTCTCAATTGTAAGTGGTCAAAGTAATTGAATGTTTATGACAACCACTTTAAAACTGCAAAGCAAAAGGGCTAACCACAGTCAAATTGCAAACAATGTTCACAATGTCACTGTCTTCAATTCGCTTCATTTCAATTCAGTTTTTGGCTTTGGAGTAAATGACTTGGGGAAGACCCACTTGTGCTCCCATCAGAGTGACACTGCTGATGCCTGACCTCTCGAGTTGCCCCCGTTGAGAGTGGCCGTGCATCTCCGAGGAGAATTAACGAGGTGAGAAGTGGATGAGATGCTGTAAAATGTGATGTTCAGCCCTTCTTAAAGCCCCCTAGGCAGCCCTGCCAGTTGTAGTGTGGAGAGAAAGATAGGAGGCTGAGATTTTGTGTAGATAATTGCAAACTGAAGGAGGTCACCGTGAAGGACACCTACCCCCTGCAATAAACCGATGATGCACTGGACTCTCTGACTTAAGCCTTTTTCCACCTTGGATTTAGAGAGTAGGTTTTGCAAAATAGAAAATTGAACCAAGGGACCAGGAGAAGACATATTTACCAGCGTAACCGGCCGGTCTGTATACATTTAATGTCGCTCCCTTTGGTCTTTGCAATTCCCCAGGGACTTTGCAAAGCCTGGTGGAATTCATCTTTGCTGACTAACAATGAACTTCCTGCCTACTTCATTTTGATTACATCATCTTGTCGGGGAGGGAACTCTGTGCAACACCGTGGATGGCTCCAGGCAGTACTGACCAAGATGAAAGGAACAAATCTCAAGGCAAAACCAAACAAGTGCCTACTTTTCACGCAAGAGGTGAAGTATCTGGGACACATTATATCTGGGGATAGGAAGTCAGTTTGCTACAAAACCCCTCCCCAGAAATCTTCTGTTAAGGAGCAGAAGATCCCTGAGTCCCAGATAAAGGTTTCATAAATCTTGTAAAACAGTTGCTCAACCTCTACTTTCACTAATTTATCGTCAGTACTATTTAAGCAGTGAAAATCTAAATGTATTTTATTTTATAGGAAATTGACTTCTGCCATCTGTTTCAGTATAATTCAGAATAATTAGTAATCCTACTTTGTGTGTGGTTCGTCATATATAACTACAAAAAACGCTACTACTATAGCCTGTTTACACTAATCACAGCACAGCACATCTATTCCGCCTGTGCTGCATCTCTCCACCTTGTTGTACTTTTTCAAATGGTCTACCTGTTGGCTTTGCCCCTGTTCAAACTTGTAAAAACTAATTTTGTTTTCTTTTCCGCAAAAATTGGAGCATCCAATTGTATTTCTAGGCCCTCTTGTTGGTGCAGCATCATCCATCAATTTGGAAGCGCGCGGACAAGCGTGTGCTGTTCTCCGTAGCACATTCTTCCCGCCACCACAGTCCAAAAGCTGAGCTGCACTTTATGCACAGCTGGTGCAGGTAGACAGCAGGTGCCCGTTAGACCAGAGGTCACCGGTGCACAATAAAACATGGACAATCCTGCTGATGGAAACTGTCCCTCCCTTGGTGACGCTACAGCCGATTATGTCCCGCCTTGTGGGGCTGCCGGCTGCAGTAGAGACTGCCATGGACATGATTCGATACCAGACTATAAGGCACATGCAAATACTGAAAGGCAGGCCTGGATATCTGCATTTATTTTAACATTTTATTTCTAGGTCAAAGTTAAGAACAAATTTTGATTGAATTCAGGCCCCCAGCATGTTAGCAGGATGAGCCACCCAGCAGCCTCCCCAACCCCCTCGCCCCCGATTCAAGTTTTGAAAACCAAGCCGAGGTTTCTGTGCAGTATGGAGAAAACCCAGCAGTTTCTTTGCTCAGAATGGAGATTTAGCCCTTTGCTGGCGGTTTGCTCAGACCTCTCCAACCAAAGTCCCTTATCCACCGCATCACACTTCCTCCTCATCTTAGCATCTCCTTCTTGGTCTGGAGGGTCAGCGGATTCCCTCTCCCTAGGATAAATCACTGTGCAAAGCACTCCCCTACTCTGACTGCAGTTCAATTCTGCCTACCTCTTTGACCCCCCAAATCTGCGCAGAAGCTCTGTAGCTACAGCAGAAAACAATAGTAAATGCTGTAACTGAGAGGAGTCAGGTCTAACGTGGTGTATGTGGTGCCCAGTGTGTACCCTTTGGGAGGGACTGCCTACTGGTATATAATCACACTGCAGCATGAATCCCACAACAAAACAGAACAACGTGTGTGCATGAGAGACATGTGACCCTAATCCTAACTGAATGGGCTAATAAATGAAGTAATAAGTAATAAAATACTCGGGAATACTATAAAAGGAGACTGCGGTTCTGGATATGTTGGATATTCTTGGCACAGAATATTTAATTCTTGATTTGGAGTTTGCTGTCCTTCTCCTACCCATGGGGTGTCCTGTGTATTTTGACCCGCTCTGTGTTTTTGAAGGCTTCACCATGCTCTGAAAGCCTGCCCCCACATGTTCTGAATGTTTAATTTCTGGCTTATGACCAGCATGTGTCCTCCAGGGGCCTCTGGTCTTCACTTCACCTACAAATCTCAGCAATCTGGCTTTATCCCCCTTTCTCTGGTCAAATAGGCACCCAAAAAACCTTTCCTGAAAACGTTATCAATATTTGACATGAAAAGAGCTGTTGGCCATGAGGCACATGCTAGAACTGCACTTCACAATATCCGCTCACTGAATTGCAAAGCATTGTACACTTAATATACAGTACGATGATATTGATATCATTTTCTTAACTGGAGAGCTGGCAGCAACCAAAATTAATTTGTCAAGCTGTTTCGCCTAGCTCTTAAGCTTCTATCCCCACATTCTCTACAGATTGTTATCATCTACTATGGCCCCCTCCAACTCCAACCCCGTGTTCCTAAGCGAGAATTACTCACCTAAGTCCAGAGTGCTATGCTACACTGGTGATTTTAATATAGATGCTGGCAGTTGTAATTTAACCTCAATTCCCTCGGCTTTGCTTAAGACATTGAGCTTTCCAGCTCCCAGTCATGGCCACACGCTGTCTGCCCTGTTCGGTGTGCCTGTAGATAACCTCACTGGTGTAGTCCTTGGACTCCTGGAGCACAAGGTTATCTCTGCAAATCTTGTGATCATCTCCTTTCCCTCCCCCCTCCTGTAGAGAGCATTCCATGTCTTCTCTCAAATCTCGAATCTCTTGACTGCATTCATGCACTCGAGGCACTGGAGATTGTGTCCTGCCTGAAGAGTCAGACACACACATGGTCTGTGGTCCTGTGTCTGATTCTGGTGACCTAGCCCACTACAGACTTGAGCTATTTCCTTCAAATGCACTGCCCCATAGTGTGCTCTTTTAATTCAGCTGCCCATCATCTTTCGTGGCAATATAATAAGTATGGACTAAATGTCAATGCTCAGGTATTTGATCAGAATAATTTAGAGGGTGCATCATTTTTCCCAGTATTATTGAGATCATTTAGAGTGGGCTACAGCAGGGGTTCCCAAACATTTTAATGTCAAGGCCCCTAAATGACCCACCCCGTGGCTTATTGACCATCTCAATAAAATATTGAATGTTTGACACCTTCGTTAACAATGCTGTCTCCATGCGCAAGCACGATTGGCTCAAAGTGTTTTTCACTTTTATACCAGAGGGTGGCGCCTTTGCACTGAGTGAACTTGAGTTTGTCTGAATGGGAAATCAGAGCCAAATTGGTCTCCTCTATTAGCGCGATACCCTCACTGTGGAAAAAAGATCCAGGGTGATTCAATCTAACAATACTGTGAGCTTCGGTAAGTGTTGTCATAGTTACATATTCAGGACATCTATATGATACAAAACTCTGCATTAACTATTTTATATTGGTGGTTACCTGTACTATTACTTGTGGACTAGCTGTTTTTTTCTCAATACTTTTTGTATTTCCCGGATGTAGAACAAGATCAAGACCAAACTTTCTTAGTCGCGATTGAAGTGGGCTCTTCAACTTGCTAGTACAGGGGTCTCCATTTACCACCTGGAGGATACTAAAGTAGCGTATTATCTAAACTTTCTGCTGACCAGGTTTTAAAAGAGACAAAATGCTGTTTATATATACAGTAGCCTATATATATTTTAAAAAAAAATATAATTCACAACTTATTATTCTTTATCCACGTTTTTCGTTACCCATCTATCACTGTCATGTTTTCTTATGAAGCATTCACATAAAAATGTATTTTGGTTATAAATATATTGTATGATGTACTTGTCCACATCCATGTCTCCAAAATTGTTCTCCTCGGTTAAATGTATTTATGTATTAAAATTAAATGTATTAGAATTATTACATTGACATTTTAAGAACTATACTATCGGTTGCTCAATAAGAAAATATTTAATCTTTATTTGTTTATTCATATATTTATATCCCTTATATCAATAATGAATATGATTTAATATCCATTATTAAACCAGTAGGCGTTACACTACTTAAAAGCCTAATCCATTTAATTTTAGCGTCAATATTGTCAATTAGTGTTTAGGCTAATTGGGTTACCAGTTAGTCAAATCACCATTGCTTTAACAGCTGTTTTAGTTAATGTCCATTGGTTAATAAACAAGTTAGCCTACACTGGTTTGAGATGACAAACTATTCCCTCAATTTGTAATTTGCATCATTTCCATAGACCACTCTATAACGCTGTATGCAGTGCATGCCCTTGTCACAATACGGTGCCGTGCGCAGGGTCCAAGCAGCCTGAATGATAAATCAAAGCTATATTGGTGTTATTAATTAACCCATTCGCGTTTATGAACTGGTTAGCTCGTGTATCCTCTCAATCGTTAATTTCTGTAACTAAAACTGATCACGGGTAATTAGTCGATAAGCCGTTTCAAATGGCACTCTGATGGAAAAAAAGAAGCAATAACCAATTGTGGTAATCACAAAATTTACGTGAGCCGTGACTGACTCACACAACATTTATTGGCCTCTGTGTTATAATTATTGCATTCGCAGATGTTTCTGGAATTAAAAGTAATAACAAAAATGCGTAGCCCACGTCGAATAATAAAACTTTCCAATTCTGCGCTTTCTCTGTGGCATGCTACTGCCCGTTTAAACATTTGAGAGGTGATGGCATGCGCGCGTACAACAATGGGCAAAACTTACACACATTTTACGGAACTAACAGGAGATTTGCTGCGAATCTGCTGATACGCAACTCAAATTTTACACTGCAATAGTTTCCCTAAACTTAATACTTAGGCTATAGCTAAACCCGCGTTAGTTGCTACGGTTATCTGGAAACCCACCTTAATACGATGCCGCGGACTAGGAAACGAAGGTATACCGCAATGGACCCCCTGTGTATAATGATCACATTCAAATGTTTTCAGTAATAATTCGTTTGTTATGTATGAGTGTAACAAAACAACTTTGGTTACGTGATTAACGACACGAGTTGGCTCATAAGCAATGTTTTCATACCCATATAGGCTATGCCCAGAAAAAACATTCCATTGTTTATGTGTTGGCGAGTGCTATATTTGTTTATCCGTATCAGTCCGTGTTTCCATCAGAACGTTAACTGTGTTTACAGGTAAACTACTCAGGGGGTAAAGTTCTGATCAGGACTTCTTCTTAGAACAGGAAGTATGCCCCGGTCACGCTCTCTCCCGGCTTGTGTGTCATGTCAGGAAGAAGATGCATCCGGAATGTTACGATAAGTGCAAACAATAATTTTAGCCTCACCCCAGTCATTGACGGACATGAGGACGATTTTTAATTAAATAAATTATAATCAACCTGTGCCGTTTTAACTAAGTAGGGGTAAAAGAGGTGCATTGCACTTCAAGTTGAGTTATGGATGGTCATTTTTGTGAGAAATTTCCAGCAAAAATATTGCCTAAACTTGGAGAGCTCAATATTCAAGGACAATGCAAAAACACAGGTCAGGCAACAAAGAGTCTGACTTTCCAGATACCAGAAAGTCAGTCTGAAGGTCTTCAGGTTTGTCCTTGGACGTGAGCTAAATCCAGAGCCACAACACTGTCACATATGAAGACAATACGGGGGACATGTGAGGACAGGACATGCTCATAATTTAACTATAAGCTTAGTTTTTAATTCCCATTTGTGATCGGCATGACTAAGAATCAGTCTAACAATATGCTTACCCTTTGAGCATAAGATTTAAACATGCCCCTTTTACAGAAAATGATCAGTTAGGCAACCAACAAAATAAAGAAAAGAAAATTAACATGTGTGTATGTACTACTAAAAGTTCAGTGGATGTGGTAAATATAGGCCACAGATACATGATGCAGTAGCCATGGCCATGTATGCTAGCCCATGTAGTTCCTGCATTAGTCCAATATGTGACTTTGTGACTATGTTGACAATACAGTCAACCTCAAAGTTCCCCTTCCCATTTCACTTAGAGTAGCTCTCCAGACCTTGCTGTGAGAAAGGGGGGAGAATAAAAAAGATAAATAAATGAAAAAAGCTCAGTTCAGTCGCGTCGCTGAGTGTAAAGCTAAGACACGACACATCCAAAACAGCAGGCCTCAAAGGGGGCATTTCACAAGTAAAAGTTGTGTGGCAGTAGGTTTTGAGCGGTAGATCATATCTGTAACGAGGTCGCTCAATCACTCGTGAGTGAAGCGACCGTAGCTCGTCACCACGCTCTTCAGAGGAATCCAGAGGTTAGAAGTGCTCAGCTCAGCTCTTTTTTGAAGGACAGGTTCTACTCCCCACCCTCCCCGTACTACTGTACTGCTTCGTTTGAGACCAACTCTGCAATCGTGTCATCGCTTAGCACCGCTCTATCTCTAGGATCTCAAGTTCTCAACTCTCTGAATTCTCAAGAACTTTATCTGACCCATAACACCGTGAAAGAAAGAAAATAAACCTACTGTACGAATGCCAAAGTTCAGAGGTTTAGAGGCACAGTTCAAAGGATTGGTTTCCCAAAGCCAGTGTAGCCTTACCTGTGCAGGGCCCTGTAAAAAAGTCACTGCAGTTTAATGGTACTTATCTCTACAGACGTTCCACGATGGGACAGGTTTAAAGCAGAGCCTTCTTGCTTACACAGTTGTAAACTCAAATTAAGTTTGGCAATTTGGAATTCCCAGGCGTCCGCTGGTAATGCATTTATGCCTTTTCCATTTCCTTTAAATAACATTTCTCGAAAATCATTGTATTTTTTCTTAAACTTTGTAGAAATTGATATGCAGTTTTGGTGTGGGGGGTGGGGGTTGCACTGTGTGTGCAAAGAAAAGAAAACTATTAAATTCAGCCAAATCAAAGCTATTCTCCAGGGCGTGCTCGTGCTTGCTTTGGCTCCTGTTTAGAAAACGAGTGAAAAAAGGCAGCCACCGGGAGAATGGATCACCCGATGACAAGGAGACAGTGACAAATATGTCTTTAGTTTTAACCTCGAACGATAATAGTGTCACGCCTGATTCGCGCGGTGTCTCTGAGGCCCATGCCGTATCGCTTTCGGCCTGTTTGACCCGTTCTCTCTGGCTACGCTCGGTCTTAATCCTGACGCCTGTGCAACTTGACACAGTGTGTGAATGTTAGTTGTTATTATTATTCTCCCTCCCATTTATTAATGACACATTTGAGCTTCTGGAATCTTCTTAAACACACTCTCACTCATTTCCTCCGGGTTCCTGATCTTATAGCGTCTGCGTTTGTGTGACAGCCTCCGAAGTCGAAAGGATTCACCAGTCTCTGGTTCCCAAGGCATTTTTACCCTAGTTTGTATTATTTTAGTCCTAGACAGCATGTTCTATCAATCCTTGTGTAGAACGCAACAGTTCTGGATGAACTGTTAAAAAATTGAAGATTTCTCAAACGTTTCTGGAAATATCAAATGCTCTTTTTCATGCACAGAAACCACAAAATCCCAGAATTGAAACCACTGATGGAAAAAAGTTATGCAAATAAAAAAGAAAGAATTTAAAAAATAGCAGATTAATATTGAAAAAACTGCATACATTTTGTCAGTGTTATATCACACAGTTGGTCTGGATTTTTCCATTTCTTCAGTTGTCTGGGGTCCCGTGCAAAGGGGGACACCTTGTGGAATCGGGAACTGCATAAGGGGCAAAGTGGCGGGGCTACAGAACTGCCAGAGTGACCCCAAACAGCACCCAGCCCGGGCAGGAACTGTCATCCCGCTCTTTCCGAATGCAGCTGTGGTGTGATTCAGGGAGGGGATCCCTTTGTCCCAGTTTATAAGTCCCAGTTTGTTTACGTTGTAGATTATGGTTGATTACAGTGTATATAAAAAGTATTCACCCCCTTTGGCATTTTTCACATTTTATTTTCTTTCTTTGTGGAGTCCAAATATTTTTAATTGGTGAATTCACCATAATAATGTCAAGTAAAATAACAAAAAACAAAAAAAATCTAAAGCTTTTTCTTAATGAATTGCGGGAAGGCACTCGGGGAGAATATCAAAGACTTTTTGGGCAGAATGCAAGCGCGCCTGGCCTTGCCTTAAACTTGGAGGTTTGTGGGTCCGTCTCCCTGGGGGATCTGGTGGCCTGTCAGGGCCTGGCAGCTGCGTCTCTCATTTTCCTCTGTTTGGGCCACGCGCTCCACCACGCTTCAGCTTCTCCGTGAGGCTTCTGAGGGAGGTGCTACACACATTTGGATTTTTCCAAATTTTCCACCGCTGGGTCACCAGCCTCATTGCCGTAGCAAAGCGGCCACTAGCCTGGATTCAATTTGTCCATGAATTGGACTTACGGAGAAATATAAATGTCACTTTTGTGGTTCTGTGTGGCTCAGTTGGTAGAGCACGGTGTTGGCAATGCTTAGGTTGTGGGTTCAATTCCCACTGGGACCACATGTATGTATGCATTCACTACTGTAAGTTGCTTTGGATAAAAGCGTCTGCTAAATGGCATATATTATTATTATATTATTATTATTATATAACTTTTTTCAATGCAATTTTTTGTTTTGCCCTGTGGACTCCTCCTTTGGAAACAGTATCTCAAGTTGACGGTGTGTTGACCTGCCTTTGCTCAGGGTCGACACAGATTCCGTGCTGAAGTTTGGAGGCAGGGGCTCTTGAGGGTGTCTCGGCTGTGACAGCAGAACCCGTTTTTGGGAACGCTCTCCATTCGATGCTCCCAATTTTATCCCACCCACAGCTGATTTTCCTCAGTGGAAGGTCTGGGAAAGGCTATTCTTCTTGGGGGTGGGGGGTGGTTGACCTCTGGAAGGAGATTAAATTATATTTCCTCGATTACTCCTCAGGACTCACGCTCCACCATATGGTGCCACTTTGCGGCATTCAGCACATCTTGGCACGAAGGGGAAATTGAGCTATGGTTCGCAAAATTAAGCTTTGATTTTTAGTTCCCCGGTTTTTCACGGGGGAACTTCCATTCACTTTTGTAATGGAAGCACTGTTTTGTTGGAGAATTTGTTCAAAAGAAAGGTTTATTTAAGTTCAGATGAGTGGCACAAAAATAATAGCTAGCCGATCCTAGCTAGCTGATCCCAAAAAATTACACTCTGCTTAATGAACTAATGATAGGCTACCACTGACTTGGTGGTTGTGAGATAATTCACCTCTGTCGTAAATTTCAGCTAAAGGTGTGAACCGCCTCCTATTATCCTAGCAGAAGATGATTACTTTTCAACTCTTATTGCAAGCCTGTAATCTGCCGATTTATGCAGAGAGAGATATATGCAGAGAGAGATATCATCTTAATCCATTATGTCAATCACAGTGAAAGACATGATTTCACAAGCAGCAAGATATCACTAAGATCACTTATTAGTGTGTTTAACTCTTTGTAGGCATGTAAAGCTCAAGCCTTCATCACCTCAAGTGACTAATGGAGTATTCATTGATAGGAAGCATTTTGTTTAAACTTGTGATTCAGTCTCCATTAATACTGCATGTGTCAGCTCTTGGCCCGGTCTTCTTTCAACATTTCAGGCCCAAACAAATCTGCAAAACATCCCATGCTGTCAAGTTTCATTTTTGACAATTTGACCATGCCCTCCTTGCCATAGTTTATACCTTTAAAAAAATATATACATTTGCCTAATGTTTCACTTTGAGTACCTGAAGTCTTGTCTTTGTAGAGTGACAAAAATGTATGCTTCGATTCCTCTGACCATTGGCGGAGGGGGGGGTATGGTGAGCATGGTGAAAGAACAACAAGATGCACATGAAATTAATTAACAAAAAGCTGTTTTCAATGTTTAAAAAAAGGCAAGATGCTCACATGGTAAATGGTTGCAAAACGTTGATCTGTCAATCAAATGTTCGATGTTCAGCCAATCTGTGCGTGCCCATGTGTTTTTTCTTCTTCTTCTGATTACCATCAGAGGAAAATGTGGCTTTTCAAACTCTTTCTCACTAACTGGTAGCCTGTGAGTGCCTGACATATCCTTGGGAGGATCTAGTGCAGCAGTGGCTCGAGGGACACGGGCCATTTTCAGCCCTCAACACCAGCCTGGCAACTCATAGCTGAGTAATGACAATCTGAACCTCTAACCAGTGACTACCTAACATTATGCTAATCAAACTCCTAACTGATCTACCATTCTGTTCTCTCCCCCTGGGGCTTCTGCCCCTTCCATCGCCCTGAGTTCACAGACCGCTCCAGCACCTCCTGGTTCCAGCCCGGACCATGATGCAGACTGGAGGCCTGGATGAATAGTCCCGCTCTTCTGACCCCTCTCACCCTCACCAGAATTTTTCTTCCCACCTTAGAACTTCACCTCACATTCTAAGGTCGTTTAGCCTGTCTGCCACTACTGTTACCTGGGCCAGCCAGCGGAGGATGGGCTCCCTCTCAAAGCCGGGTTCCTCCTGAGAATTCTTCCCACTGGGAAGTTTTTTGCCTCAAAGTTTGGCTTCTGGGGTTTAGTCCGGTATTTTCATGCTTTCATATTTTCTGTTTTCTGCAAAGCGTCTTTGTGACAGTGCTCTGTAAACAAGCGCTACACAAATAAAGTTTAATTGACCTGTAGGACCTCGCCTGCTCCTTTGCTGTCTGAGCCTGTTTGGAGCCCCTGGACCAGATAGACTAGACGCTGAGACATCAAAAACACACCGCTTACTGCCGATCAACAATGTTTTTCACTGTTTTTAAATCCTCACCACATGGGAAGGTATATGTTGAAGTGGCTACGGTGGGGGGTTCCACCTCTCGTAAACGTCTCGTCAAACAAGATGATGTAGAGCTTCTGCTTTAACAGGACGCCAGCACTGCAGTGTTTTAAAACGTTCAAACAAACTGACATGAGGGCCCTTGTTGTTTTAAGGTTTTGTTTTGTAATTTTTTTTGGGCGGGATGGGGGTGCAGTTTGTGAGGGTGGGGGGTGAATTGGGTTCTATTCCTCTTTTGCACTCTCTATTCTTCTGTGTTCATTGCTCTGTCCATCCAACTGTTGAAGGCCATGTGCTTTAGGATATTTATCCCATGTGCACTGTGATTCCAAACATATTGGGTACTGAATTTTGCTGCTGTTGCTACACTTTTTGATGTTTATAGAGAAGCCAAAGGTTGAGTGCTATACAGTACCATACTTCAAGGATGTTTTGTTTTTTTGCGACATGAAAGAGGTTTTTTTTTATCACAATCATAAGCCATTGAAAGGGAAATAAAGTCTGTTTGAAACCCGAGTACAAACTTTCAATTTTATTCCCATTTTATATTTAACATGTAAAAAAATGTTTTAATTTTTTTGTGAAATTTGGGGCATGCACACTGAAATGATAGCTGGCTTATTACTTCAGATTGTGTGGCATCAAGTCCCATAAGTGACAATATTTTCTCTCACAAGCACCTTATGAGCTACAAGTGGGTATCGAGCAGTTTTACATTTGTTAACGGCTGAGAGCTGGCAACTGCCGGTAGGCAGTGACAAATAATCACTCAATAATGTAAAGTGCCAACAAAACACAGCTGTTTTCTTTAAGCGCTCCATCGAACCACTGTACAGAGCAGCTATGGACAGAATGATACAATGAAGGAAGACCACCAAACAGACACTGGATCAGATGTTTTAAACATAACATTTAAATGTTAAAAATTCTGTAAAAATAAACATTTTCCACACTTCATTTGATGCATTCATTTATATTACTAATGATTAATGATTCTCACCCCTCCCCAGTATAACCATTAAAAAAAATTTTTTGTTTTGTTTTATGATTTTTTTTCTCGGAGGCGGCATTTTCTCCCAATTATAGTCTGTCGAGCTCTATTTCTTTCAGGCGGATTTACCCTCCCCCACAGTTAGCCCTGGGGGGGGGGGAATTGAGATGAATAGAGGGTATAATTGGCTCATCCTTTGAAATAAATGATTTGTTAGATTTTCCCCCATTTTTCTCCCAATTATAGCCATTTCTTTCAATTTTCCCCCACTAGCCCACCGCTCATCCAGGGATGCCAGTTTGCGCTTCTCTCAGCAAGCCCGTGGTGGCTCACCCTCCACCCTCCCCCTCCCTCTGGGGTGGTCAGCCAATTGCCGCCCCCAATGGGGCTGTCGGCCAAAGACAGAATGAATTCGTTCATTCATAATTTTATGAATTAATTTAATAAGAGTTGCTTTAAAAAATTTCATAAAATTGTTTTATGACTTTGTGTCCAGGGGCTGCATGTACAAAGATTCTAAGAGTAGGAGTGCTGATCTAGGATCAGTTAAGCCTTTTAGCTCATAATGGATATGGTGAGGATATGGACAGGAGAGACTTGATCCTAGATCAGCACTCCTACTCTTAGAATATTTGTACATACGGCCCCTGAAGTTCAAGTGCTTTAACCTTATAGGGCAGTGCCAGTGAGGAAAGGGTGGAACTGGCTCAGAAATCTTGCAGGATCCCATGGGTGGCAAGGGTATGAGACCGATTTCAAAATGTGTATGACATAACGCTGCCCAGATTCTGGCACTATTGCACTCTCTGTATGTGCCAGCTTCACTCACAGAGAACATATGATTCCCAGGAATATTAGACCTCTCTTTCTCATGGCTTCAATGGAAATTACTCACTGCTGTTCTTGCTCTTGTCTCATAATCTAAGGAGGGTCGGGCATGCTTTTACTAAATCCTGAGTGAGGAGGCCACAAACGGCTCCTGTCAATGATAACATCAGTAAACATCTTTTCAGAAAGGAGGGGAAACAGTTTAAGGATCCAAACGAACTATATGGGAAAGGAAACAAAGAGCATGATAAAACGGGTAGCTTTGGGGAGGAGGTCAAGAGCAATGGCTATTGATTATCAACAAGTCCCTGTTAAAGTATTGCCTCATGGATTGAGTTTTTAATCACATTATGGGCTACTGGGTAGCTCATCCTGTTAAGGCATTGTTGTTGTGTGTGGATGAGCCCCACGGTCTGGTATCGAATCCAAACCACGCCAGTGCTGACTGTGGCCAGAAGCCAGTACCACTGGGTGGTACAGTATTACAGAAAATACACAGTTCACAATAAAATGAATAATTAATAGAATATACTCAGTAATACTATATAGTAATATTTCAGTCAGAGCCAAAGGATGACACCAGCCTCTGCTGCAGTTCTTCTCTGTTGGTTGGGTGGACTGCACAGTGTTTGGCATTACATATTTGTTTGTATTATTAAAATCACCACCTTGGTCTTACTTACTGGCTGAAATGGGATCACAGTCGTAGATGCGTTAAAAATGAACATGAATGGCCTCCCGCGTGGCCCAGTGGTTACAACGTCCGACGCTGGCCACGGAGACCAGCGTTCAATTCCCTGTCTCACCAAAGTCGGCTCTGGCCGGGAGCGCCACCAGGGGCCCCAGAGAGGAGGGAGGGAAGCCGACATGAGATTCTGTGCACATAAGAGTGGCCCTGCAGTATACCGGGTTACAGTTGATACTTGGGCGAGTGCCATCTTGGAAGAGACGTCAGGTCACGTGTCGCTACCGGTTGCAGGACTACGGCAGCAAACTCACATTACTGGGGGGGGTTGACTTAAATAGTGGGTCTAATTGGCTACCAAAATGGGATAAAAATTCTACAAAATGTTAAAAAATGAACATGAACGGATTCATATTATGACCAGGATGCATCTCATCAACAAGCCAAATGCTGCATGTTTGTGCACAGTCCCAAGGCATTCTGAGGCAATCATTTGATGATTATTCATTATTTACAGTGGTGAATCCCAGTATAAATGTGCTCTTTGGCTCCAAGTGTGCTCTGGCAGTGCCTTCTGCCAAACAAGGAGAGCAAAACAGCAGAGGCCAAAATGCCATAGCTTCACACTAACTAACTGGTCTACGGTCAGCATGGCAAGCACACGGTCACAAACAGAACACCCAGCCAGAGGTACAAAAGTAGATTTTAAATGCATTGAGCTTAAATTTGACCTATGGTCTATTCATTTACATCCATTCACATTCACATTTTCTATTACAGAATTACAGAAAAGTATAATCAACTCTTTGGAATACACTGTACCATTAGGACATTCATCTAAACTTACAAAATGTCTTGTATTACATTAGTTATTTTTTTTAGCATTAAGTGAGGGGTATTTCCCAAAGCAATGCAGGTTAAGTGCCCTGCTCAAGGGTATAAGAGCAGTGCCTCCCCTGGGACTACAACATGCAACGTCCTGGATCCAAGTCCTGTTCTCTAGTAACGAGGCCACATGTTGCCCCGAACAAGTTGCCCCGAAGAAGTTCACTGTGCAAGACTGGCCCTACAAGTCAGCATGATGCAGAATTCCATAAATCGGGGCAGTTTACGAGATGAACAACAACATTGGGATGTTCGCATGAAAGGCGCAATAAAATATCTTATTGTATTGTAGCATTCCACATATCACAGCAGGGGCACTTGCTGTATTCTAACAGCTGTTTTATAATTATGTGCATGTATAATATATGCATATCCAAATTATTATACTGAAACTTAATTTGTTCTTCCTGAAACAAATAACTATTTGAAAATGAGCCAATTACAATACATTTTTACAACGTTGTCTGCTAATGACAACGTTCCATATCTGCAATAAGTAAGCCAAGATGGCCAGCAAAAATAATGAACAAGCTCACACACAAATGTAAAGATGTTGCTTGCCCGGTTATGACATCAATACTCATTCCGCTCGTTGGAATATTATGCTGGTAACACTGACAGACATAAAGAATGGCTTTTCGGCAGAAGACACAAGGTTTTCATCAACACATTAATCTTAAAAGAGGCAACTGTCAAGAAGCATACACTACCCCTATGCCTGACATTAAAAAGGCCCGGCCCAGTCCTTGATTTTTGGTTTAGCAGAAAATGATATCACACCGCTCTTGATAGCAGGCCTCAAATTACCTTGTGCTGGGTTCCCCCTGCACCCCCACCTTGGGGCCCGGTGTTTTGTACATACTCAGCGGACGGCATGTCCTACAGTATACTCATGCATGAATGAGCCCACACGGTCCTTTAACAGAGAGAGAGGCCTCATCAGTCTTTGTTATATCATTGAAACATTGCATCACATCTGATTTAGTCATTGTGCGCTTCTCAAGTATTAGTGGGCCCACTGTAGCACTGTAGCATTGTTAATGTCTTGTGGTGCCAGTGGCTACTGGCTGACACACTGTGACAGTGGGTGATGGACGCCGTCAATGCTGCTGTAAAGGTGATGGACACCCCAGGACATCCTTCATCTCTGTATATATACTGGGTCCTGGATTCAATCAACATTGGCTGGCTGTTAGATCACCCAGTGAAGCCCCATTCTGAGCGCAAACGATTAGGGTAAATATTATTGTAATCTGGGTATTTTATTTGTTTCAGATTTTTTCCCTCCAAGTTTTGAATCATTCAAAAACATTTAGCAATTTTAGCACATTGAAACCTTCTGATTCATTTTTTTTTATTTCATTTTTTTACTTTCTATTCTTCCCCACATTTACTGTTGTTACTCGCACAAAAGGGTTTGGGTTATGAGAACAAATCCCCCCCCATCCCATTTGTCAACTTAACCATGACCCTTTTCAACTTGGATAGAGGACCTGCATTGCAGGTCTCTCCATGAAATCCCTCCAACTGGAAGAGCAACAGCATAACACAGCAAAATGGAACCTGTGCAAATTGGGCTGTTTGTCATTACCGATTATGGCAATGGCGGGCATAATGCTGAGCTACAACCTCGGCGATTACAAAGACTGTTGGCCAGTTGGAAAATTCTCAAGTAGCAGGAACGGCTTGCCGTTTTCATGGCAGCATGCAGTTGCTTTGCAAGTGTCATTTGAATTAAATAAAAACGTCACATCTGTGCAACCATTTGCTATTGCAGTTTCAAGCCTTATGAAAACAAATTTCTTGAACACACTCACAAAAACTATTAAAAACACTAAAACAATACAAAAATGCAAAGAATTACTCGAGGGGGCTTTACATTTTATGGTGAAGGGGTTTATTTATTCCACTTGGGACAGCCATCTCAGGCATGCGTGTGGCCAGTGGCTCATTTTTGAAGACTGCTGGAGTGTTCCAAAAGTAATCGGGCTGCTCTTCTCTGTTAATTACAGACAGCCAGCATAAGGGCTTCTCCAAAACGGCACTACCAAGAGGGAAATCATAACGGTATGACACCGGCAACTTTCCCTGGGCTAATCGTTGTAGTCTGTTGGAAGAACTTCCTGCAAGAACGCAGGCTCATGCTCTCCTTTGTTCTCTGGGAATCCTTGCTTCTGCAGTTGTGCTTCCCCTGGCTATGGGATGGTCATTGGACAGGTTACAGGAAGTCATTGGGCAGGCTACAGGAAGTCACTGAGGAGTATGTGTGTGGACCTGGTGTGCAACTTGGCCACTTCCTCTGTGTCACCCCTTCTAGCTGCACCTGTAGGGAAAGCGAGGAAACATGGTCAAAATATTTTTCACACTTGAAAATGTATGAAAAACAGGTGTGTAGGAGAAGAAAACCAGTGAAAATCATGTAGAGTGAATTCACACACATTTGTTCAGGATAACATTCAGTAACCTTCTTTAGAGCATGAACAGGTAGCACGAATGAAGCATGAATGCTCTCACAAAACAGGGTCGGATTAAATGGATGGACTACACTTGGCAAACCATTTTTTGGACATTTCGATACTTTGTAAACAAACCCAACAACCTTTTAGCTGCCACATATTATTATTCTTCTTATTAGCCTAGGTAGGTATATATATTTTACTTTGTTGTAGCTTATTTATAAACTACAACAAGGTATTTATACACAATTTGATACTCATATATTTATAGGGGTACAGGCCATTACGTTTCATTTATTTAGTTGCATTTTACATTTGATTTTATTATTTGTCTTTACTTATTCATAGTCAGGTATTTAATTGGAAAGTGTACTCACATTTACAGATGCTTTCCCTGACTTTCATCATAATCCAGGGATGTGGTAAATTCATTCTCAATCACCAACAACGTAAACGTTTTCAGTTTATTTTCCTTCACTGTTGATCTTGGGTACGTTTTAACGTGTTTCAATGAAGAAAATGACGTTTCTCCATTGCAATCGGTAATGCCAGATACATGCGAAGGCATATCCACATTGGGGAATGCATCGCCAAGGCCTAGCTCTGAGCTTCTTATACATGCCCATTGCTGATTGTTCACCCTTTACCATTGAGCTGAACTGGCAAAACTCCTCTGAAAAGTCATGTGGGTATATTTCTTTCAGATGTTCTGTGGCTGCACGCACTTCTCGGATGCCCATTTAATGAACTTTTGTAAAGAAAACACATTTTTCCTACACTTTTTTGTAGGCGTTGTTGCGTCACCGCAGTTCCTATGACAGGCAATCATAGATGATATAATGTGTGTCAATCAGGCTGTTGTTTTCATTCTTCCTCCTCATTATTTTTTTTTTGCTGCACCCGAAAGCACTGCTGAAAGGATACTGCTAACATAGTAAGCATGATAGCGCACTGATAGTGATAGTGCACTGAACTGGAAAGACACTTTGTGCACATTGCAAGGTAGTTACGTTGTGTATGACTTTGAAAAATAATAAATTGAAATAATGTTTTATATTGGAGCTTTTTTATCTGAAAATATTTTATAATATTTAAATGTTTTAAAATATTTTAGATTTTTATTTATTTTTTATCCCTGTGTCTGGGCCCCCTGTGACAATTAAACACTAGGCACATGCCTAGTTTGCTAATGCCTAGATCCGGCCCTGCTTACAAACCATTAACACAAATAAATGTGACATTTGCAGTTTATAACTGTAGAAGGGAAGGATTGAGGGGGAAAAAATAGCTATACCTGTAGGTTTTTATAAACCGCACAGATCCAGCCAATCAGAAAAGAAAGCAACAAGAAAATATAATTTTCCCTTTAAATATTACATAACCATATACTGTGCATGCAGTACTTTGGGGTGGGGTCATGTTTGGTCTGGCCAATGGGCATGCCAGAACTGGCACATAATAAACATATTTAAGGGTCTACTGAAGGTAACTGCTATGTGCTCTGCCTTTAAGAAAACTCTAGAGGACCTTTCTTTATAACTCAATTTGCTTTTCCTATATCAAAATGGACAGTAATTTCATAAGCTTGATGGTGCCGGCCAATGCACCAACCACAAAAACAGTGAATGGAGCAATTTACAAACCACAAAACAGTGAATGTTTTTTAACAAACAAGCGTATTGTCTGTTCCTTATTAGAACTCACATTTCCATCAGTGTCCGCACAGCTGTACTTAAGTGGGCTTAATTAGCTCAGCATGTTGATTGAACACCATTGTGTCCAGTCACTATCTTTGGTATATACACCTACAAATAACCACAAACACACCATCTCAGTTAAATACTTTCAAATAAAGTTGCAGGTGAATGATAAAATAAATCTGAATATCCTCTAAATCCTTGGAGCCATGTCTCCATAACTCAATTAACATTCATTACACAATTAAAGCCCATGACTACTTGAAAATAAATGTTCTCAGTCGGTGTAATCACAACCAAAACACATTTGTAAGATGGATAGCTAGCTTGGAGGTTTGTATCAGTAGCTAATAAGTTTAAATAATGTGGGCAAGCCAGCTGGCATATCTTCACAGCCTAATATAATCAGATTAAATAATAATCAAAATGTAACATCTAAACACACTTATACCGTCATAATTACGGTACATCAAACAAAGGCATGATTATCTGTTGTAGGACCCATAGGACACAGAGCTTCCATAAAACTGGACCCTTTGATTCAGAAAAATGTACTTCTATGGTGTGCTTCCCCACACCATTACCATTACAACTACTGAAGGTTTTGGTGTCAAGCAGTGATAGTCAACAGTAAAAAGACTGAAAGGAGGGGCGAAGGATTGGACCCAAGTGCAGGGAAATGAAGAGGCAGGAATCCGAAATAGACTAATAATTTAATTAAACAAGGAACAAAATCAAACACTGATGCAAAACAAAATAAGGAGGGAAAAGGCAAACTCAGAAAGGCAGGTAAAAACTCAGAGAACAAACATGAGGGGGGAAAACACTACAAACATTCATGCCCAAGCCTACAACAAAGAAAACAGGCAACTTAAATAGACCATGAAAATGAGACACAGGAGGAACCACTCAAACAATCAAGGAACACAATAAGACAATTAAACAATAAGACCAAGACAATCAGGGAACACAAAGTCCTATGCCGCCCTCTGGTGGCAAGCAGGAACCATGACATTGACCAAAGCAGAGCTGGGTCCAAATGTTCTTTTTTACATAGTTGTTATTTTTATGTACAACACAGGTACTGTTAACTGAGAAAATAATGTACATTACCGTCTAATGGGTTGGGTGTACCTAAATCATGCCAGGAAAATGCACCCCACATCATAAGAGACACCAGAACCCTTCATTTACTCAAGTTTTTTTTTTTGCTTTCATACATGCCATATATACATACCATAACGCCTGGTTCCAATCAGAGATTGGCATTGAAACTCTGATTGAAACTGTGTGTTATGGTCAGATGAGACCAAAATTGAGCTTTTTGGCCATGCACACCAGTGGTGCATTTTTGCATCGGAAGAAGGATGCTTATGTTGAAAAGGCCACCACAGAAATATGGTGGTTATTGTATTTTTTATTGTATATTTTGTATTACATTGTATATCCATTTTATTGTCTTTTTTTGCATCTACTGATCCAGGGGCTCTTGCTAAAGGAGCACTTTAAAAGCTAGCTAGCTAGCCAAGTTATCTTGCAAGACAGATAATAACACTACAACAGGCAACATTACACAACATTATAGATAACGTTACTTGTTCAAAAGCTGGCCATCCAGTCTGGCTGGTTTATCATTAGATAGCTTTTTCTAATCTATATTAGAAAACCATAGTTCAGAACCCATCTTTTCACGTCCCACCTAGTTGAGCCAAACAACACGAATTACAGTTGGTCTGTGTGATCTTGGTGTGTACATTGTCTTTGTAAGTTATTTAATATTTGGATGCTCATGGCTCACAGGGAAACAGACATAAAAGCAAAAGTGTTAGCAGCACCCCGTGGATGGATCGATAAGACATACAGTAAGTAGTACATCATGAAATTATGGATTTTGTTTGGAGTGCTCCTTTAAGGTTAATGAAATCATAAAATTCAACAAGTACCAAGACATTTTGGCCAAAAACCTGGTTCCCCCTGCCAGGAAACTGAAACGTTAGCCACAAATTGATCTTTCAGCGAGACAAATATCCCAAGCATATCTCAAAATTCAACCAAGAAACAGTTAACTGACCACAAAATTACTGTTTTGCAATGGACTGTTCTCGACTTCAACCCAATCGAAAATTTGTGGTTTGAATTGAAGAGGGCAGTACAGTACACAAGCACAGACCGAAGGAAGATTCTGTATGAAGGAATGGTCAAAGACGCCCCCTCCCCTACAACATGTTCACCAATCTCATAGAACACTACAGAAGATGATGTCAATGCAGATTTATTTTAGTTGAATTTCTATTTCAAGTAATTATTAGGGGTGCTGATAATTGTGACACATAGCCTATGTTTTTTGAAAGAACATCTATTACTTTTTTCTCTGAACAATCACATTTTTAGCATAGAATATAGCTCATAACCTGTATTGCTTATTTTATAAAGCCTTATTTGCTCAATTTCATCAAGGGTGGCAATAATTCTGGACCTGTCTCTATGTCTGAATTTGAACTAAGAATTCAGCCATTTGTTTCAGTTGAATATTGAGCGAGATGTATAAGATATGTAAAAACAGATGTAAACAGATGCTGCTACAACCCGTAGCCTTCATTCCATTGAAATAATTCATGCATTTCCACATTTATTTTGTTGTTCTGGTTGTTTTTGCCAGTTTTCTCCCAATTTGGTGACTGATTGTACCCTCTACAATCTGGCTAACCTTTGTGTCATTTACATAATATTTCGATTTTTCCTATTTTTCCAGTTTTCTCTCAATTTGGTGGCTAATCGTACCCTCTATTATTTCATTATTTCACCTATATCCAACAGCCAGCCAATGAGCTAGCTTGCCAACAAAGGGAATAATAATCTTTAACAACGTTAAACTAAATACAAAAATAAAGTTAAATATCACGTCAATGTCCATCAAAACAAATGGGCAGAACCAACACATTGTTGTTGCCTTCACTTTTATATTTGTCAGTGAGTTAACTAGCTGATGTAAATATTTGCTGGTAAACAAGCTAGTTATGATAATAGTATAAATGGCAAAAGACCACAGTCTCAGTGGAGAGTTATTTGAAGCAAAAAAGTTTGCTTGTTTGCACACAAGCAACCCGTTACCATTTTACATTTTGCATTACATTTTTTACATTTGACAGGCATTTAGCAGATGCTCTTATCCAGAGCGACTTACACAGTTTACATTTCTTTACATACAATCCATTTATACAGCTGGATATTTTACTGAAGCAATTCAGGTTAAGTACCTTGCTCAAGGGTACAACAGCAGTGCCCCACCTGGGAACTGAACCTGCAACCTCTGAGTTACAAGCCCAGCTCCCTAACCATTACACTACACTGCCAGCTGCCAGTTACCAAGACTGAGGGTCAAATAAAGAAGCATATTACAGAATCATTCTAATTTAGGATGCAATTTAGGAAATTCACCATTAGGGAACGGTTCCTAACTTCATTGTCTTATCGTAACACCAGTTAGGGACATGGTATTAAAGAAGCATCATGACATGCGGAAATCCCTCAGAGTGGCCCTAAATTCAATATAACGTGTAGCCTATATCAAGCTAATCCAAAGGCGATGGCTTGAGTTGTATTGCTTTTAGAGCAAGATAACAAAATGTAAGAAGATTAGGCCTAATGGTCAAGTAGACTCGTCAGGGGACCAATAACATACCCTATGGATGTCTTAAATATCTCCGACACAACGCTAATAAGTTAAACTATAACGTTACCGAACGTCGAGAACAATCATTTTACAGTTAGCAGAGTAGTTGAGCAACATTGCCTTGCCCCTTTTCGCTAAAGGATATTTTTACATCTGAATTAGTCGATTTGTCTAAAACATCTCAACCGTCAATGTCGGGAAATTTTAGCTTTGGCAGCGAAGGTCAATTGTGCTTTCGCACCCCGCTACATTCGGCTTCCGACTGTTCCAAATGAAGTAGCTACAAAACATCCGGGCAGCGTTTTTTCAATACGGTGGCATCTTAAGAGTATCTAGGGTGGGATGCCGGAAGTCATAGGGTTTGTTTATGGCTCCCTATTCCCCCCCCAAAATCACCAAAAGGCGACGACGAACCAGAATAATAATATCTGTAGAAAGGGCTACCATACTATAAGTGTCCAGGCAACTGTCGACCAGAACCTCGTCTCCCGGCATTTGGTGACAAAGGGGCCCACGTGATCCCATAATTCGTTCGTTTTTCACACACCGCGGGTGGCTTATTTTAGACGTTATTTTAGGTGTTATTTTTGACCGTCCACCGACAGAAAAGTTCCTGAAACCGCTGACGGCTTCTGCTCTTCTATCCCACTCCGAATCTGTATCGCCTTGTGATATTTTTTGCGAAAACCTGCCAAAAAGCACTTTTTTGATTTTCTACATGCGACACCAACACCTCCATTTCATCGGCTTTGAAATTAAAAGACAGTCTTTTTCTCTTCATCCATTTTGATAGAAAAGCTGCGGTTTTAAGTTGACAACGAGGTGATGTTCATTCTAAAGTTCATGGAGATACTTAGAAACAGACATTACATGATGATAATCTATTATAGAATTGGCTTGTATTCAAATGTTTAAGAAAAAATGTCCTAATGGAAAAATAAGATAAGGTGTGCATAATTCTTCAATTACATGCTAAATAGAGATAAGACATGATTTTACAGTTAAGATGTTTATGCAATAGCCTACTCACAGATTAATACATTTAGTTAGGTTTTGTTTCTGTAATAGCCTATGAATTTAGGAAAAATCCTATCTCGGACTTGAGATAAAACAGGAACGGATAGGATTTATTTCTGTAATACGCCCCCTGCTTCACATCCGGGCCTCTGCCTGGTCTGATGTTTGGACAGATCGCTCACAAGGACACGTATCACTGACTGATTATTTATTTCCTTAGCCAATGCGTTCATCCAATGCGACTCACATTTTAATCCTTATCCATGTATACGTTTGGATATGTATTGGGCGCAGGGTTAGGTGGGCACAGTGAAAGAACAGGCATTCGCCATGCAGTGCCTCCCCCGTGCTTGTTGCTTAATTGCATACCTCATTCCTGCCATGTGAAGAAGTCTGCACATCGGCTGCCAATTCACAAGCAAACACATGGTCTCGGGCGCACGCACGTACGCACGCACATGGTCCCGAGCCCACACGCACAATCATGCCATTGGTCAGTTCCATTTTGAGAGACAATGTGCTCATGAACTGGAAAGGAGGAAAACATTTTGATGTCCCATAATTTCAATACCAGCTGATATAAAACAATTCAAGACAGGGTCTGTTTTCCACTTATACTTTAAGGATTAAGATGTACGCAAATACACATCCCTCCCCATTTCATTTGAGTTCACCTACATATGTAAGTGTTATATTCGGGTAAAAATGGCTATCCACCTGGGTTTTCCTCCATTGTAAGTCACGCGTCGAGTTGGTGGAATAGGACGAGTAAGTGCACAGAACCAGAACGAATATGTTCATTGACAGTCTGTAAATTAAGAACAGTTTATATCAAAATCAGCCGGATAAGGCTCCTGTTCCCCGCAGCAATGAAAACTTCCCCTTCTTTCTGTTTTTTTTGTTTTGTTGGTAGCCCCCCCAAAGGTCACACGCTATTAACCGGGCTTATAAAAGCTGCCCGTGCTCAGATTAAAATATGCTGTGTCGTTAAACCTGGACCGCAACTAAGAGCTATAAAACCAATGATGGAACCAATTTATTTTGCATTTACGTGAAGGGAGAACGTGAAGGGGTAACCAGGACTTGCATGAATGTCATTAAGGTGCTATTATCCTGCATAGCCTTGTTCAAAACGAGACATTCTGGCAGCCAGCATAAAGTTGTATACAGCGTAGTGTTGGTGTTATTGGCTGAGACAAATATTACTACAAAATTAACCTAAAGACAAAAATGTTTGGTCATTGAGAAAATGCATCTAGATCACTTGCCTAAATAATTGATCGAATGTGTTGGATTTTGCATAGTGTTTGGTCATACCTATGGAAATATGAGATCATGTAATGCAACGGTTATGGTTTGCATTATTATTCTCAGCACACAGTATATTAACAGCACACCGCCTTTTAAATGTGTAAAGATGAGTTTCAATAATGACATTTGCTTGGCAACTACGTCATTAACCAATAAAAATGTATCAGTGATCACATTTTTATATGAAATATAATCAACGATTATATATCATCCTATATTAGGAATAACGTTCAAAGGAGTTTGCAAGAATCTTCTACATTCCTGGAGTTAGATGAATGCCCGAAATTCCTAATAAACATTCAGAATTTAATAAATTGGCTTCGGCACAGAAGGTCCCTCGACACATGTTTCTGTCGCGAGTCATTTTATTCAGAAGACATTTGGAGACACACGATTGCATTAAAAAGACATTGGGAAAACGATATGTTCTTGTTTAAAATTCCGTGCATCATGTTGATCGTCGCCTTTTAAATGCACGCAATCTGGATCCAGTCTAATATTTTCCATACCAGGCAATGACATCACAACACTCAAAAACACTAAATCAAAACCGGAGGCACAACGGCCCCTCAATAAAACACCATGGCCTATCCAGAGTATAAAAGAAAATTAAAACCATATTTACAACAAAGTAGATTATTGGCATCTGCCGCTTAAACCTTTCAATTGCAAAGATACACGAACATTCAATCTGCTGTGCTGATAGGTTGCGTCGAAGATTGAAGCTCCGTCAACACCCTGGCGTTTTCGGAAGACAATTTTGAGGATGACTTGTAAAATGTGCACGTCAGTGAGCGTGTCGGTAATACGCACGTGCCAGCACTGAATCTTATTATTGTCATAATGAAAAATAAGGAGCGGTACAATTCTGGCCCTTGAAATTCCATTCACGTATAGCCTATGCCTTAAACACATATTTATATCTATACGAGGCTTAGCCAGCCAATTAACTATTTAAGTGATACAAAACAAAACTATATCAGTAACAGTAACGTCTATCGATATCACAATTATTTTTATGTAAAACAATTAAACGCATTTTTAGCTTATATTGTTAGCAAGAAAATGTCGAAAACAACATGCGATTCTAGGATTTGACCTTTAGAGGGGCTCAGCCAATGAGAATGTGAGATGTACACATGCAAAGCACAGGCCTAATTTTTTAAATTAATTTACTGTTATACTCCCCAAAACAAAAACACCACAATGGTGGTCGCTCTCAAATTTGAATTTTTAAAAATATATATTAAGTACAAATGTTTTTTCAGAAAAGAATGACTAAATAGCCTATTTTCAGGGGGGCTGAGATGAAATACAGGGGTATTGTAAAGCTAAAGCCCCCCTAAATAGGGTCTAAAATCGCCACTGGTTATCACACCGTGACTTCGATAGGCCCAAATCATGAAATAGAGAGTGGTGAGATATTAATAATTTAATGTCTTTTTGACTTGAAAGCTGACTTCAGTTAAGCAAAAAAAAAAGTATGACATTCATAATGCAAATAATATTATCGGAAATAATAATCGGATCCAAGCCAAACTATCAGCAACAATAAATATTGATTATTTGACATGTATTTTACCTTAAATGTATCATCATCATCATCATTATTATTAGTATTATGAGTCTATCAGTATTGGAGTCCTCGATGTTATGATTTGTAGGCCTATATGAAAGCAACAAATACAAATGGCAAGAAATTTGTTTTACATGTTGATTATGTTGTACAGTGACGCACACAACATTTTAGATTTTATTATATTTTTTTGTCATGGTTATTTTGTCCATGGTCACGCTTGTGCGTCGAACGTATAAACTTCGAATTTGTTTCTTTGGGCCCGAGCTCAGAGTATGCTATAATATATGCCATTTAGCAGATATCATGCTATAAATGTGTTAATCAAATAGAAATTGATTAACATAATTTAACTATTTACTTGTATAAAGTAGCTACATCTTGTTAAATATCAAACAATAGACTATAATCTGATCGGACTATAATCGGATGTTGCGGTAAAAAAATAGATTAACGAAAAAGTAGTTGGTCTGTCAAGAAAAGCGCCTACTTCCCAATGGCTACTTTAAGTGGGCTATATGCAACAATTTTAATGTATTAAACTTATCAAACATTTGAGTTGAATGTATTTAACTGAATACTAATCCACGAGTAAATCCCTACCATAGTTGTATTTGTTTTTGTCGGTACACTGTCACACAGTCAATTGCCTTGCATGCCCAATTTCCTCTGCAGGCATCAAAATGGAAAGCCAGCTCTGCCCTGGCCTAACGGATGAAATTTACACCACCACAGCTCCACGACCCGATGAAGTATCTACAGCTGCCTTCTTAAATACATTTAGTTATCCCTTATATCAAAAAACTGACAGATAATGTCTGAAAACACTAACTATTCATTGTCATACAGTTTAAGTGTAATGGGAATAATTTAGGTATTTTACATTAAATGCTGGCAGAGATATGATACTCTTTAAATTAAACTCTGTGCGTATGTAGGCTAAAGAATGAACCTTAGACTCCAGATTTGATCTACTAAGTAGTTAGTGAATGAAAGCGCGTATCACCTTTTTATATTATTTCACAATATATTTTGCTCATTTCAGCATTGGAAGATCTCAAGGCCCTGACCTTAAATTGCGTTTCGGTCAGACTGAATAGAGGTCACACTGAATTTCTTAGAATAATACAAACAGTTTATCAATTAAAACAGGTACAATGGGTCTATATATCCTACACTTGATTTTTTTATTGAATCATTATTCACGATTAATTGACACAACACACTTAATTAAGCGTATCAATCTGAGAGCAAATAAGAATACGAAACTAAATGCAACTTTCGCAACGTCCAATAGAACATTAAATATGGTTGTCACAGAAGAAGCAGAGTCAATATAGGCGATTTAAATAAAAATTTGTCCCAAAAGCATCTCGTGTATTGATGCACATTAGTCATGATTTGAAATTTACTACAATGAATTAATAAATAAATAAATCAAAATCAAGTGGACTTGCATCAGTCAGCGATACTTAGGGATTCTTCAGTAATTCCAAAGACTTGCAACTCCCGCCCCCCCTCCTCCCCACTATTCACTAAATTTTTAAGTGCACAGATTATCTTGAATAGCAATATCGGCGGTATCCCGACAAAAATACGTTTACAGTAACTTTCATAGAGATGATCGAGAGATTTTTTTTAAAGGACATACAAGTTTGTTGTCGAAATTCTGCTTTGCACAAGTGGATTATAGGGCGTGCACCCAAAGAAAACGGTTATTCGCATGTATTCCCTATTGTATCCCTATTGTGTGCACATCAGTGCCCATCACACTGTGTGAATCAGTTAATATCAGATATAAAGCATTGAACAGTTAGTGGATCTGAGGGTTTGTTCCAGTAAGATCAAAATAACCAGTCACCGGGCCAGTCTGTAACAGAAACGAGTACTCTATACGTTTCATACAGTATTGTGTTCATGGTGTAAAAAAAAAGAGTAGCCTACTTTTAATTATCACTGATATTAAACTCTAGAGATAATGTGCTGAACTTCCAAAATCCAGGATGCGCGTGAAAATTGTTGGGCAACCACTAAAGGCATCGCGTGACTAAATAAACCGTCACCTTTGAGTCTGCCTGAAATATCAACATATGGGCATGATGATCTAATCCCTCCCCTGACTGTAAACACCGTAAATATAACTGGGACAGAGCACCGTAAACCCCGAGATTCACTGTAGGGGCTATACGGTGCCATGTTTGCAATATGCCATTAGGACGCAGTTCAGTACGCTTCAATCAAAGAGCGTTTCTGCCACTTGCAAGTGGAGATCAGTAGTTTAGTGCTACACGCCTACATAACACATTTTAGTGATATATAAATAAATATATAAATAAGTTTAGCCAACAGCTGTCCAAAAGAACGACCATACCTAACGTAGTAGTGGTTGCACCTTACTATATACGCTATGGCTTATCTCTGGATAACTGTATTCCGCATGCAATGCTTGCATATAACTTACACAGCCACCAGAAGTGCAACTGTCGGGAGTTCTAGGCCTGTCCATCTCCTGGGAGGTGGGAGTGATGACAGCGTCCCCTCGGATCTCGCCCATTCAGCTGTGGGACTGTTTCGGACCTCCTGTTTATTAATCACTGACACAGACTGGGCTCGTGGATGTCCTCTTTGATGCAGTGTGTATGCTCGCTCACTGTCAGCAGCGACGGCCAATGAAACGGCAGCAGCCTGGCGCATGTCCTGTATCACAACGAGGGAGCAGGCCTGCACGCGCTTTAATGATCTCTGGTCATCTCTGCCGCCATGGCGTTTGGAAGTTGTGTGGATGTACAATCGACATTGCAGTATTTCACAGAGATTTAGTTTTGATTGTGGACTATAGGCCTAATTATATTTTATAAAACATTTTTTAAAAGATAAACGAGAGGGCTCAACCGTCATTTATAACGTTTATGCAGACATTCAAACCCGATCCATAGCAGTCCATAGCATGTCTCCAAACGTTTCTAAATTTGAGGTTTTTTTTTGTTCATTCCAATAACCCTCAAACTACATTACGTTGTGTATGCTAAATTATATAAAATGACAGCTTGCTTAAATGTGTTTGGAAATATTGAATCCAAGGCAATGGTGCCACTAAAATGTTTAATTTGCGGCCAACCAAAAGAGTATTCCAATTGCACCTGTTTTATGAGCAGTATGCGACAGAGGTAGCGTCATGAAAACATTAAATGTTTGTTTTGTTCCCCGTGATTTCAGAGGAGCCGGACTTCACCTTCCTCTAGGTCAATTTGGATCTTTATAGCCGTTTTTTATAGTCCAAGTTAATGGACGTGTTTTCAAATATAGAAAATATTACAATACATACAATGAATAGTACAATATTGAAATTACTGACAAAATTAAAAATGGATAGTACACAGTGGTAATTTAGCCCTATGGCGTATCGTTATGACTTGGCATCGTTTTAGATATGATATAAATATAATATAATATAAATTGGAATAGAAACATTGTCAACGCAAACAAAAAATTGTTACAAAAAATTGTTTGACCAGTTAAAATTAATGATTGATTTTTTTTTTTCTTTTACTTCATTGTTTTCCAAAATGTACTCGAATATATTCAGTATGCCTACATGAATCTGAACGCGCAATGTTGGCCTAGTGTATCTCCAATAGAATGGTTGACTTTGAATAAATATGAATGCCGAAATCAGATTATATATTTAAATTTCAAGTTCAAGCTCCGAAATGTCCTCAAACTCCACTTACAACTACTGTAATTGTAAATATAATCATGTACACTTCAAAACGTGTTACATCATGTATGGCCATATTACAGTAAAAAGAAAAACAGTAGCTTGAATAGAACATTCGCTTAAAAATGAGATTTTAGGTGTCCACTTAGTCATAGATGAAATCGAAATAAGACTCCTGGCAACAGCTACAAACTGAGTGTGATACGCACTTTCAGCACAAAACTGTTCAGTCAGTGATCGATATTAAGAAAGGACGCGATCGATATCAAACTTCAAAAGAAATGTGCCTAAATTAAATAGAATATTTTTGTATTCAATATTCCATTCAATATTTTCTATTCAATAGAAAATGAATAATGACATGTAATTGTCCATTCCAAAACGCTACTTCTTAATGCTGCGCCAATGTAGTTACCTATTTAATTTCGCTATAATTTGCCAGACTGAACTGAATGTGAAAAACGCTAAAAACATATATAACCTTTACATACATAAATACATACATGATTGAATAAAGGTGGAAGCTTTTTAAACTTAAACTAATATTTTCATTGGTGTTATTCATATTAAAACATAACGTCCACGTCTTAACAATCGAAAAAACTCCATATATTTGAGACACAATGCCATAGTTATTAGGCTATTTCTTATTTATTGATTTTATACAAGATTATTTAATGTTTCCGTGCATTTAGCACAATTCATTTTATAATTAAAATGAGAAAGGTATTTAATGAAAATAAAAAGGGGAAATAATTCATTTAGTCTCTTTACAAACTGTACATACACGCGGGTGTCTATTTTTGCAATTATATTCTAAGCATAGTTTAGAATTTTTACAGCATGGCTCACATTATTCCAATATACATTTTGGACATCCCAAACATGGGCGACGTCAATGTTATCATATCAATATTCGTGACATAAAAAAATGGTATTAGAGTCTACAACATGCAAAACATTTTCAACAAATAATGTTGTCGAGGACGTCTAGCATCCGGACTAGACGTTTAATATAGGCGGTTGAATGTCCATAATCATGTATGTTATTAGGTGAGTTTAATCAACATATTCCATGTGTTATTACGCAAGCATTACAACGTTGTGTGTGTCTGTGTGTGTGTGGCCTATAGCACGGTAACATATTGTAGTAATTTTAGTTTTGCAAAACGAAAATGAGCATGAATTTGTAAGTAAGCCAAGAAACCTTAACTTTCAACCCTTGTCCTTTGCGGTTAAACCTCAGCGCAACAACCCGCACTCGTTTAATGCAATTGCCAAATTATCTTTGGGAGAGGTAAACATGCCAATACCTGATACAACAATGCATCCTCCTGTTCCCTCTTCGTTTTAAATACAAAACCATCATTGACGGTGTTGTATCCGTTGCCTTCGACATTTCTGACCGCCGTGCGTGTTGCGAATTCTCCTCGGTTTCGGAATAACGAAAGACGAGGACGCGCTCAAGTGCTGTCGTTTCCCGGTCGTCCAGATGGGGGCGACTCTGTGGTTGCTTTTGCCATTGCTCTTAAAACGTCGGTGTACTGTATTCCATCTGAATGTATAGGAAAGGCGTTTAGGCAAAAGTAAGCCATTTCTCAAACATCGTAGAAAAGCATATGCGTTTACACTGTGCAACCGAATAAATAGGCTGTCCATTTTACCACGACGATCAACCGAGTCAGATAGTATAGCTACTTTTTGCATTTTATCCATGACGCAGGGCTGATTTACGGATTTGACCATACAACTAAAGCAAATTCGTAATGGGGGTCATAACAAGCCCTGTCATTAACAGAAATATTTGTAACATGTATTTGCCGATTATTATTCCTGGCAAGCGGTCGTCCGTTTCTCTCGTCCCCACTTAATTCTGAAAGGTTTGCTGTTCTATGTTGCACTGATGTCCACATCTGTGCTAGCCAACAAGAGCTGTGACCTAGCTACAAAAGACAGGATAGTATCACTGCACCTTGTTAGCGTTGGGTCGGCTGTTAACTTTTACAAGTGACATTTTGCGAGATAATAAATGAAACCTTTTTTCCTTACACGAGAAGAGTGCAGCCTATTACATGTGGTGTCTCGTGTGCGTAACGTTCTCCTTTGGAGTTTAGTCAATAACCGCATAGCCCAAAAGTGAGTTTAAAAAATCTACAGGGATATCGTTCGGTGCATATAGGTTAGGCTACGCAGTCGGTATCGTAGCAATGAAAATAAATGTGAAGATAAAAATAGGCTCTATTATGTACAGTTATTTGCCCAACGTTGACTGTCTCACAATTCAGTTACACATTACATTACAGGCATTTGGCAGACGCTCTTATCCAGAGCGACGTACAACAAAGTGTTAACCGTAGTCAAGAACAGTTTAGCTGAAAGCCACCCTAGTGGGAAGTACAGTTCCTAGGTGCTAGGAGAAACCACATAGTTAAACTAGGACCCTGTAGGTAAATCTGTAGCCACAATTCAAAGGTAGCAATAAAGCAATCAATGCAGAAAATAACGCCTAAGCCTAATACAATACATAAACAAGCAGACATGTGTAATACTGAGCAACTATGTCCCTAAGTTAACAAAAAACCGGACAGTTAACTTAACAATTCAGTTACTCATGCTCACTTGTGGCTTGGCTGGTATAGCCAAATTCTTTAGGACACATATGTCCACTTGTGAAGCGAATATGTAGCCTAAGCAGAATATACCCACAACACGGCCTGCGTGTGGTGGTATCAACCCCACTTACAATGATTCCCAATTACATACGTTACCTGAATAATGGAATTTCATCTGAAGACAGAGTTGCAATAAATGCATGTTGACGTTTTGTGATAGCTATTTGACAAGCCTACAAAAGTGTGTGTATTACGCGCTATAATACGTTCTATGATTAATAGACCTATCCTACTCGCAATCACGAGTTAATTCATGGAAATTAGACGTGGATATGTTTCAATAAATGTTTATTATTCTTAATTCCTATTGTTACATTTTTATTGGAACCTCAAAAACTGCAGATTTTAGCATGATGACTGAAATTTACAAACAAAATATATGTATACGCCCATTTCTGAATATCTGTCACGATCTCAGTCCGTTTACCAAGCTCACATTCTTGTATTATACAACGAGTAATCAAACAAACAACTACAAAAATACAAAATGGTGTGTGTTTGGGTGGTGGTACATCACCGTACAACAAAAGGTTAAATTCATGAATCCGTTACTTGCACATGAATAACTTCACCATTATGCATTTGTTATTTTATTGTCGACGTTAAACTGTATCTACTGAAGCCCTCAATCACCGTCCTTGTTATAAAATTCGTAAGTATTATAAATTAAGCCGCTTCATGTCTTGTTTACTGGTGCACGTTAGACGTAAACCCTGTGTTTCTGTCACTCTGTAACAGTGGAATACTCAGAGGTTAAATTGAACATACCGGATGATGCATGTTCGGAGCTGCCTATCCAGAGAGAAAAGGACCAATGAAATCGGACCATGGCTTCCAGTGTAGCCAGCCAGATTGACGTGGAGGACGCGTCAAATTAATCCGAGCGAACTTCAGCCTCCAGGATAGACAAATTTGCCTTTATCGGATGAAGAGCACCTTGGGTCCCTTTGTCTAAAGCAGGTCTTTTTTAAAAGCTCTTCGGCAGAAGCTCGAGGCGAGGAACCAAAAGCAAGACCATTCGAGAGTCCTTTGCCTTATTTAGACTCATAACTTCGCTCGCGCAGTCGGGAGAACCAGCGCGTGCAGCCATTGAGGGGCACATATTTCAAAGAAATCTTCTCAGACCTCGAGCAAATGGGTAAGCCTGCGTTCCCTTCTGCATGGTTCAGTGGCACAAAGTTGATAGAGGCAGAACTTGTTTAACGCGCCTGCATAACGCAAGAAAGTGGCATTAAGTTCCATTTCGGTTTAAATAAGCAGTGCTTGCAGCCTTTTATGCCATTGCACGCTTTTTAAAGACGAGGTCTAATTCGCCAGGCACAGTGCACACAGTGTAGGCTCATCGTTGCAGTTTGAGCAGATTAAGTATGAATAGCCATTCAGCATGTATTTGTTATTTTCTATTTATGATGAATTTATACTACATCAGTCGACAACCAACGGAACATTGTGACATTTTTGAGTTCCACAACTAATGTAACAGAACGACATGTCAAAGATAAGACCAAGTAAGGTATCCATTAGAAATCTTAAATGAATTATACAAGCTATTTCTGTCCGAACGCCATTTTCGATGATAAAATTTAGGGCAGGCATGGGAATCACTCTTGTTTTCACAGCTGTTTTTATTCAGCATATTTTTTTCTAAAGATTGATTTGTGTTTTTAAATTATTTATTATATTCCCCCCCCCTTTTTCAGAGCAAACCTATGGAGAGGTAAACCAGTTAGGTGGCGTATTTGTTAATGGACGACCCCTGCCCAACGCTATACGACTCAGAATTGTGGAATTGGCCCAGCTTGGAATTCGACCCTGTGACATCAGTCGACAACTCCGCGTCTCTCATGGTTGTGTGAGCAAAATTCTAGCTAGGTACAACGAGACGGGCTCTATTTTACCCGGTGCCATCGGAGGAAGCAAACCTCGCGTCACAACGCCGAATGTGGTGAAAAATATAAGGGAATACAAACAAGGTGACCCTGGAATCTTCGCCTGGGAGATCCGCGACCGACTTCTCGGGGACGGCGTTTGTGACAAATACAACGTGCCCTCCGTCAGCTCGATAAGCCGGATATTAAGGAACAAGATTGGAAATCTCTCCCAGCCGAACCAGTACGAAAGCGGCAAGCAACCCCCTCCACAGGCAGCGCTTTCTTACAACCACATATACCCCTATTCATACCCGAACGCAATGTCGCCCACCGGGACCAAAATGGGCAGCCCCCACGGAGGGCCCGTTAACGCGGCCCATGTGAGCATATCGAGAGGCTGGCCCTCGGCGCACACCGTCAGCAACATTTTAGGTATTCGAGCCTTCATGGATCCCGCAGGTTCGTAAAGCATTCATTAAACATTCCTTTTTTCTACTATAGCATACAGGGTGTTAGCTATACATTTAAGCCGTACGCATTTGAAGTGCGCTTAATTGTTTTATTTTCGGCAAATATTTTGGACTAAGGCAATCTCTCTCTATTTAAAATGAAAAAAAAATACGAGAGAGAAATTTGCTGTCAGATTAGCATAACCTATTTTTATAGGGCCCTGTGCATACAAGGTTAAGAAGTGTAACTACTCAAATTCGAAATACATATATGTAATATTACACTAAACGTTTGCAAATGCAAGTAACAATAACGGCCTTTGCAGTAAAGGGCTTTACAAAAAATACCACTTGAGCAAACTGAATGCACATCGAATCATTTTATATATAGCCTATATTGTAGCAGATATTGTTTTCAATGAGTTTTTCTCACTTTTGATCGTTCAAACATTTTGAAGCGTAGCTCATTTTAAAAAGCATATCGTTGACATTAAAAATGGTTTAGCCTATAGCCATTTTCCACGGGATGCCCAATTAAGAATACATAAATTTGATGCTTACGTTTTAACCATGGCTGGTGGGTTAACAAAAAGCCTCGACCTTATTCGTATTATTTTGAACACGCAACTGTAGAAAAGTAATGCTGCACAATTATGGGCAAAGATATTTAATGTTAATGAAACTGTGCATCATGTTAAATAGCGCGTCACGTAGTTGTAGCTGTACATTCTGTCAGGTTCAATCTAAGTGTCGCTTTCTCAACAGCCATTGCTGCGAGCGAGGGGTATGCACCGAAAATGGAGGACTGGGGTAGCGTCAACAGAACATTTCCAGTACACAGTGTCAACGGAATTGACAAATCAGCTATTGAATCTGACATCAAATACCCTCAGGTAAGCCTATGAAAGGGATAGCCTACAACTATTTTGACCAATAGCATAAATGGCCCAACCGATGGCGATGGACTCTACGGGATGGGACAATCGTATAGCGTATTCATTAGATTTGACAATTTTAGATTAGACAGATATGATTGTAATCTTTTTAAATCAAGCGAATTGGTTATTATCACGCCTTTCCATTTAATATTTTACCCAGACTCGAGTTCAAATTAGATACAAGTGTGACAATATGTTGTCTATTACGAGGGGAGAAACGGAGTTTGACAAATTGTTTTTGTTTTTCTAGCCTTCGTCAACCCTGTCCAGTTATGTTCCGGCTTGTGCTTACTCGACCTCCAACCAGTACGGAGTTTATAGCGGTCCAGCAGGTAGCTACGTGACCCCGGGGCACCATTGGCAGTCACAGGGCGCGAGCCTGTCCCACCCAGGCAGCGGAATGACGATGCACGCGGGAGACCTCCACTCGTCAATGGCGTTCAAACATCCATCGCGAGACGGTAGGCCGGATTGTGTTTGATACATTTGAAATGGGTTGTGGGCGTGCGTGGCAGCATGTGTTCCAAGTGAGGAAGGCAGATGACAGCCGACTCCCAGAGGCGAGGGTGCTTTGCTACTGTATAAGCAATCACACACACACACACACACACACACACACACGCTATAAGCTTCATGAATCCTTTGTTGTCATGTAGTGGAAGTTGGATTTTATGTTAATAAAATACAATCTATATGAATATTGAATATAAAATACCGTTTGTATTAAAAATGCCATCGATTCCAACATTGCATTGAATTGCAACACATGCCATTAATAGTAAATATAATAAAATAAATGGGTTGTTAGAGAATTATTCAAACCCATCCCAAATTCAAATAGAAATTGGAACACAAGCAGTATCCATGTTTGTTTGTAGTTTTAACACCACATGACACCCTGTTAAATGCCTTGTGATGTTTTTCAGTCCTTTGCAGAAACATGCAAGAAAAGCTGACCATTTAAAAAGATCTATTTTTGAAGATAATTATCCTCCAAGCGCCTAAAAACCCAAAATGTATTACGTTTTTAACTTTCTTAGCATATATCGAGTTACAACTCGATAGTTACAACTTGATATATTTAAGGCAGTGACTTCCCCTAGGCCTTAAAGTTGATAATACTTTATGCGTGATTTAAAATGCAACCAATTAACCGCGATTAAATGCATCGAGTGTTCATCGACAAATAAACTATGCAAATTCGGAAGATAGCTGAATTATGCGTTTACTGACCTTACTCTGTCCTCACCATTTCCGTCGCTAAACGTAATTTAGATTTATACGGTTCAATTGAACAACATTTCGGTGTCGGGAATTGCACGGTATACAAATATTTTTGGCAAAAGATTCTTCACATTTTAATTTACTCCAAACATATGAAAAAAACGAGCATCAGCAAAGATCGGTGTTGTGGAATACAGCAAAGAGAAACAAACATGCGCATATGGGCATTTTGTTGAAGCCAGGCAGTCTCGCGACTAGTTGGTAAATGTGGGGTGTCTGGTGAGTCAGAACTGTTCCGAGATGCCTAATAGGGTTCACCTTGGGTGAATAGGTTTGTATATAGAATCTTCTGCAGTCCAGCGGAATCATCCCCCGCGGTCTTCCCGAAGCAGCTGTCAAAGAAAAAATAAAAGTATCTGTGTTTGGGTGGGTGGGCGGGAGATGGGGGGTAATGAGAGGGGGTAGGGAGAGAGAAGGGGGTAATTTGGCTGTAGGTTGTGGTGCATTCACTGTCGCGAGGTCAATGACTGATCATAACTTTTTTTTTTTTTTTACGAGAAAACTGACACCTCACATTTACTAATTTATCGAGAATATTTGCATGGATACTGACTGCAAAATTGTTGACTTGCTTTCACCAATTGTGGATTTAATAATAATATTAATACATGTATTAACTAATCGAATATTATTGCTATTTATCATATTAATTAATTAATAATAATAATAATAATAATAATAATAATAATAATAATATAATGATAATAAATCAAATAATTATTTTAAACTTGTGGCAGCGGGCCGGGTTAATGTTATAAAAATCGATTTTATGCTGAATTAAACTGTTTTTTATGTTAACTAAATATATAAAATAAACTGGTTTTCTCTCACAATATGGATTATTGTGAAAGAAAAAGTTTATTTTACACTTTGTAGGCCTATGAAAAAAGACGTTTAATTTAAATTGTTACCGATTATAATCTTTGGACGAGTGCCTGCTGTGGCACTTACATTAAATTGATCCCAGAGTGAAACTTGAACCTGGACGATAGCATGATACGTAAATACATAAACACGATATTATTTGAAGTAGAATGCATTACTTCAACAAAATGCATCGTCAATATATTTATTGATAATATCAATCATGCAGAACGTCCACTTGTCTTTTTAATGTGTCTATCAAAGAACGAGATTGACAAGGACTATAAATTATTAGCATTGACTAGGACAATATCTCCGTTTTCTAATGTAAACACCCAAAGGGAGAATAAAATCGTATTTTGTTGAGGAAAAAAAGCATATTGGGAATAGACGGAGAGAGTGAAATATAATGGCTACCACTGCACGGATAACAATTGCCAACGTCTGTCAATATACAGTTCTGTTCTGAAATAAATTAAAAGCCTTTTCCAAACGAAGAAAATGGTTTTTAAAAATCGAATGTCATGGTTATGAGAGCACGCGGTTTCGTTGAAGGGGAGAATTACGATCTGTTTGCTATATAAACACATTTCTTGTTTGCGTTCTGCAGGAGACCGAAAGCCCACCAGCCCCTTAAACAAGCAACAGCACGAGGCGTTGAGCGGCGTGCACGGACTCATTCTTCCTACCTCATCTTCATAACACCCCCGGAGCATGACGTGGCCAGAACGAGGAATTTAAATATCTCACATGTGGCAGACCCCCTTGTTTAGATTTAGCGCATTTAAAGAATACGAACAGTAAGTGAAAGCACTATATTTATGATTTGCCAGTCAAAAGTGTTACCTGTAGGGAGAACCTGCTGTTCTGAAGCACGTGCATACAATGTTTCATCACGGATATCAAATATAAAACCAAATGAATGTACCAGTTATGAATAGGATGTTTCTGTACTGTAACCTTCTTTGCAACGGTGGTGGTGGTCGGTGGTTTTATCTTCTCGTTAAGAAATATGATGATGATATTTTGCAAGCCGAAATTCATTATGACAAAAAAAAATCACCTTAAAACAAACATTTATAATGACCACGGAATTGTGGCCCGTGCATGCCCTACCTGGTATTGATTTTTTTTTCTTACATTTTTTTTTCTTTCTGCAGACATAAAGTCAACGATATGAACAAAGTAATTAATTGTAAATGTAAAATATTTGCAAATGCTTTAATTATATATTTTTTATAAATCCATTTGTAAATATGCTAAATAAAGGCCTCACGAAACAAAGAGAAGTGTTACGTTCAATAGCATTACCTGTTTACCTGTTCCACAATCAACCCATGCTCGCAAAACAAACAAACCAATAAAACATAGACCTATGTCTGCTTGAATGCTCGGAGATATAGCAACAGATCAGACAGGCTCAAATAGCTGCATAAGATATATACGACTTATGTCAAACAGTCCTTGGTTTCGTTATGACACGATATGGTATCCATCTGACTAGGCCTATGTGCACATCATTACATCTATTGGTATTTATGTAGCATATTTAGGATGCATTCTTGGGAGCAGGTTTAAAAGCGCAAGCAGACGCTAACAAATTAACACACTTTGCAAGAACGGAGTATGGTCTCTCGTTGTGGGTGACCCTTTCCCCCACATAATGCGTGCTACCAAGCTTTTCTCTTAATGGTGCGTTGCCTTTTTCGGCGCCTCCACCGATGCTATCTTTGCTTATTCTGGACAAATGGCACGAGGCCAGTGTTGCCTTGAATGCTCGTAATTTGCTGCAGCGGTTGGAATCTGGAGTTCGGGGCTGAGTAATTTAACCTGGTCGCAAACGGCGTTGACGGGAAGTCGTATCCTATTTTAAATAATAGTTTGTGGTAAAATACTATACATAATTGATCAGAGGCTATATGTAGGCCTGTACGACGCGAGCTGTATACGCAAGTTGAGATCACTACTCGTTACGTACCGCTTGAATAGGGAATCCGTACCTAATAGCCTAGTGGAAGGCATGGTTATTGAAACCATTTAAAATGCATGACAGAAGATATCATATCCCGATATACAATTAATGGGGTTTTTCAATCGCTATACAGAGCATTGGTAATAGCAAGGGTAAAGAAGCAGAACCAGCCTACATTTAATTAGCCTGCACAAATAGAGCACAAAGTGCTATCACTTAGGTAAATGTTAATCTCAACTGACAACTTGAAAGGATGAAGCATACAGTACAGCGTTTATAGTTTCCTTGACAAAATAAGCAAAAAAATGAATTGCCCTCCACCCAAAAAACCGCAACAAAAAACAATACAATTGATTTCTCATGCATAGGATATAGGCCCGCGGTTTAAGGTCCCTTTTAAAACTGACGGCACAGAATTACACGCGCTGCTATTACGTGTCTGCGGGTTTCTTCCCGCAGTTTGCTAGAGAGAGGAAAATACCTATTGAATTACACTGGAGCATCTATGAACATGCATGCCATTGTTTTCATGTAATTTACGAACCATCCAGTGAAATGTAAATGGCATATGAACAATGCAAGCCCTTGCTATACAAGTCTGTGTGCCTGTGTGCGTGTGCGTGTGCGTGTGCGTGTGCGTGAGGGAGTGATGGGTACCAGCGTGAGAGTCACCCTAATTTGAAAGAGACCGAATAATTAATGTTCTGCATGATGAAGTCACAAATTCATTTCATTCCTTTTTTAAAGTCGCTCTGGATAGGGGCGTCTGCTAAATGTATGTGATTTAAAGTAGCATAATGTAAATAACATAAATAAACAACGTACAACTTCGGACTACAGTCTACATAAGTGTTAATGTTGGGCTTAGATTGGGTTTAATCACTGGGTAGTGTCCAGAGGGGACAGTCGGGGGCTGTGCGTTTGACCTGTAATGTGGTTACTTGTTCTTGCGAAGACAGAGTCAGACATAAAGTTTCGCAGTGCAGTTTTTAAATATTTATTGAACTTGCATTTATTAACATTTTTAATAACTTTTTAATATTTGTTTAAAATATTTGCTATAATAGACGAGGGTGGGGGCACCCTGGGTTCCGGTGGGCGCTAGTTAAACGCTCCCGACCAGGTGAGTCCGTTTCATAGAGCCAACGCTTTGAATGAATGAACGAACACACTGCTTATAAATTGGTGTCAACAAATTATGAAAAACCTATTCATATTTATTATGTAAAAAACACCCAAAATGGATGAGACCAAGAAAAGCATTTATTATAATATATGACTTTGTAGCTCCTAGTAGCCTATAACCTTATTTGCTTCTGTTTATACATCTCTCGCTCTTTTTACTGGAATTGTTCTTTGGTTTATGATAACAATTTAGTATCAAATAAATATAGGTCACTTGAATCTACAGCGTTGTTGGTTTTAAATGCACACTGTTGTTAAAATCCAGCTCTGTAGCCTATCCATATTTCCTCTTGAATGTATGCAGTCTTACAAAATGCTATCACGATTGGAATGCGTTTAGCCTTTATCAGTTTCCACAGTAAGAGCTACACTACTGTAATAACTAGTTTACCAAGGATTACCATCGGATGACCATCGGTGTAAACGTTTATTTTCTCATGTGCTCTTGCGTAGAGCCATTGCCGATGTGGACATTTTGTGAAGAAAAAAATGATAATAAACATTTATTTGAAGGCATACACATTAAATGTATGAACTGGAAATGTTATACCCGATGTAAAGCCCATTCCCTGAGTGTTGACAAAACAATATGGAAGCATTACTTTTGTGTTACAATTATCACTGCCTAGTTTTGTTTCCGAATAAGATTTTATCTTGTCATTGGGAGATTATTATTATATTGCAATCAGACATTCTCTTCCTCCTGCCATTTTAAACACGTTCTCCGCCCTCTCTTCCAAACTGTACAAAAATGTATCATGATATCAAGTTACCAAAAGCTACCAACACTTTAAAGTAGACTTTGGATTTTATAGGACTGACATCCTCGATGCGACAGAGGTCAGATAGGTTTGTAGGACCGTGTCTCAGCCCTAAAGGGCTTCCGTTTACGTGTGCGCTTACATGTACGCAGTTATTCCTTCGGAAATTGGTGTGTTGCATTCAGTGTCTACAGAAGAACCAGCATATTCTCTTTCTGGGGGAAAAAACCAAACAAACAAAAGAAAAGAAAACAAGAAAAACACATTTCACCTTTTCCCATGCTGCAAAATAAAAAGAAAATATTTAATTGTCAATTATTAAAGGATTAGGCGTCACACTAATCAACGAATAAATGCCCAGTTCAGAATTAAATGCAAAAGGGAGACAGGCACCATCATAACAACAATGACAAAATTAATACCTGTCAAAAATATCAAGAGGTTAATAAAGAGAGTTAATGCACCATGATCACTCAGTGTTCACTCAACCGCGAGGCTAACGTCGCAATTGTAGCCCAACCCTATTTTATAGCGCTTATTTAGCACTTCATGTTATTATAGTATATAGTTGGTTGAGCTGGTTGGCTGTCTGTATGCTATGAATGTATGGTATGATATATGTACGTATGGCAGGTTGTCTGGGACCACATATAGGCCTACTGAAAAATGTATGCATTCACTACTGTAAGTCGCCTTGGATAAAAGCGCCTGCTAAATGGCATGCATTATATTATGTTATATTATATTATTAATATTAATATTAATATATTAATCAGCGTAATTGAACCATATGAAACAGTACAGTGTAATCTAGGATTTATTGGCTATACCGTATTGAATCTGACCTTTCTGTTCCTCTTCATGAAGTGCTAGGCTACTGCGCGCATTTTTTTCTATTTGAATGCACTTCGTTTTCTAACTCGCTCTGAACAAGAAAAAAAAGAAAGAAGGGGGAAAAAGTAACACTGACTAAAATGATTTGCTAAAATATAACGACTAATCGTTTTGTCTCAAGTTACACTTGCTGTCATTTGTGACTCAACGTTAAAGATAAGGATCAGATCGGGCCCTAAGCCATGAGCGAATATCCTCTACAAGGAGCGGCCTGTCTTTCCACAAACTATCATTCATTTACATAGTGAGATAAATAACTTTTTCTCGATGAGCAACTTCATTTTAGATATTACCAATAATTTGAGAATATGGCGACTGTGATGTATGGAACATTGCAGGTACTACTTTACTAGAGTGTAGGTATACCCCATATGTTACGCCTATATGTCCGTGCGCGTATTGATACACGCTGCGTGTGGTGATTTAATCATTACTAAAGAAAGCATCCTGAAAAGTACAGCTCTGCCTCCGGACTAATTATTATTCACGTAGTTGTTTTTATAATGGTAGTTTTTTCCCATCTACATGCACAACAGTGATGAATACATGTAGCCTAATAATTACAGGTGCAACCCTAAGGTGTGGTAAATGTGTGTCCTGACAAACGAATTGAGCCTGGAAGACTTGATGAAATCTAGTGGTTAGAACGCCGAGGGATAATTTTCAAAAAATTTACGCTTTTTGTTTTCTTCAGCAGAATTAGATGCCCCATCATCACAGGGTAATTCTTTCTAGGGTCTGCAGGTTGGTGAGGCAGGATGTTATCACTTTATGAATGCACAGACACAAATATGCAGATATTAATCTACGGTCTGTCATTACGCATATTCAATTTATTATCGTTTTAAGCATGTTTTCTATGCATATAATGTGGATAAATGGTTGCTTCTGTTTATCTGTTTGAAAAGGTAATTAACATGTTATTGTACCCTCTTGATTTAGACATTTCCTGGATATTCACAAAAGAACCGCATGCAAATCAAATGATTATTTGAGTTATGTTGGTCCAATGCTCGTCAAGAATAATTTCAAGGTTGGTCTATTCTTTTTATATGGTTTGTAGGCCTATTCCAGCAGAGAAACTCTATCAAGTTCTTGAACACACACAAGCTTATATATCTTGGCGTATTACCCTTAATATGTTTAGCATCGTTTTATTTGATCCGACGCTGCGTTTTTAAGTTGGGCGTATTTAAAATACTTCAATAATGAAGAAACACAACACTGCGTTTGCCTCATTTGACCTTATTTTAGCGAATGAAGATCGTACGCCAATTGAGTTGTTGCTGCTCCTAGTTAATTTTATATAAACTATTAAGTTATAGTATATAGACTATTATAGAGACTCAGAAGGCCATTCAAATTCTTCTTTAAATGGTTTCATATTTTACCGATCATTTAAAAATGCAATGGGTGAATATTTTCTTTTTAAGGATTCTAATGTTGAAGGTCATAGCATTTAGAATAGTCAAGAATTTATCGGAAGTCGGATATTTTGTAATTATTTGACAAAAACGTTGGGCATAAACGTTTGCCTCTGGAGCCCATTGAAATTTATTTAAACAACGGGACAAATATCCAAAGTGGCTGGAGTCAAAACATACCAAACGGCAATATATAAACCAGTTTAAAATTAAGATTAAGTGAATTCCGATATTGGGAGTCTCGAAAAGCAGTAAATAACATTTCATTATAAAAACATGAAATCCCAAATGCTGCCAGTATATCAGTAAATGGCCCATTGATGGGAAGGTGGGAATTAAATAAACAGAAAAAACGTTTTAGTCCCCAGTTGCTGTTACTATAGGACAGTGGTTCTGCACTCTTTAAAGTACAAACTCATAAATGCTTCTGTACTTCAGATTACAATTATTGTACAATATTTAGCCTACCAAAACAACATCACCACCGACTACTAAACAAATGTCTTTGCTCCTGAAATTCTCTGATGGGTATTGATTGAAAAGCCTTTACATCATCACTTTCACACACCATGCAAAAGAAAATCCAGCATAGGCTTTTTTGTGAATATCCTGATCCAATACACTTTCACTTATCCAGGCTGCAGCCACCAGGACCCAGATAAACCATTCAGGTTTGAGCTCTGGTCATTTTAACAGGGCAGGGGAGGAGCATAGTCCTATTCAGAACGAATTAGGATTCGAGGTAAATGGCAGCTCCGCCCCTTTCAGGCAGCTCGTCACTTACTGGCGGGAGCGTCACCTTGCGAGGCCACAAAGATTTAGATGAAAGTGGCAGGTCAGGTCACGAAACCCTGGGCATCAGGGATTCCTGGGATTCGAACCAGCAACCCTCCGCTTGCCAGCCCGTGTCGCTAACCACCACGTGTACATATGTATATGTAAACCCCGATGGGAATCAAACCCACAACCTCAGCGTTGTCATGCTCCACCCACTGAGCCACACAGAACCAGTGGTGGCAGTGTGATATAATGGTTAGGGAACTGGGCTTGTAACGTTAAGGTTGCAGGTTCAATCCCCAGGTGGGACACTGCCGTTGTACCCTTGAGCAAGGTACTTTACCTGAATTGCTTCAGTTAATATCCAGCTGTATAAATGGATTGTACAGAAATGTAAACTGTAAGTCGCTCTGGATAAGAGCGTCTGCTAAATGCCTAAAATGTAAATGTAAAAATGTAAAAATGCATCAGTTGAGCAAATAGGCAGCACTGTGCCACCCCAGAATAGCACTTAAAGTTTCAAATATCCTGTCAGACACAGAAACACCCTCATGGTGCATGCACACACAGACATACATACATGGATGAACAGACACTGATAGGTATCAACACACACAGGTATACACACACACATACACACAAATATACTACACATACACTCACACACATAAATGTTGGTGCTTAAGCATATGGAACACATTACCCATAAATATCAGGAACAACACAGGCATGACAACTTAAAACCTATCGCAGCTTTTGTGTGCCCACACACAGATAGCCTACAGAAATACACATGACCTGAGGGAGAATCAACTCAAGAATCACAGAACACCTGCCAATCTCTGCCACTGCTCAGTTACTCAGGCACAGTCAATGGCATTCCGTTTGAACATGTATTTTCATAGTGCAGTATGCGTACGTTTTCAAAACCTGGATCAGAATGGAAAATCGTCAACATTAGGCAATCATCATTTCCAATTCATATGCAAATTAATTCAACCTGTAACCGATTGCATTAGAAATGGTGATCTAGTAAACGTGCTCGTGAAGTCAGCCGTTTGATCGCAGGAAGGACAGGTACATTTGCGTGAGAAACGTCAGCCAGCCAGCAAACGCAACAGAGCTTCTGGTCCGCAGTGGATCTCTGGCCCTAGCTGTGATAAATGTCCCTGATCCGCTCAAGTTGCGCTACGGCCTCGCGCAAGAAAAGCTTCCTGTCAGCTCCGAGGCTTAAGGTCTCAAAGAGAAACAGTCTTTCATCAGCTTTGGGTTTCTTCGCAATTAAAACACCGTTTGAGGAGCTCAAACGAGTTCTTAACATTCGAGGCTCCTTCAAAGGCAAGCCTGCCAGATGAGGCTTTTGGGCGCGTGAACCCGACGTCAGTATAATTACCGAGCAAAACAACGATCTTCGGTAATCCGCCACACCTGTCATCGTTATTTAGATCGGACAAAACTCCCAAATCAAGCGTACCTTACCAAAACACGTAGAGCTATACGAGGAGCCATTCGTGTTAAGAAAAAGACTGGAATAAAAGAAAAGCTGTGAGCCTGAAGAACCCTCCATGAAGTCATGTCTGAAGGGAATCTTCACTGCGAGGCACCTGAACCCGAAAACGCATAATTAGAGGGCTGAGGCGAGTTGGCGGTGGAAATATGGAGCGCCATAACCTTCAGAACAAAGGTCCCCTCATGTTTACATATCCTTCATTTGTATGCAGTTTCATAAAGGCATAATGACACCCTAGAATAACCAGACAATTAGCATTAGCAATATTTTCTGTGACGGGTTGTCATTATCATAACATAATTTCCTACATATTATTAAAGGTTTATATTCCAGGGCAGATCAGTGCAGTATAGGTTTCCGCAATAGTTCAGTAAATAAAAGCAGACAAAAACAAGAGAAAAACAAAACATTTGCGAACCCTGCAATTTTGTTAAAGTAAGGATACACAGTATATTTCTGCTCTCTCTTATAATCCAAGTAAACGTTTACTCGAACAAAAGAATTGTTCAGACGCATCCACATCGTTCCGCTAGAGCAGAGGCCCCCCCAACCCCGGTTAATAATGTAGTACTGAATTCGTCAGACTGCAGTGACATCCAACAGATGCTCCATGCAGGCACTTCCATTCCGCTGCCAGATATAGGACACTGTCAAGGCTCTACTCCTGCCTCCTTGCACCTCTGTTTAGACATCCAGTCCCCCTGTGGTTACAGAAAGCCGGGGAGAAAAACGTCAGGTGAAGCTCTTCTCTACGGTGGACAGGGGTCTGTTCTGCTTCACGTCGAGCAGCATCGGACTGAAGGCACAGATCGTGGTGCTACAGGAGTCTAGTGTTCTCTGCGCACATGCCCCCTGTCTGCTTCCCGGAGTAGGGTCTGGAAACGTCACCCTGGAGTTCCTCTGTGGGCTGTGTCCCAGCCAAACGTAGTGGCTTACTTAGTCCAATTAATTAATTGGCTGCATACATTTACACCAATGCATTTCCCAGAATGCATTGCAGCACAATGAGTAAGAGCGTGTGGTACAAGCACAGTCTTCAACGGTTTTAATTGGTCAATTAATCACAGAGTTCACATGAAAAATCTGCAGACCCTGTGGATCTACAGGACTAAGGTTCGGGGTTGACCACTGGGCTATGTCAACAGCTGACTTTGACTGAGGACCAGGTTTGGTTGAAGTCAGTCAGGGTTTCTGAAGTTACAGCTGCATAAGTGCCCCGTAGCTACCCATCAGGTGCCTATAAATTACCAGCTATTGTCAGTGAAAGAGGCATCACTCTCCCTCTCTTCCATAGACATATGCTGCATGGGCTGTATTGAGGAAGACACCGGTTACTGCCTCATGCATGAGTGCATCGGAGAGAGGGTACATGCTCCCTGCGTGGGTGCAGGAAACATAGTGTTCACAAGAGATGGTCACAGTTGATGGTTCCAAGGTGAAAAGCCATACAAAATAACAAGCCATGCGAATGATTAGAATATTAAAATAACATAAAAATAGAGGTTGGAGGAAAAAACCAAAATAAGCCTACCAGCCCCCAGGAATTGACTTTGACACCCCGTGCCCTGGCATGATTTCTGCACTTGTTCCTTGAGGCATAAACAGCGGAGGAAACTTCACATGCGGTCATAGTACAGCAAACCATCTTGCCAGCTGACATCTGCAAGCAAGAGAGCCAAGCCTACATCTGTTTCTCAACGAGGCACATGAACAATGTCAACCTAAAGAAACTGTTGTCAGAATCCAAACCCATTAAAGTAGGCCAAAGACATTCCTCCTCTCCACACTCACAATAAAAATACAAAGAATATTTTGTAAGTCTCAATTCCTTCCTAGTCCCTGTGTGCCTCCCCCTTCCCTAATGGCTCGTAGTATCAAAACAATAAGACGTCGCTGGAATATATGCGCTCCCTGACTAGAGTCCTCCTTGTTTTCCCGGATACCACTTGGGGTTCAGAAAACACTACTTCATGGTGGCTGGGTTACTTCCTGTGAGCCCTGCATTCATCAATCAGACCTACAATGTGGTGCCCCCCCAAGAAGCCGCTCTCCTGACATCTTTAAAGAATGGCTACAGGTGGGGGTTATGTTACTCGTTTTCTTCTCCCCCAAGCCACCCAATCCCCCCCAAACTCAGCTCGCCATTTTATGGTCCCCACGCACAACATTTACTTAAGGCAAAATATGCAAAAACCCTCTAATGAGAAAGCCATCACAAGGGCGGTAGTGACTGCATCTTTTTAACATTTTTTGACTCAGAGTAGTAAAACAGCACTAGATGAGGAGGGTTTTGCCCGCTTGTGGGCCTCTCTAAAAAGCCTTGGTTTTTTACCGCACCTCAAGTGGGAATGCTATCAATCGGTGCATACATTTAATTTATGTGGCCTACCTGTAGTGTTTCAATTGATTTCTTAAATTGTTTTGTAGGGTCCATTTAAAAAAACTTTAAAAAACTTCCGGTTTTCAATCTTATTTGTTATTTTACTTCCAAATAAAAGACTTCCAGATAACTGAATATTCTTTGATAACATCAAAGACAATAATAATGCAGACAAATGCGTCCCTTTTAAAGACGAGGAAAGCTGTCATCTCAAAACACTTGACCAGAGTATCTATGAAATTCTCATTTAAAAGGCAGTGCTTGCGCTACAAGCCAAAACATGCTAATGGGTATGACATTAAACTCCCATCGTTAAACAAACAACGGAGAGAAATATGCCTTCAAAAATAAGAACAGATTGCCTGCATGCATTTAATTTTTATTATAAACAATGCATCACTGTCTGGTGTGCGTGCATAGGCTTTAGCCTAATAGAGAATGGGCTTGCTTTGTACAGACAAAAACCCAGTTTGGATTTGACACTTACTTAAAAAATGATTTAGGGCTTTCATCCTACCAAAACATTACTTTCCAAGGGCGGGTAGGCTATCCTTGGCAGGGTAGAAGGGAAGCATGTCCAGAATACAGCACCTCCACACGTGTCCCCGTCAACACAAGTGCCATCTCAGGACAGACCCCATCCCCATCCCCATTCCCACTCCCACCCCACCCCTCTCCACTCGAAAGCAAACCAGAAAGCTTCTGGTAAAAGCAAAAGACAATACATTGAGTTTGACAGAGTGGCAACTTGGCAACCGTTCAGCGCTAAAAAGGAGTTTAATGTCAACTCTTTTTTTTTAGTTTCTGTGACTTTCGATTAATTACTGGGGATATTTCCATGGAGACGTGCGGCACACAGCTTTAAAAGGGAACATCAGAATGATGAAGATTGATGAGCGCGCGGTCACAGTGCGTCTTCTGAGATGGCAATTGGGGACTGTCTAATAAAAATCGATATCAATTTTCCTGCGCGCACGGTTCGGTCTAAAACTTGCAGGCTATACAATGTAATCGTTGCATGCCTTTTCTTTTACGCAACTGTCATTATCGCCAGAACTTCTATGTGAAACGCTCTGTGCATTGTAGTCGGCCCTTGAGCAATGGCGTAATTTCAGCAAAAGCTAAGGTATGGCAAAGTGACGTCACCTAAATTATATTGTGTGATAATGGGTGAAACGTTAAAACAGTTTTGAGCTCACTGCTTGCGCAATAATAGTATCGATAAATAAATATTACTTTCATACCGTGTTGCTTGACTAATATTTTACCTGGGAAACTATACTCTAATTTAGTCCAAACATTTTGGACTAAATTAGAGCCGTTTTATCAACGTAGGCTAACATAGATATGAAAAAATTGCATAACCCAACTTTTACTGGTTTATTTAGGCACGTTTTAAAAATAGACTATGAAGCCAAGATATGGCAACAGCCATACCTTGCCACACCCAATTCACGCCCCTTTAATTGAGATTTCTTATCTGGCAGCTGGAGAGTGACACGTCCCACAAATTTTTTATTTTTCGCTCCGCAGACATTCATCCCTTATACGCCTCTTTGGTGGATGTATCTACTGTAATCAAATGAATTCGTATGTAAAGCCTACTGCCCACGCCCTCTCTGACGCCTAAAATAGTCTACCTTCGCTTACAGGCAAGGCCCTTAAGATTTGACAACTTGTCTGGGTTACACTGACTGACTATTTGAAACACCTGATTGAGGCTTTGCGTCACGGAATTCTAAGAAGAAGAAGGTCCTCAAGAGTATATTACGGAATGTACGGATTTAAGGTCCAATAAAACATTAATCTAAATCCAATGCGTTCATAAAAGCCTTTTACCTATCCCCCGAGATGCCCTATATGAAAAATATATAACACAGGGCAATGTAATGTAGCATATATAGCATAACATAAGAAGCGTTTAAAATCTATTCCACGTTTAAAAGTTATTCCACACAAAAAGTACACATTTTCTATTCATTGAAACGTGTGTCACGTTAATTAAGTTATTAACTTAAACTTGAAATGGACAAATTACAGCTGATGGCAGTTATTGCTAATCATTAAATTATATTCTGTGTGAATCTAGTGTTTGATGTCTTTCAAGTTGTCATTTCATGCAGTAGCAAATAAAACCTGCAAACATCTGCAATTCTCCTGAAATTATTAGGTTTCCAAAAATAAATAAAATAGATCAAAATTAGTATTTAATACTGAAAAATATGATTGAACCAAATTTCAAGCTACATACCTTATGGAACCACAATGACCCATAATTAAAAAATATATATACACTTTGGGAATATCTGTGAATCTGTGAATCTACCTGTGAATGTAATCCTCTCCCAAACAAAAGCTATTGAGCAGCAAGGAGGAAGTGGTGGAGAAGAGTCACGTTTAGGTCATGATTCAATCACACCACATTGTAGTTCATGTCCTCAATTGTGAATAAATATTACTATATAGGCCCGGTATTTGCTGACTGATTACATTCAGCAAATTAAACAACCAAATATGACTCTTTTCATTGCCAAAGAAATATCCTGGGAACAACAGTCATTAAAATTAATCAAAAGTAATGCCTAAAATCTTCAATCTGTCACTCAAAGCTAAGGACAAATTAGAATTTAACGGAGTTGTGTGGAATCAAATATTGTCCTTAGTGGTGATGGGCATAGGCGCCGATTTATGTTTCTGCCCGTGGGTGCCGCGCTGCGTATGCTAGGTGGAGTTTGCTATCAAATCAATGTAAATTTGGCTCCGTGCATAATTTTCCCCGTGGGTGCTCGGCCTTCTCCGTGGGTGCTCGGGCCCCGGAGCACCCACGGGATCGGCGCCTATGGTGATGGGTGAGTAACTTGTGAATCCTGCCACAGACTTCCCTGTGTGAGGCACACAACACTTTTATCTGTAATCCATAGTAATCTTCACCCTATCTCTCTATATGTGACTGTTATCTAAACTAAGCCTTCCTCATAGCCCCTATGCAGCCCCATGTCTTTACTTGACTGAATGAATGCCAACCTGAATGAATGCCAACAACCAATTATGATACAGTAAATTGTCAATAACAGCAAATAAACAATATTAAGGGTTCATTTAATGTACACAATAACACCGACTTGGTTCCTCAAATTCAATTCGAAAAAGCAAATAATATTAAAAAAATACTACTGTCAATAGTATAGTAATCATAATCACCATCATGCTGAACTAGAATGTAATATGAATCATCACCACCATCATCTTCATAATAATCACAAAAGCATAATCATATTCATACAGCATAAGGATGTCATTTTGGTTATAATGTCAAAAAGGCCCTGCCGTAGTAGCACCAAGCACACATCTTTCCACCACTGCCCTGTGGGCATACTGCTTGTCTGCGTTTGTGGTTTGCTTCAGCTGCAGCTGTTGATCTAACCAGCAGTAGTGCAAAAAACGATTCCCAGCCAAGGGCGTGAATAAATCATCCCTTATCTTGATGCTAATGGCGCTAAAACGCATGTCTTGGTTGCTTATTATCCTGCATAATCTTCATAAATAACATGACGGCTCTACGATTGGGATGATGGGAAACTGCACTAAACCGTGCCTATTATTTTAATGTCAGAACACATTGCACTGTTTCACTGTGGTCATGCACACAGGTAAGGTGACGTAGGCACATGCAGTGAATGTGACGAATCACCTGGACGTCATCAAAACTGTGAATAAAGACAAAAATAATTAATCTTTTAAGAGTAGTTGGTATATATTTACACATTTCATATATGATATGCAGTCAACAAAACCTTGTCTGGTTTACCAGAAATACTAGAAACCAACACAGGCAACTGCCAAAATCAAGGAAACGCCAACAAGTGTCTGGAACTATTGGTGGAAGACGATACCATTCTTCCATGAGAAAGTCCATCATTTTGTGTTTTTTTGATAGTGGTGGAAAACACAATCTCCAGAATCTCCCATAAGTGTTCAATTGGGTTGAGATCTGGTGACTGAAATGGCCATGGCATATAGTTTACATCGTTTTCATGCCCATCAAACCATTCAGTGACCACACATGCCCTGTGGATGGTGCATTGTCATCATGGAAGGGACCACACCCATCATGATAGAAATGCTTCACCATGGGATGAAGGCAATCACTGAGAATGGCTTTGTATTTATTGGTGTTTACCTTGCCCTCTACAGGGTGGAATGGACCTAAAGATGCCAGGAAAATGCACCCCACACCATAACAGAGCCACCAGAACCCTTCATTTACTCAAGCGTTGCCTTTATTTTGGCAGGTATGTCTTATACAGATCCATGATATGAAGACTTCTGTTTAAACATGGTACTATGTACCATGGGGTGGGGGTCCTCAGCCACAGGATAATGGTTTTAGGGGGCCCTGAACCACTACTATACTATTTGCTTTGGGTAAAAGCGTCTGCTAAATGACATATTATTCACTGGCTGTTCAACAGTCTTAAAGTAGTTTATATATGAGTTTGCAAAAGCTGACTCAAACTCTGACAAATTCCGTACATTTATATTCACTTAGCAGACGCTCTTATGCAGAGTGAGTTACAACAGTTGTAGATCTGTGGGGATCTCAGTAGAGTAGATCCCCATCTCATCTTTGCTGCTGCATCTCACCCAACTGCTCTGGAAGCTTAAGTGCAAATAAGAGATGAGGACAGTGTGCCCATAAAAAAGTGGACTGTACTAGAAAATTGGACAAATTTCCCTCTAATTCCAATGGAGTTCTCCTTACATGGCGATTTAGTGTCTCTGTTCTGGGAGGAACAGCAAAGTGGGAACCAACCATGGAAACATTTTCAATTATGCCGCCTCCAACCTCCAACCTATTCAGGCAACTAAACGGTCCAACAATCTGTTTGCTGAATGTTACGTAAGAATAAAATAATGCAGAAATGTAAAATTATGTCAACTAAAATTGAGCCTGCAATGTCCACTGTCACGTAAGCGGTGGGCAGGCAATACCGTAGCTTCAAATGTCACGTTTTGTGCATTTCAAGAGAGCTGTGGACCCACTGTTCCAAAATATGTACTCTTCTGAGAAAATGTCTTTTTTTGGATTGCATCGTCTTTTTTTATTATAAAGAAAGCTATTTGCAGTCTTTCTGGGCAGAGAGAGAGAAAGAGAGAGAGCTGGGTAGAGAGAAAGAAAGAGAGAGGGCACCACCATGAGTCTCCCTAATTTGAGGAGACTGAATTGAAGAATTAATGTTCTGCATGATTGCCCATCTGCGTTTTATTTAACTGGGCTGAAACCTATACTCTGCTTTAAGCTGCCACATACATGCCTAAATTTACCAGCGAGCTGTGTGGCATTGGATTCAACAGCTGCTGTCAACTTAATGTCTGGCCAGCATTCTTATGAAGTGATAATAAGACGATGACTTTCCTTGAAAATATGTACCATTGGTTAGCCATCTTTTGGGGGTGGGTTTTGGAGGGGGGGTTGGGGGTTACATTTGCGCTGAGATTTCCATCTCTGTGAAGAAAGACACTGTGGTTAGAATTTTGAAAAGTAACAATTGTATTAAATGACATCTTAGGCAGTTTTGGGGTGGTGGTGTGGGGAGTTTTGTTAAGTTGTGATTATACAGCAATCTGTAACTACAAGTGTGTGGAAGCGCATCGTAAATTCAGCTTCTTTGGGTGGTTCAAAGCTGGCCAGTTTCCAAACTCTCCCAGAATGAGGAATAGAATAACTGAAACGGGCTGTTGCAAAGCTCAGCAGTGAATCACTGTGTGCGTAGGTACAGGGGGCTCCAAACTTCAACACACTACAACTCCTAGTTTGGTTTGACCTAACTCAGGGGCTTTTTCACACTCAGATAACATCTTTGTATCTCGATGGCTGCTTAGTAAAATGTAAAATCTTAAACACAAACAAATGTTTGGAGACTTGAGATTTCCAGACCATAATCTTTGATGAAGGGCAGGTATTCAGCCCATCTATGCTCATTGTTTTGCTTATAATCTAGAGACTCTCCAGCACTTAAACCAAACTATGCATGCTCACTTTATGGAGACAAAAAAATAGTGTTAAGGATATTAATTCTGGTTAATCTGATGTTCAGTTTATAGTTGATAGCTGCCAAGACTGATGTTCGAATAACCCCTCCCACACACACACAGCATAGCAACATACATACATACAGCAATGTCTGCATATTTCTCCTACAACTCCTTAACTTGTTCTTTGAGTCCCTGTCCATTTATATTGATGTGTGTAGTGTCTTCTTCCCTCAATGTTTCCTGGAGATTTTTTGGTTTACCCCCAAACTAATCTTAGTCCATATGTTTTTCCCTTTCTCCCATCAGCTTAGGGAAGAAGCACACTTTGTTCCTGGGTCCAGTTACGTGCATGTATCAATCATGGAGACAGCGCTTATTAACCGATGGATCAAACTCCCTTTTACGTAGGAAGCCTCATGCACGCAAATTAAGTCATTTCCCTTCGACAGGGACTTCAATCGCGTAGCAACGTTAAAAAGTCAAATATAGCCTTGTGATCACTGCGTTTGAGGTTCTCAAAGTTGAACCAGAGACTGGTTTTCAAGACGACAAGAACACACAGCGCACTGAAGGGGAGCTACAGTAGCACTGATTGGAGGAGAGATGCACCTCTCACTAATGAAACTGGAATGATCAGCAGGGGCCTGATAGTGGTAGATACCTCTGGGGTGCTTATGCAGTGGTTACACAAGGTACCCTGACCAGATTAAGCCCACTCTGCCCCAGTGGGATGGGACAAAGGAAATCAGTGCCCCGCTAGACCATTTTAACAGGGGTGGCACAGAGGGGGGACATTCAAAATGTAATGCATTTGTAAAGATGTGATTGACAACCTCTTAACCTATCAAGAGACAGATGAAGTAGGGTGGCACCCAGGGTAGCCAACCAAATTTCTGTGGGGGCAGGTGCCCCCCCAGACCCCTCCCTGGACACACTCTTGGCCCTCCTAGTCATAGCCAATTACATCTCCAGACTCAAACATGCAAGTGCAGGGCTCAGTCTGTGCTTGGCACAAGCACCTTTATAGACCGAGCCACTCACAGGTTTAACATGCACATTTGAAACTTCCGATAGGGCAGTCTTCTCAAAATAGGTTACTTCCTGATTTTGCATACCACAGGCCGCAGGGTATGTTCCCACACAAAAAGTGCAATGATTAGGCAGGATTTATTCCCCTGGAACCAACTACCATATGACCTTAGACATGCTCCTACAATTATGTCTTTTAAATCTGGACTGAAAACTTTGCTCTTTTCACGGGCCTTCGACTGTAATGATTAGATTGTACTGCATTTTACTATATTCTTATTAAGCCCAGTCCAAATTTTAAATCTACTGCACTTTTATCACTCTACTGCACTTTTATAAGTTTTACTTATCAGTTAAATCTTATTTCGTTGTATTAATTTTTAATTTTACTTTTAATTTGATTGTGTTTTTAAACTGATTTCCTATATTTGAAACTGATTCTAATCATTTTATTGTCTCCATAAATTAACTCACTGTTGTTAAAGCACGAATTGCATTAATTTGTACGAAACTGTGCTATATAAATAAACTTGATTGATTGATTGATTGATTAAATGAATCTGTTTGGTAGGGAATGACCCCAGAGATCTTTGTCCCCATAAGACAGCCTGAAGAATGTTACACAACTTTACTCTTCCCCCATCTACTACTACTTCCACCCATCTCAGACTTTGTGCCCTGAAGCATCACCTGCCAAAAAGTAACACCTTAAAGCAAGTACTGCAATTGACTGCACAAGCTTCAAATCCAAAATGGCAGCTCAATTTCACCCCGTTCAAAGATTTTGAAAACACATAAATCATGTACCAGTCAAAATGCTGCATGATCTAGATGACTTTTTAAAATGTTTGATCTAAAACCTAATGCAAACCCTTCTGGGCATTGTACATTTTGTGTAACATGATATCAGAAATGAACATCTGACTTTTTGAATGCATTTATTATTGGTTAAACATTCAATGAAAAAAATATGAATTTCTTGGATTTCCTTTAGCATGCTGGTTCATTCAGAAAAGAAACTGGGAAACTTCTGTGGTTTTGGGATGGGCTGCCAGGAGTCACAGATACCTCAGTCATTGCAATGTAAGAGAAGTTGCTTTTATTTGCAGGTCCAGCTGTATCCATGGAATATTTGGCTGGCTGTATGTGGACTTTAAGTCCGGGATGACAAATGCTGTGAATGGTATAAACCAGTCAACAGCAGGATTACAAGACTGGCAGTAGGACAGAGAGCTAATTATTGTCTTTCTATATGAGTGAAACAAAAAAAAAAGTCACCACATAAGAGAGATGCTCTACGAGTAACTTGATATTCTGTGGGATGGCAGCAGCTTTGGCGTAAGCATGTCGTGTTTGTGATGAGATTTCATAGGAAATCAAAGAGTTTCAGTCTTTGTGTAAAAAACAGTGTTTGTTTGGGTTCAATTGGCTCCGTACAAGTTGATCTACATGAGCTCCTTTCCTCTGAGGCGTATACTGAATGGATTTTCTGCTACTGCTCAGTCCTTAAAGATCTCTGGAGCTCTAGAACCCTCCATCACATCCCACAATGCACTTCAATACATTTTTTGACACGTGATCTTATTACACAGGAGCATAGAATATATAACAATAATAATATAATACATGCCATTTAGCAGACGCTCTAATCCAAAGCGACAGTAGTGAATGCATACATTTTTCAGTATATGTGGTCCCAATGGGAATTGAACCCACAACCTAAGCGTTGTCAGCGCCATGCTCTACCTACTGAGCCACACAGAACCATAGAGATGGGAGAGTGAGGCCTCATGAACCACATTGTAGGTGGAGCCCTGTGTGCTGTCAATCACTGACACTTGTTGTGAATAAATCAAAGGGCCTCGCTCCCCATGGCAGGCAAACCTTATGATTGGTTCAGGTGATCATACCATGTGGTAGCTCCACCCATACCTTTGAGACTTTTAACAGGAAGTGATGTCATTGTCACATCAGAAGGTCTTGAAATGTGAAAGTTGTCTCACATGCTTACGCAATTTGTTTTTAGCTTGATGCTCCATTAATGATTTAGTGTTACCTGCCATTCTGTACCTATGTAATAACAAAATAATCTTCTTCATAGTAACAATAATAATAAATTGAATTCATATAGTGTCTCATCTGAGCATATTTTCAGATCCTCTCCAGGCCCCTTGTGGTAGGACCAGTCAGCCAGGTATGATTTAAACCATGTCCGTGCAGATCCAGAGATTCCCATCTCAGCGAGAGATGAGAGCAGGATCTGGTGGTCAATGGTGTCGAATGCAGCTGATAGGTCGAGGAGGAGGAGGACGGTGCTGAGTGATTGAGTCTTCGCCGAGTAGAGAGCCTTAGCGACCGCGAGCAGAGCAGTTTCCGTGGAGTGGCCTGCCATGAAGCCAGATTGGTTGGAATCAAGCAGGTCATTCTGGAGGAGATAGAGAGACAGTTGTGGGGACAGAAACAGAGGAAAGAGAAGAGTTGATTACATTGCAGACAAAGGGGAGGATGTCCATAGTGACAGACTGGAAGAGGGGGGAAGGAATGGGAGCCACAGAGAGGGGAGGTGGTAGGACGGTGGTGGAGAGGTTGGGGAGAAGGAGTTGTGAATGTTATTGACTTTCGCGGTTAGAGAGGAGGGGGGTGGGAGAGGAGGAGGGGTGAGGAGAGAGGAAAATGTAGCAAACAGTTTGTGATGGTTAGAAGCAGAGGATTGAATTTTGGTTAAGAAAAATGCAGATTTAGCAGAGGAGAGGTTAGAGGAATATGTAGCCAGGAGAGTGTGGAAGTCAGTCAGGGTAGCATGGGACTTGGATTTCCCCAAAAACCAGAAAGCAATGTCTTGCTCAACATCTCAACACCTCAACATCTGCTGAGGTGGAGAAAGAAGGATTATTAAGATAATTAAACTGAGGGATGATTATAAAGCCAAAACGGGAGTGTCATACTGGGAATTTGGCAGGACATTAGGGAATCCCCTTATAGTTTCAAGACATGCAATGTGTTTTTTAATGACTACAATGAGTTTAAAGGTATACTAAGGAATTGGACATCACTGCATGAGAGGTGGTGCTCTTATGTTAGTTTACATTTCTTTTACATACAATCCATTTATACAGCTGGATATTAACTGAAGCAATTCAGGTTAAGTACCTTGCTCAAGGGCCAGTGTCCCAGTTGAACCTTTAGTTACAAGCCCAGTTCACTGTTCTGTAGTTCTTCAGACCATAGTCTTGTGCTACCAGCTCACTGTTCATAATATATCAATTGATTTCTTTATAGAAAGGAAATTAATGCGTAAATATATATTTGAACGTGCCGAGGTAGGATTATAGGATTATATATGTAGGTGATAGTTATCCTAACAAACGCTAACCAGCCTTGTTCACCCATCAGGGAGAAAGCTCGGCATCGATGCTAATAAGCTGAGCCACTTTCAGCCTTTTTCCTGCCATCTCGAGAACAACTCTCCAATGTTGTTTTTTACAGGTACACGTACCTTTTTTATTCAATGTTTCATTTTTCTTTTTTTGCTCATAGTTAGCTAGTGTTATTCTTAAATTTTTCTTCTTCCAACATAAACTAGGTGGCGAACAGGAGCAACTAGCACCCGGAGGCTGCTGTGGCCAATGGTTGGATTGCAGTATGTACACGTTCCAAACTTGAATTAGTATACCTGTTATGTTTCATATGAAAGACAGCTTACAACACGGTGGCACAATTCCATTCCAGAAATATTTGTTCATTTGCTCACTTCAATGCTTGCAATGTCAATGCTCCTTTTCGAGGGTGCGTCCAGTTTACAGTTTTTTTGTTCACTCATCCTCTCTTTCACGCCCTCCAAACGAGTCTGCTCAGGTGTCGACTTCACTCGTTCAGGTCTCCTATAATTATTTGTAAACAACAGGGAAACATAGGCATCTGTAGAACAATGGGGAAAATCACGTCATGTCTTATATGTTCATGTCATGTCTTTTGTATTATGTTGTATGTGTATGCAAATGCCTGCCTGTATTATTGCAAAACAAATTTCCCTAGGGATAATAAAGTATCAATCTATCTATCTATCTAATCTTTATAAATATGAGGGAAGTTAAACAACTACAGACTGTCCCATGCTGCACAGCACCAGTTGAATTTAACAAGATTATTGTCTATTTTGAATTCATAATTTATACTACATTGGAATATTACTGAAAAAAATAGATACGTACATACACGCATATGTATGCTGATTATCTTTGTCATATTTTCCAGTATGCCAATGATGCTTTATGCAGGTACAAATTAAATACATTTTAAATGGAAGTCGGCCAGTGTCCATGCTATAACGAGTGAAATGAAGCACCAGACATTCAGACGATTTGTGCATGATTTCGCAGGAAATGCGTACAACACCATAGGGCAATTTTAAGGTGTGTTGAGGTCAATCAAAGATACAAATGGGAAAGCAGAGGGGTCGGGGTTATATGAATTGAATAAAATATTTCCAATGTCCATTTCAAATGTTCCTTGACTTATTTGTATGTTGTTGGTGTTTTATGTTAAGAAGTGAAATGTGTTATTGTTAGAAGAAATTGTGTATAATTGCAATTATTACTTAAGTGAGTATTCAGGCATTTTGGATAAAGGCCAATTGTAATTGTTGGCAATTCAACGAATCTTAAAAATAAGACACTATAAATGCATTGGCTCATCAATGCTCCAATAGTGCTAGAAGAGATGATTTTGTTTAACCAATAGTGATTGTGGTTTACAAATCAGAATCGTCACTTTCCATGCACCTCAACAACAACAACAACAGGGTTTCTTTTTTTTAAATTGATTTTGTTATATCCCGCATACATACATTTGTTGTCCAGAACTTTTAATGAACCATAAAGCTCTGGCTCTACCAAGCCTGGCTCCATATATGATGATGATGCTGTATTGGAAATGTTGATTGTTAAACCATGAGTGAGTATGAAAAACAGGTGTGTGAATTTTTAGTTACACTGTGGAGGACCAAGGGGAAAACTAACAAAAACAAACAAAGAGCCCTGCATGCATCTGATTAACAAACTGACAGAAAAAAAAAATCAACATAAGTAATTCCCAAAATAAAGGAAACACTTGGGTAAATGAAGGCTTATGGCAGCTCTGTTATGGTGTGGCATTTTCCTGGCATGGTTTAGGTCCACTCAACCCCATGGAAAGCAAGGTATGCCAATACACACAAAGCCATTTGTAGTAGTGCAAAACAGGTGTAAATAGTCTTTATAAGTTTTTGGAGATTAAAACTCCCTCACTAGTTTCTTGCACCTCAAATGGTTGCTGATTTTAACATGAAAACAAGAACCTGCAGTGCCTCTGCCCTTCCAGGACCAGGGTTGGGGACTCCAACATAAGCTGTTTGTGTCCAAAAGGCAAAGATGGCTCCCTTGCCTTGTTAAAAAATGCATAGCAACACCAGTCACCTTGTACTATGGGTCAGAGTGCTGGCATCACTCTGCATTCTGCACTTGTAAATGCTCAGCTCAAGTCTCTTCGGATAAGGGTGCCTACGGCATGAATTGATGGCAACAATAACCGCGGCCTATGACAAGCAGGAAGTGTGGCGCCACTGCGGAGGCACGTAGAACCCGCTCTCGCGTGCTGGCTGACCTGTGGGCCTGCTGTCGAGTGCCAAAACACCGCTCACAAAAGAACACGCGATGAGCCTTTTCATCTAAACAACATGCAGAGACAAGAGTATTAAAAGGAAAAGAAAAGATAAGCAAAGCAGGTCTTCATTAATCAAACGGTTGACCGCGTGTCCTTTTTTCTTCCCTTCGCCGTCTGCCATGCAACTGGCTTCTCCACCTAAGTCTATCTGACGAACGTCAGGGGTCACCATTGCCCGGAGGAACTGGGACAGGTGCACTGCTGCCCCCTAATTTGGTAAAGGTGATGTATAGTCACCAGTAATGTAATTTAAAACAATTTGTATAATTTTCCTGTTCTCATTAGAGAGCATATCAGGCATCGTGTTATGTTTCGTAAAGGTCAATAAATATAAAAAAGGTCAGTAATGTCATACTCAGTCTCAGAGACTGTAATCATGTTTATGACAACGCATGATTTCTGGTGCAAATCATGCGACGACTGGCTCAAGGCTGAAACATGATACCGTTGAAATATTCCCCACACCATTACACCACCACCGCCAGCCTGAACCATTGACACAAGGCAGGATGGATGCATGGATTCTGACCATACCATCTGCATGTCGCAGCAGAAATTGAGATCAGGCCAGGTCAGATCGAGGTCAGACCAGGCGACGTTTTTCCAATCTTCAACTGTCCAGCTTTGGTGAGCCTGTGCCCACTGTAGCCTCACTTTCCTGTTCTTAGCTGACAGGAATGGGACCTGGTGAGGTCTTCTGCTGCTGTAGCCCATCCAATTCAAGGTTTGACGTGTTCTGCGTTCAGAGATGCTCTTCTGCATACCACCTTCCTGTCAGCTTGAACCAGTCTGGCCATTCTCCTCTGATCTCTTTCATTAACAAGGAGCTTTTGCCTACAGAACTGCCACTCACTGGATGTTTTTAGTTTTTAGCACCATTCTCTGTAAACTCTAGAGACTGTTGTGCACGAAAATCCCATGAGATCAGCAGTTTCTGAGATACTCACACCACCCTGTCTGGCAAAGTCACTTGGATCACATTTCTTCAAATCACTATTTTTGGTCTGAACAACAACTAAACCTCTTGTCTGCATGCTTTTACGCATTGAGTTGCTGCCACATAATTGGCTGATTAGATAATTGCATTAACGAGCAGGTGTACAGGTGTACCTAATAAAGTGGCCATGAAGAAATATGAAATTAAATACATAATCATGCATATTTTGTGACAGGTTAATTATTGCAGTACAGTGTGCACGCAGCCAACTGCCTGCTTCTTTTCACTCTGCGGTCTACCAGAGCTGCACGTCATGCGCAACTGGTGCAGGCATGCAGACTGCAGGTGCCTTGATCGACCAGAGGGGTCGCTATTGCAGTATGAGGCAGGGGATACCCTGCTGACAGGGCACATCAGTGCACCGAAAACCAGTGCTTTAGCTGCATGCTCCACCCGAGAGCCCCACAAACCATCATCGTTGGTCTCATTTTCAGGGTTCATGAAACCTTGCTCCCCTGTCATGACTTAGGCCTGGTGACGTGGTGTAAACAATGGATTTTGATAAAGGTCCCTGCCAGGCTAAGGCTCATTTACAATGCACTGGTCTGAAGAGTGGCGTGGCAATGCTATGAAAACAAGACCACAGAGTTTATGCACATGCAGAAAGAACGTTAAACAAATAAACACTACTGCATGCCGATACTCAATCAGGTTTTATTTATCCCGGACAGCCAATACCAATTTATAAAAGCAGAAGCACGTGTGTGGAGGACGTCGGTCTCGGCCACGTGGGAGTGGCATGGTTGTCTGTGTCTTTACATGTTGTGGAGGCCTTTGGAGCTGGTAGACTTTCCGGGGGCAGGTTTGGCATTCTCACAGGGTGTGAGAGTGAACTGTCGCCCGGAAGGGAGCTCCAACGGCCTCCACAACATGTAAAGACACAGACAACCATGCCACTCCCACGTGGCCGAGACCGACGTCCTCCACAACATGATAAGGGGCAAAGGAAGAGAATGAAAGACAATGTGAACGATGAGTTGTCCAACGCCATTGTTTTTTCATCAATAAAGTAAAAGCAACCCTTGTGTTCTCACACTCGTTTGTGTGAGTGCGATACGGAGGACACTGACATATGAGTAATGAGGACACACTCTTTTCAGATGCGGAATGCCGGGAGATATATGCGATTAGAGTCAGAGTCTGGCTTGCTCACCCAGCTCACTTTGTCAATTGTGGCTAAAAGCACAGACAATAATATGCAGAGCAAATTATTGTCTGTTTTAAAATTCTGTTCTGTATTGATTTACCTTATATTTATGTATGCACAATAGATGGATCATCAAGTAGTAATCTTATTACAAACAAGGCTGTGTGTAAATGATGCTGAGTAAAACCAGTAGGAATGCAAGAAACGCCATACTTTTTGTATTATTTTTGTAAAGAAAGAAATACATATCCACTAACCTTTGGTTGCATGACAGATTTCCGTAGACTAGGTGAAGCTAAGGCCTGAATTCAATATACAAATATACAGGTAACTGCCTAAATAAAGGAAACGCCAACATGCAGAGTGTTATTAGGGCATTGGGCCACCATGAGCCACCAGAACAGCTTTAATGCACCTTGACATAAATTATACACTTCTATTTGATGGGATGCAACACCATTCTTCCACAAGAAATTCCATAATTCAGAATAAATAGATAAATAGCCAAAATCAGATAAATAGTAGCATAAATACATTTTATTTTATTTATGTAAATACTGTATTTACACCAGTTGTGCACAGTGTTTTAATTGCCTGTGCTTAACATTATTTAATTTGTTATTATTATTAGATTTTTTTAAAGCAGTTAGTCTGAAAGAAATAGAAATAAATACATTGCAGTATTCAGTGAGACAATATTTGATGCTAAATTAACAAATCAATGTGTGAGAGAGGCATAACTTGTGGACTGAATGACCTCACCAAGAGGTATATATTTGACTCCTCCCTATACATGTTAGCGAGAAAATATTCCATAAATAAGTACATAATATGCAGCAGAAATCATAACATACAGCACAAATAACCACTGTCCTGTCCTTCCAAGTCTCTGCTGCTGTAAAGGTTCCGCTTCCCCAACAGACCAAGGGAAAGACGCACACCTTTCTCTATCAGGTCCAAGTTTTTCACCCAAGCGTGGCAAGGTATTCGCAGAAGCTTGGTAGCCTCTTAGCAGCCAATGCACGGAGAAAAGAGAAACGGTAAATACTGGGGCGAGCCTGTGCTTCACTGCGACAAAGGCCCGTGGACTTTGAAAGGCATCCCTTCCTAATTGTTTATAATAACCTTTTTTTTCGCCCTGTGGCTTAATGCCGCGTGCCATGCCTTTTGAGGAAAGGTAGGTAAACTTACTTTCAATCTCCGCAAACACACACCCTTCGCCAGCGGTCTCACACAGCACGCACACCCTTCGCTTCAAAAAAAAAAAGACTTAAAAACTGAGGACATCATGCCTATTTTTTTCTTTCCCTTTTTCCTTCCACTAATCCCAGGCCCGTGTCTGTCATGGTAAATATATCTCCTTGGTCAGAAATAATAACATGGGTAGCCCTACTGCAGGCCCAAGTAAAAAAAAATGCTTAAGTGTCTGATGAACATCAGATATCTGCCACGGTGTTAACACTCAATGAGGTGAACGATGAGAATTCCTGTGTGTTGGTCCATTGCTCTTACATTACTTTTAATAACGCTTCTGTGTTTATGCTCTTCTATAAATTACTGTGTGTTTGTGTGTTGTATGTGTGTCTTGCTTTGAGATGCACTATGCATGAATTTCACCTTACAAAATAAATATCATTAAAATAAAATCCACTATCATTATTATTTACAGTTCGGTTCCCTTCCAGGTGTGCCTAAAAGAGAAACCCAAAAGAAAGAATGGTATGTTTGTTTTGCCCGTTGTGTTGCCCGTATTTATCCAAGACACCTAATGCATTCAGGGTTCAGTTGAGCAGCAAATCTGGTGCTGTGTAGGAGTCTCGCACTGGCGCCCCTGTCAGAGCCGGGCTGAACGTGATTGATAGCCTTGAAGCACCAGGTGAGGCTAGTTGTTCAGTGGCGCATGACGGATTACGGCTAAGGAAACATGTACTCACAATTAAATGTAAAAGTTGCAACAAGAACGTACTCATCTCTTGTTTGCCTGCACATTCATTTCCTGGTAATTCTTTTTGCTCTCCGTGGAACCTGTTTAACTCGCAGAGCAATGAATTACATTCCGCTGGTGCAGTTCCTACTGTCTTGTCCGTGTTGAATGTGAAATGAGGGAATACCTTAGACCAGGGGTGCCCAAGTTCAGTCCTGGATATCTACTGGGCATGCAGGCTTTTGTTTCAGCCCAACACTAACACACCTGATTCCATTAATCACTTCACTAACACACCTGATTCCAGTAATCAACTGCTCGTCAAGGCAATGAATGTTCAAATCAGGTGTGTTAGTGAAGGGCTGGAACAAAAGCCTGCATGGCCAGTAGATCTCCAGGACCGAACTTGAGCACCGCTGCCTTAGACCATCGGCTCCCAAACTGTGGGCAGAACCCCTTTGATAATAATAATAATAATAATAATAATAATAAATACTTAGTACTTATTTTATATTTCACAGTTTTCATATTTTAACATTTTTGTCTACATTTTAATAACTGGAAGGTCACACAAAATGTATTTTCTCAGAGAGAGAGAGAGAGAGAGAGAGAGAGAGAGAGAGAGAGAGAGAGAGAGAGAGAGAGAGAGAGAGAGAGAGAGAGAGAACATGGCACCCGCTCCACTTTAATCTCCACAGGCCCGCTGCAGGTAAACCCACCTCACCTGACTGTACCTGCTGCACTCTGTGGCTTTTTTTTTTTATTTTTTTACATACTATCCAAATATAGTTGGATATTTACTGAAGCAGTTCAGGTTAAGTATCTTGCCCTTGTGAAGGGAGAGTGTGAAGCTTCTTGGTTCCTATGATTGGTGGAGCTACCATGTGCTGTCAATCAGGTATAAACCATCACTTTTCTCTCCATAGCAGTGAGTCACTGATAGCACATGATAGCTCCAACCATTTTGTGGATCGTAATGCCTCTCTCAACACTTCCAAGTTCAAGGGGACAATAGCAGTGACCTGCCTGGGATTTGAACCTGCACCTTCTTTTTTTTGAAGCCCAGTTTCCTAACCAATTATATTGCACTTCAGCCCATCCAATACAATGTTTGTTTGTTTGACTGGTAAGAATAATATAATGCATATTATGGGAGGAACAAAAGCAACCATAAAGCTGGCACAAACTACACAGAATTTCAGTGAAACAGGCATCAAACTTAAAAACTGCTGAAATAAATAGCAGCAAAACAGTGTGCCTGAAAATGATCCTGAAGATCAACATGCTTACATCATACGAAAATGACATAGAGCTTAACAAGGATCTAATGTTAGCTTATGTCATGTTTATATCAGTGCCAAACTATGATCCATAAGAGAAAAGTTAACTTGTAACACATCACCATGCTTAGTAATTAAAAACAATCTTCAACAAATACATAATACTGTATCACTATTTTCTTAATGGGGTGATTACATGCATTAGAGATCATCCAGCTTGTCAAATTCATTGTGAAAGGATGGATGTATCTAGATCACAGTATTCCAGATAACAGTTTTTGTTAACTGACTCATTTTTTGTTCTTATTTGTAAAACATTTTTTTCGAAGATTTTTTTTAAAAAAAGTTAAATGAAGTTCTTATTAAGGGGCTTATTTGGAAAATTACTTCCTGTTTTGGCCTAATTTTCCTGTAGCCTATGTGTTCAGACGTCTTTTCCTCCAGCGGGTTCGAAAAGGCGCATGTAATTACGTCAAGCTGCTATTAACGTTATTGTTTTATTAAGGATTACTCGGTTCAGTCCCCGCTGTGGGGTCGGCTGCCCCATTTCATGTTTGTGCTGGAAGCTTCCACTTCCTACAACTCCAAATCAGTCACACAACCCAAGAGAAACAGAAAAGGAAATTCCTCTGTCGTATGATATAAATTTCGGTGCAAGTATTAACGCCTGGAACCCAACGGCTTGCATGGTTATCCTTCTTCACCGCCGCACTTACTTGGCAAATTATCTAGAGCGCAAAGTGATGGATGTACGCTTCAAGAATAAGGGGCTACAACGTTACTCTGCAATACTCGTGTCCGTCTTTGCAGTCTGCGATATTTGAAGCGAATATAAATATTGAATATATATGCTGTGTGACGTGTCAAACCTGCACAGAATAACAACGCAATGTAATTAACAATGTAGGGCCTGTTTTGCGGCAGGCGAAATTAGCATAGCCTACGTGAGGTTCATTAGTCACTCAGGGGTGATGGCACGAGGCACCCCGCAGTCACACGATGCTGCGGACAGATTCGGCTTCAAACGAGCGACTTTCACGGGAAACGGCAATGGACAAACGACAGTCACCACCTTCCCCTCTCTGTATCTCAACCCTGGCTTGCGTTACTTCAGTCATTCTCCGCACAGACAAAAGGCGTGTCAGGGTGACTGAGGAGTGCTTTTTTTCATCATCACATCCTGCTCCCAAACACAGGAATGAAAAAGGCCCTGTTTTTCTTCTGCATGGTATCAAATTCCATGTGGGGGAAAAATAAATGTTTTTACCTTTTTGTTTTGAGGTAATCTCTCTTTTTTCCCCTCCATTTCTCATATTGCAAATCTGTAAGGAAAAATAAGTAAGTAAATATGATCAAGAAAGCACAAGCCCCTTGCTTGTTGTCGTTTAATGTTGGAAGCCTACGTTCTTCTTGTTGGATGGTACACGTAGGACTCAAGCTTTTTTCCAAAATAGCTTCTCTTTAAGAACAGCACGATTCTGTTCACGCTGGTAAGGAAAACAAAAACAAAGAAATAGACATGTCTCTTCACGAGAGTGCTCAGCTGTGCCTGGTGTGGGGCTGAAGTACATTTATCTTGCTTAAATTTCAGGGTAAAGTGTTACTCCGAAGAGAGACGCAAGCTAAGATATACAAGCGTAAGAAAGTAACCAGTAGACTGAAAGCACCAATGCCGCACAGAATTTGCCAAACACTTTCTCTCACTCTGTGTTGGGAACTTTAAGCTCTCCCTTTTCTTATACGGAGTAAGTATATATATATGGAATATGGAGGTCACGTAAATATTCCCTGTCCTGGCATGGTGATGATTGTGGGAATAAAGAAAGATGGATGGCGCTGGTGTCATCATCGCAGGTGTTTGCTCTTACTGCTGGATCACTCGGAGAGCCGTTTCCCATTACAGACGCCAGAAACGAAAGAGCCTCGGAGTTTCCTGAACTTCGCACAATGCCATGAAGGAGCATGTAATTTAGGCAGGCTAAATTTAGGCTGACAAAGATCAGCTCTTATTTGAAGCAGATCTGACTCAAACGGAGATTTGCCACAGTGCGGTCGGACGCCAGACCAGCTTGTTAGGCCGCCTTTTCAAGTCCAGAGTGCTGCAAATCTCCTTCCTTCTGAAACCCGACTACAACTGTAATTTGATTTTTATTTTAAGTTTTTTGTGCTTTTTTGGAGGGGTGGGGGGGGGGGTCCACAATTTTAAGTTCCTCTGGTGCTATTCAATACCATGGCCCTGAGACAACAACGCAAAAGCAAAACACCGGTCAGAGCTGAAAAAGCAGGTCACCTGCACTTCATGAAGAATCTAAAATGTCATTAAACATGGATTATTATTTTTTTCCATGTCATATTGCTGATTTGCCTAACTGATTTGCCCCATTTATCCAGGATGACTTAGGCCTACTGTTTTACATCTTCAACCCTCTCTGGAGATTGCTGTTATAGCTTGGTTCTCACAGAAAGGAGAGTACCTTTCTGAAGTGGCAACATCAGTTAACCCCCGCCCCCTGGAATTTGAATACGCCCACAGTCCAGAGTTCACTGCTGTAACCACTGCTCCCTGTGGCTCCATACCTTATTATTTCTTTACTAGATCCACAAGAAAACACAAATCCGAAAACGCAACAGAAAGGATTTGACTTCGCTCTCACGAAGCACGGTCCTTGTTTTCCAAGAGCTGCGACTGCGTGGGCTATCAAGTTTTCGCAAGACTGCTCTTGATGCACTCAAGGTGAGCTGAGAGTTTTTGATTGGAGGGCTCGCCTCGCCTCACGTCACCGCGGTGCTTCCCAGCGACAACGGCGGCGCGCTTGCGCTAATTGCGCTCGGTCCTGAGAAAAAGGGTATCGCGTTACGCGCAGTCAAATTTGGCCCTCGCTTCTCGGCAGGAAGCTGACTCGGTGTCACTTTCAAAAATGCCCAACCGCCCCACTGTGGCAGAGCCATTTTGGGATGGGATTGTTTCTTCTTTCAAAAGTTTCAGTGCTGACTGTTAAACCCATGCACATTGCATGTACTGTTAAAGCACCTAAAAATAGCAACTGACTCGCTTCCTGTGCTGTGTGTGTGTGTGTGTGTGTGTGTTTCTTTGTATTTTATTATTCCTTACCACTGAAAATTGTTTAATTATTCTATGCTGTAATATTGTATTGTGCTTTTCTTGTTTTATGTACAGTATGTGCTTCGGCAATATGAATGACAGGCCAGGTTAAAGGACAGGGATACAGGACAGAGATTGCCTTTTTAAAAGACATACTCTGGTAATTTGAGTCAAAAGGGATTTGATGCATTCAAGCCTCTTCATGGGAGATAACAGCACTTAAAAATGGGTACGAGTGGCATTATCCAGCTTTCAGCACAGGTAAAGAAAAACTAACAGCTGGGGAACCCTCCCCCCTCTCCCCCCCACACAGTAAATATTGGTTTGTCCAGATAACTAAGGGCTATTCTGGCCTGAGCATGCTGTGGCCCGAAACATAAAATACCCCAGATCTTTTTTTCCCATGGCATTGTCATCTAACGTTTGCTCTCTCCTTTCAAACTGAACATCAGTAGCGGCCTCAAGTGATAGGATATTTTGGCCAGTGAACCAACCTGACACCCGCTTGGCGGTCAGGGGGGAGCATATCTGAAGATGTTCAGTGGCTGGCCATGTTTACTCAAGGTGTGAGAACCTGTCTCCTGTAACCCTCCCCCAAACGCCCCACCTGCTTAGGCTGTGGTAGGGGGGATCAGTACAAGATGGTGCCCTCTGGTGGTACAGCTGGAGGGTGACATGTGAGGGCAGGAAACAAACTCAACCTTGCTGGACTACACCGGGAATACGTTATACAGAATTTGGTAAAGGTGGTGTGGATGGGAGGTAAAGTCCAGGCCAAGAGGTTGGTTTAAACTACATCTGGACTTCATGTCCCTTGAGAAGCTCTGTGAAATGTTGAGCAAGGTGTTAGAGAAGAACAGAATAGGATAGAACAGAACATAATATAATACTGTGTAATTATGTGTTTAAAACATAAATTTTTTAGTATATATAAACATAAAACACAAATAATATGTATGACAGATGCGCTCTATGCTAAAGTTAATTGAAATTGAAATGCATTAACATTCACAGCTTGTAATTTCTTTGACTTTTTAGGTCATTAAATTAAATTCAAAATGTACAGCTAACAGCCAAAATAAAGGAAGCACTTGAGTAAATGAGGGACATAAAGTATACTGAAGCAGATTATTCCACACAGGTGTGGTTCCTGAGTTAATTAGGCAATTAACATCCCATTATGCTTAGGAGCTTGAAGAAGAGACCTCAGTGACTTTGAAAGAGAGGTGATTGTTGGGGCACATTTGGGAGGAGCGTCGGTGACAAAGACTGCTCAACTTGCTGGTGCTTCATGAAGAACAGTGGCTAAGGTGATGTTGGCATGGAAGTCTGAGGGGAAGACATCATCAACTAGGGGTAACTGGTCTAAATCGTATGCTCCTCGACCATGATGTCCGTTCACCTATCATTTCAAAATGCACATCGTTGGCTAGGAAGTGCCAAATGTTTAAATTTGTCAAACCATTTTAATTGAAATGAATGTTAATTGAATAAAAGTATGTTTGTCAAATGTGCAGGATATTTTTCACTGTGTTCAATTTACAAATGTCTCAAAAGTTAATCTACACCAACCATTTCATTTGACTGATTAGGCGTGTAATTGAGTGTGATTGTGAGTGAACGCCAGAACCAGTGATTGCCTCACGACTTCCACCTGAGCCAATTTAGGCTATTTAAGTGCAGGTGTGTGGCTACTGAAGGTGAATCAATATGGGTCTTGACAAGGTATGCATATTGACAGCGTATAGAGGGCTTTCATGCTTGTTTGGGATTCTTTTTTTAAAAAGGGGAATACATATTTTTTTTATTTAAAAAAATGCACCTTTTTTTATTCAAGATGAGATGTAATGGGTGGTTTGAAATCACTGTGAAAGAAACAAAAAAAGAGTCCAAAAGACAAGGAGGAATAAAGAAAGAAAGATCCTGCCTCTGATCACCCAGATAGTGTTTTATGGGGAACATCGTATCTCTGCGGTCATTATGGGTTGAGGTGAAAAGTCACGGTTATCCTGGTAACAAGCGATTCCTGCCCTGGCATGGACTCAGAGACTGTGACCACACACGTAGCAAATGCAGCCACACTGAATAGGCTTTGCAGGCCCAGTGCGAACACACGGCAAATTGTAAGATTCAAGATAGCCTGTCTGCTCAGCAACAAACAGAGTTCACGTAGATAGGAACAAGTCACTTGGCGGGATACAAAATGTATAAATTGCACGCATTTGACTCTCTGTGGAGTACTTCCCTTTGATCTTTTGTTTCACCCTGTGAAGTACTTTTTGGTGTTGTGACTTTTTCCCCCAAACATCATTGTGACTTTGTTGTGCCTCTAATTACACTATCGAAAACCTACCTGTTCCTCCTCTGACAATGACGACATCGTGGGGCGAGTCGGTGCCATGTCGGCCGAGGCTCAGAGCTCGTTTGAAGTGGCCCTAATTGCGTGTAAACAAAGTGGAGCTGCAATCAGAGCAGCCGACCGCCGATCTCCCCCTGAAAGCCCCACCTCTTAGTTCTCAGCCTTCGATATCATCTTTAATGAATAGTTTCATGCCACAGGAGTGTCGGAATGATAGCGATCGCCATCAGAAGGGGTAGGGTTTCAGGGTTTAAAAAAAATAAAAGAAACCATCAGAAATTCCATCTTAACTATTTGGACGTCTTCCACAATGCCACACACACCCGGCAAAGTTCTCTCGCAATGGGCTGGGCCCCCACCGTCAAAACTTGGCACCGCCCAGCCTCCTCTCGCTATCGTTCACATGCGAACGTTCCTCGCTCCTTTCAGACGCTCATTGTTGCTGCGTTCTGATCACAGGTAGAGATAGTGCTGCGGCACCGTGAGAGCCGTTCCCTCAGAAAGCCAGATCGGAGGCCTGCCTGCTCCTGGCACACACTTGGCGCTTTTGTTTTTGGTGTGCCCGAAAAGGCACAAATTGGACTGTTTTCCTTCACCCCCCCATAAAACGAGGGTTGTTATCGTCTGCCGTGGGACGAGAGAGACTGTAATTTGTGAAAAATACTACACTGATAGTGTCAATGAGTTTAATAGCCGTCGAGGCCCAGTTAAGCGTTGGAAATGTTTTGTCGCATTAGATAGCGGACTGCGGAGACCAGGCCTGTTTGAGATACAGCACAGATGCAATTAATCAGGCTGGGCCTGATGTTTGTGGAGTTCCTAATTATGCAATGTCAAATCATTTTCCTTCTTGCTTAACTACAACTATTTACCCTCTTCCCCTTCCCTGAAGCTCATGGTTGGTGTTTTAATTAGTATTTTATTCTAGGAGACTCCCTTCTCCTTCATTTTGTAGATATGTTCCTGTAACACTGAATTTTGTTGCTAATGGGGATAAAATAAGAGGAACATATACTGTATATATACACACATGCATATATATATACAGGGTAGGATAGCAGAAGTGAGAGACAGACATCAATATGAAGGTACCAGGTAATCACTCGCATGCAGGTCACACACAGCCTCCCTTAGCCTGAGGGCCAGTGGCCCTACAGGATCACACTGTCCCAAATAAGTTAATGTTGTTTGTTTTTGTTATAATTATTTCTGTTTTTGTTATTTTTGAATTGCCCTCATTATCAGCATTATTTTTCCTGTTTAGGAATGTGCTGTTATCAGTATTTGCCTGCTTCGCTTCAGCCTTTGTGTTTGCCATGCCAACGAATCGATCGGTCATGTACTCTCCACTCGCTCACACATTCGCACACTTAACCTAATACTATAAGTCCGTATGGGTGTAACGGTACACAAAAATTACGGTTCGGTACGTACCTTGGTTTTGAAGGCACGGTTCGGTTTTCGGTACAGCGAAAATATAGGGGGGAAATATAGGCAAAACATAAAATTGCTTTTCATTTATTATGAACTTTGTAAACAGTGGCTAATTGGCCATAATTTACTGAACAAAGTACTGAAATGTGGACGAGAGGGAACTTCATAGCGAGGCTCAATTATTTTCAACATATGTTTAAAACCTGCGTTCTTGACAACAGAGTATGGTTTCAGATCTGCTGCTATAAAAACAGCTACGGCGTAAACCTAAACCTAAAACATTTTTATATCTATGCCATAGACGTACGTGGGCTGAACGAACAACATCCGGCCCTTTGCACAAGTTATACCTTCAGGAGGGAGGAATTTTTGAATTAAGTGCCGCACACACACACAAAAGTTATGCATGTGCGTTAGTGGTTAAGCAAGATGCATTCGTTCGGTTCACAGCGCGTAGCCAACCGAACCGAAGTCCTGTACCGAACGGTTCGGTACGAATACGTGTACCGTTAGGCCCCTCTAAGTCAGCCCCACTAAGGGCACATTAGTAATATAAAGGCAAAGCAACACATGTCCCTGACATTTAAAAGCTGCAATAAATAATGACATGAATGGGGTCAGCGTTAGCCACACGTGACGGATGCATGTAGGCTACGGATCTTGTGGGAAGAAGGCCCTTGGCTCTTATTCCTCTCACCTCTCAGCTGTGAAAATGGATATCCTAACCCAGGCCACCAACACAAAAGCCAGCTTTAAAACCTCAGGTGAAGTGTCTTAAAAAGCTCTCACCCTCCCTGAATCCCTTAACTAAACATTTTGAAAGCTCCCCTTGATATTCCTGAGCCCAGTTATTCGAGGGGATGCTGGGGATTAAAAGATCAACAGTCTCACTCGCCGGTCATGTGGCCACACTTCGCGGAGGACAAAGATGCAGATCAGTTTTAAGAGATATTAAGAAATAGATTTTGTGTGATATGTTGTTATTGTAATTTTATTGGGATTTCTTTAAAAAATGTACTTTCACTCTGATACATTTTTTAAAGCAGATTTCACATCTCTAAAACTTTAAGATAAAATTGAGTTTGAACATATGTTTTAGTGGTGGCAGCATTATGCTCAATTATGCATTATGCTTTCTCCAATCTGAGAAAGTATTTTATTGAATATGACACCAGATATTGATTTTGAAACCTTAATTTGTATACATTTAGTTATTTTAAAAAAATGCTAAAATAGATTATTTAGGAGACAAATGAACAATGGGCTTACTTGCAAGAGCAGTGAGCAGAAAGAAATTGATTAAAACATTCTGTCCTAATCTAAAGAGTATCTAGTACTGCATCTAGCCTGGACTTCAATAGCCCAAGTGTTTCTGCCTCTACTACCCGACCTGGCAAGCTGTTCCAGGCATTGACAACTCCGTGGAAAGAAAAAAAAAAAAAAACATCCTAATATCCGTGAAGAATTTTCCTTTAACTACTTTCCACCTGTGACCTCTTGTTCTACTAACCAAACTTATCTTAAAAAAATCTTTGGTGAACTACTTTGTTAATCCCTTTTAGGAATTAAACAACCTCAAAAACAATCCCCCAGGAGTCTCAATTTGCTAATAAAATAATAGACTGAGGCCTGGATTCAATCAAAATGTGTCCTTAGCATGCATATGATACAAAGGGCATTTGGCTGGAAATACTGTATATATTCTGATGTTTTTAATGATGATTAGGGAGTTCAACATATTAGCAGCTGTCGTACATACGTGCACTGTGGCTTGTGCCTGGTTAAATTTGATTAGAAGAACACGATTGAAATGTGTTTCTGTACACTGTACTGCAATGAGTGATGCCTGCCTAGCACTGCATACTAGTAGACAACCATGTTTCACCTAATATGGGTTGGTCACCTCTGTTGCATAGCATTAAAGCAAAGTAGGCGCACAACATAATAACCTTGGGCTGACAATCATACCAATATATACAGTCATTTAACTATAGTTTAATAATAATATTGCAATGGTACAACAGTGTCAAAAGGTGTAGTATTCGTTGAGCAGGAACTTCTGTGTGTAGATTTATACACGTAAAGATTAAAAAATCGTTTTTTTGAAAAAATTATACATAGTCAGTATAATCAAATAGTCTATGCAGTGTTTTGGCATCTCGTACCTGTTAATGATATTTTGCATCTCTAAAACAACCAATGCTCATGGATCCACAGGTCTGTCTATTTAGATGTGTGTGTGTGTATATATATATATATATACTGTATATACACACAATATATATACTTTTTTTCAGGTCAAACACAAAAAGAATGCCATGCACAGCTCATTAGGAACAGATTTACAAAATGTAGTTTTCTTCCAATAAGGAAAAACTATTTACGGTACAACTAAAATATTATACATATAATTAAAATGTAGTATAGTTTAAAATGTTGGTATCTATTTAACTTTCATATTTTTTGGTGGATTTTGTATTATTTTATATGTATTTCATTCATTCATTTTTTATTAAATGACTAGAATGGATGGAAATCATTTTGAAGTAGCAACAATCTATTTCTGCACGGTGTAATATCCTCCTAATACAGCACTATGGAGATGTGAACAGAAACCCCAAATGACAGTCACGTGACACTGCAAATATGCTACAATTAACTTAGAAAAGGGAATAGGAATGTGATTCTAGATCATCATAACCGTGCTGACTGCTAATGAGAGATGTTATTGGTGCATTGTGAATACTGAGAGCTGACACAAATTGCATTTTCAGATCCTGTGGCTGTATTGTTGCTAAGTGAAGTATCCTTTTATGATCTGGTGTATAACAAGCTAGAATTCACACAGTGTTAGTTGCTTTGGATAATTGTCTGTAGAACAAATGAAGAATATAGCTACAGACAGATGCAATAAACAAATGAATCTTTCAGCTGTATTTTATTTAGAGTCAAACTTTGGCCAGTGTGTGCAGTCAGAATTTTCTTAAAGAGGATATACTTTTTTGATCCTCATTGGGAAAATTAATCTTACCACCAGCAGCTCACAAAGAAAAGCTAATTACAAAGTACAAAATATCCATGGGCTATAGGTAATGCTTATGATTTTTTCTTTATGAAACAGCAGTAGTCCAACAAACACGAATTCAACCACAGACCCCATCCACTCCATAATGAATACAGCTTGGTACAAGTTTCAAGATTGAACAGCTTCATTTAAAAAACCGACTTTGAATCAAATCGAAATTCTCTTACAGTGACGTAAAACTGGATCCCAAGAAATCACCGACGTTCCTTCCGTCAAGAGGGTGGAAAGCAGTGGACATGCCCAAGTGAAATTTAAAACAAACATTCGCGTGTCAACGCAGCCTCAAATAATTTTCCATCGCCATGGAATTTGGATGAATCAGAGGGGGGCGATTTCTATGGACTACTGTAACTCTGTTCATCCTGGGGTTTGTGTAGTGCCCCAGTGCTGTTCTTTGGGAGGAGAGTTTTGGTACATGTCCAAATTTTAAGCAAGTCTCACTAACACTATTATGATAAGTCACCTGGGGTGATTCTACATAAAAAAACATGCAAAAGTTTCAAGCATTTATAAAAATCAGCCTGGTCAAAAAGGGACTTTGTGTATGTTTGGTACATCCAACTAAACACTTCACTTCCACAAAAAATTATTTCAGGTTTGTGATTTGTGATTTTATAATTGTTCGTTAACATTTTGACCCCAATGACTGAAACTATCTCCCTGGGCGATAGTATGGCCAATTTTGCATCGGCCAACAGAACCCCCGCCAGAGTTGGATCGGCAATGGTCTGTATTTGATTCAGAACTGTGATGTGTATCAATGCACCAAGGACTTATTGCATTGCACCGCTCAGGAACCCTGCTGACCGTTTAAGAGAGGAGACCTAGGTTATTTTGGCTGATCAGAACAATCCATGTTGGCCTTGGTGCTATGGTGAAACAGGCTATGATCAGCCACTCACTGACAAATGCCAAGATGGCAATTGCTTTGCTTTGTCACCACCCACATGACGGTTGTGATACGAAATCTAAACTAAACAAGGATTTTTTTTATTGATAGCACAAACCTCTTCGTTTTTCCTAAGCTTTGTTTATCAGTAAAATACAAAAATATGGGCCAACTGCAACCGGTAAAAGGTACTTGTTCTAAGTGCAGGTTGCCCACTGCAGCCTAGGCTTTGGCCGGGAGTCCCGTTCGGGGGTGATGATTGGCTGTCCGCCCCCAGCGGGAAGGAAGCCGGCATGAGTTTTCCGTGTGCAAACGCGGCTCTGTGTGTGTTCGAGTTATGATCGACGGCTTTATTGTCTTTGTCGCTCCCGGTTCCAGAATTGTGCCAGCGAACTATCAGTATGAAGGGAAGGGGTAGTTGAATTAGAAGAGGGTATAATTGGCCATCAAATTGGGAGAAAATGGGGGGGGGAAATCTGAAATAAATTAAAATATATATGTATAGCCTACATGTTTACATAAAATGTGAATGAATGGTGACATTGATTCTTTGCTGCCATGGTAACACACATTACATTACATTACACTGCAGTCAGATACAGAAGCACATTGCTGACAGGGAGGACATGCTCTCTCAAAGCGTAGAAAACGTAGATGGGGCATGCTTACGGATGGATAAACCGCAAGATTGATCAAAATGGGGGCCCATTGAACAGTCGTCAATGGAGGAAAACATCTTAATCTACAAGGCGTCCCCATGGGTGGTGAAGTGGGAACTCCGCAGCGTGGGGTGTGGCAGAGGCCAAACAGTGCTGCAGTATTCACGACTATGAGTGCGGGCTGCTTTCTGAAAACGCACAATGGCCTCGGCTGTTTCATTATATTTACAGTCAGGGCCTGTGACCAGATGGCTTATCTGGATGCTGAAAATCTGTCTGTTCATCTACTCTGAGCAACACTAAGAGGCTGAGAAGCACTTGGTGGGGGGATATTCAGAAGTCTAAGAGCTCCTGTGTCAACACCTGAGAGATCTCCCCTTCTTTCTTTACATCTTTTTACACAAGTCTCTCATGTTACAGGCTGTATTTTTAATAGAAAATATATTTATTCCATTACCTGTTTAAATGATAGGCACCAGTATATATTTCTAGTTACTTCTGTTTGAGAAGTATAAATCAATAAAACAAATAGAATCTTCTTCTTGCTTCTTGTTCTCACTGTCTAACAAATATCTCAACAAAAAAGTGTTTTTTACCCACACACACACACACACATACACACACACACATATATATATATATATGTATGTGTGTGTATATATATCATACCACTGCTATTTCATTTTATGCAATATTGTATCTAGACAGATGCATTCTAGTACAGGGGTTCCTAAACTTTGTAATCTCCAAACTCCCTAAAATGACCAGCCTGTGGCCTGTGACTGACCCCCAAGTCAATAAAACGATTAACATTTGACACCTTTTGTCCAACAAACTTTACAGGCCAATGTTTTATTTTAATTTTATACAAGCGTTTACATTTTAAAGAGCAAGAAAGCATGGGAATATGATCTTCAGTCTTTGCAGGCTGAAATATAATATAATGTGATGTCATTATTAAACCAATAGTGTTTATTTATTGGTTTATTATTTATTATTATTATTTCTTTTTTATTGATTTATTTCTTGTACCTGTTCTGTATGTGTAGTTTTGTGTTGACTGTGTTTATTTCATACACTCTTGGCCAGGTCATCATTGTAAATGAGAATTGGTTCTCAACTGATTTTACCTGGTTAAATAAAGGTCAAATTAAACAAATTAAAAATAATATTAAACCCCCAAAAAAGTTTTAAGTGAGAGATATTGATTGGCTAAAGATGAAAAAGACAGGAAATTAAACCAAACAAAAAACTATGTTTTAAGTGAGAGATAATGGTTGGCAAAAGCCAAAAATGCACTGACAAGTCTTGAAACACACAATGCTTTGATACTGGGCAGGCTGCTGAGGACATCAATTTGCATGACTATTTTCATTAGTTCAGATATACACTATGTTTATACACTGTATTTATGTAAGCTAACTTGGCAGTGTTGATTGAATCCTCAGCAGCCTGGCCAGTGGTGAGTACACTGTTTACGGACAATTTGTATTATTGTGTCCATACAAATGGACAAGGTAGCTAGATAACCAAGTGGGTAGCAAGCATTGAGCAATTGGTATTTACAGTCTGATCTCTGTCACCACTAGAAATACGAGCAAATGTCGCACACAAGCGATGTCGCACACAATTGCTATATGACAACCCAAAACACAGAAAATGATTATAAATTAAGAGTACAAAGTTCTATCCTATAGCAGAATTAAGCTAAGAATGTCGACTGACTAACCTAACTAAGGTGGCTGCTAACAATGCTTTTGAAACACAACCATTACAGTAGGTAATCCTGACAGATTATAGTTTTTGCATGTTTTGCATGTTTCACATGGACTAATGATGTGGATGTGAAAATATATACACAATATTCCTTAAAACAGGGGAAATATATTTTTTCTAACATTTTTCTGAGGACCCCCCTGTTCTAATGCTCAGAGTGTGTATTCTACCTGCTGGAGGAATGCTGTGGACTTTATTCTAGAAACATTTCTCTCTCAGGAGGGCAATACAGCAAGTGCCTCCAACCTCCCCCCCCCCCCCAACCCTTCTCTAACACTACCTTCACTCTGACTTTGACATCTGTGTCCTCTGGAAAACACAATGGCCAGCCTATACTAATGCACTGACCCCTGACCCCTGCGGCCAGACCAACGCAAATGGAAAGTGTCTCATTCCAACAGCTGCCTTCCAGAAGAAAACAAAAGGTGGAATTCTTATCTCTTCACCAAACCTTGGCTACTTGCACATTCCAGATTTAACTTGGGGGGGAGGGAGGTCTATTAGAAATGTTTCTTTGATTCATAAATTCTGCTATAGTATTTTTCAGCATTAGCAATAAGACAGATGACAGGAGAAAGACAGGTGCAGACCAGAACAATCTAAATGAAATCCTTGATGTTGCATTTCAGAGAGAACATTGGCCCAGATCTACAACCTTAAAAAAAAGAGAAAACATTTGAAATCAAAAAACATTTGAAATCACCTTTTTTTAGGTTGATTTTGATAACAGACAGTCTGAGCCATTCCCTCGTCTTTGCACTACAGATGAGTGAGTGCCGTGCTGAGATCTTCCCTTTGGTCGCGCGGTGGGTCTTTCATTTCAGTGACGTTCACGTTTAATCCCTCTCACTCACAGCTTTCGACTGAAACCAAAAGCTTTGGAGAGGCCCATTTTACCATAAAGGGTATCTGATATCTGTTCATAATCTGGATGTGATCCTCCATTATTAATTGATGAGTGACATATTCCTTTCGCTGCACACGTGCCCAGGGAGACTCGGGTTGCCTCAGTAGAGACGTTCCTGACTCTCACCAGAAGCACAGATGTGTGTTTCGCAGTCTCCGTGAGGACACGCTGACAGCCTGCGCTTTCACGGTGGGAATATTACGAGCGTGAAATGAAATGCATGCCGGAAAGATCTGCATGAATTCATTGTTAAATTGAGAACATTCAAGGCCCTGAAATGGGGGACTGTCGAGCGGTGCACCTCGCTAATGCACTGGTTCTCAGCGCAGCGACACACCCTATGACCTGGTGTTGAATCATTACAGTGTCAGAGCTGACTTTGGCTGGCTGCCCTGCGAGCCAGTGAGTACATTTCTGTAGTGTGTCTGACCTTTCCTCATTGTGCAAGAGCAACTCTTTAGGTTGAACCGGCTCCTGCAGTCTGCTGGCGCTAGCTGTGTATGAATTGTACCCCGGCGCTCACCCGGATTGCAGGTTGCCCACTGTGGCCAGAGGTTTGATCCCCGGCTGCGCCAGTCCGGCTCTGGCCAAGAGTACCGCTAGGGGGTGGCAATTGGCTGTCTGCCCCAGGGAGGGGGGGGAGGGAAGCTAACATGAGCTCACCGCATATACAGAAATCTTCTCTGGCTGTACTGGAATCACGTTAGACGCTGAACGAGTTCCGTCTTGGAGGAGGCGGTTTGCCGTTCCTGCCACTGCCGGTATCAGAGTAGTGGCTCGTCCCGTAGCTCTAGTACAAAAATGAAAAAATGAAACAACCTGTGATATAAAACAAACATTGAAGCTAGGAGTAAACCTATCTCAGTAAGTTCTATGAACTGACTGAAGATGATGTCATGCCAGACCACATTGTGCATTTGATTTGCTCCATCAGGTCTTTAAGTGGTGATGTTCTCAAAAATCAATGAGTTACCTGTATGTGTGCCTAAGCCAATTTTTCTCCCCAGTTTTAAATTTTTCTCCCACTTTGGAATGCCGAATCGTGTTCGTAGGTATTTGCATGTAAATGTTTGTTCGCAAATTTGTTGCTCACTCCTTTACATTTCTAGATGCTTTGTTTTAAGCAGAGAAACTTAAAAGCTTGATCACTTCCCCGGTCCTCGGTCTTGACATTGCCACAATGCATGACTTAAAAAAGGAATCCACCGATCCTGGAAAATGTAAGCGCGTTTCTCACACACGCTCCCGTGGGCTGTCTCCCAACAGATGGACGCTCATTACGAATCGGTGCTGAAGTCGAGGCCAAAAAGCAGCAGTGTGTATGTTGGACTCCACATCACATTTCTGAAGACCACACAGGTTAGAGCACAACGTCCAAACCGCTGTGCTGCCCTCTGTCTTAGTCTGAAAAAATGCCCTCCAGGGAACAGGGGGTCACAAGTTCACCACAAGCAGGGAAGCCACAAGGTGGCCAATATATTGAAAACATTTAGCGCAGTGGCGCACTGTTGATGCACACAAAAAAGCGCTTCTGTGTACTGTGCCGATCGTACACATTTTCTTTGGCGCTTTCAGCTCCTCCCCTATGTCTTGTTAATTCTTCTGAGTGACATGTGTTCCCAACCTGCCGAATTATCCTGTATTATCTTTGCTATATTTCGTTGGCTGGAGTGAAGGAATGTCGGCAGGATGTCGAGTGACCCCACAGATCCCCCCCCCCACCTCCCCCTCAACCGGTGATCCCTGAGCAAAAACAAGGTTCCCCCAGTTCATCGAAATGCGCGTACAAATAGACAGATAAACAGATGATTTCACTACCTATGGAGCAGGCGTCTGCACCGCGGGGGTGGAGGCAAGGTGGTGGGGGGGTCAGTGATCTCACCCGTCGCACCGAAGCCTCCCTGTTATAAATGACTTTGTCATACCACCATGCTTGGCAATAAATTACCTCACCAGACGTGCTGCTGTAATAAACTAAACTAATAAGAACGTGCAGGAAGGGGAAAACACTGCCCCCGCTGCACGCGAGGATCGGGATCTGTCTGTCTGCTCCAACGCGTAATCTCCATGGATCCCAGACGGATCTCGACGGACAGCTCTGCTCGTGCGGTGGTGGCGAGTCCAGGCAGGATTCTCTGGGTTTCCCGGGTTACCGGTATGCCACGCGGGTGATGTTGTGCCCCTGGATGATGCCTCGGTGGAAAGTTCCCTCCGCCGCGAGGAGAGAGACTTCCATATGCACTCGTGCTTTCTGTGGCCCTCTAACCCAGAACAGATGTCCACAATAAATACCTCTGACCCATGGCGGCAGCTCCAGCATGCGTTCGAGGCCACTTTTTTCACTTTTTCCCCCCTCTTTTCTTGTTTTGGAGTGTGAAGGGACTTGCGTGTAGGAAACCTGGCTGGTCAGCACCTGACCAAACTCCAAAAGGTTTACAATACGGATGTTTAAAGGCTTCTTTCTGTGTAATCCAGGGCTTGCGCCTTTAGGGAACCGCAATATATTAAAATCTAATTGGGGAATGTAACAGCTTAGCTTCCACGCACTGTCGGCTCCCCCGGGAGCACTCTTTTGAGCCGTTACAACCCACCTCCTGTTACAAGGTCTGGTACTAAGTTATGACCTCTCGACTTGCCGTAGCAATCTCTCCGCAGACATCTGCTGGAGGAGACTTGCATGTGCTCTTGATAATTTATTGCTGTTGTCTTTATTGGCTTCTGTCTGCTCTGAAGGTTGAGCTTGGGAAATGATCGTGGCATCCTGTCATGTCTTTCGGAAGTGTTAGCAGTGAAATTGTATAAATCGTACAGGGGGCCTGGGAGCTGAATCCATTTGTTGACTCAAGAATTATCGGGTCTGATAGTGACAGAACAGTTAAGGATACTTTACATCCAAGAGTATAAACACAGTACATGTGTTCCTGCTGCAGTGAGAGAGGGTGAGTTGAACAGAAAGTCAATGCAATAGCACATGCTGTGTTAAAGACCCATTCATTGATTAATCAATCATCAATTAATACATTGAAAACATTATTGCAGCGCCTGTCCAAAAGTAAGCATTAACCTCTCATTAATGCCATTAGAAGAGGGGGTGCTTTATTCAACGAGGATTTGTAACTCCTTCATAAGGGGTGAGAAGAAACGGCAATCAGATGGGCACTACAAAACAGTGAGACCATTTTAATAAAAATTTACAGGTATTCCCCGTTTACCACTTCCCCATTTAGCACCGAGTCACTGTAACGAATCATGCAGTGGCTCAACGAACCAAACAGAATAACAATTCTGGCTTTTGTTTGATCAATAAGGACTTCTCGGTAGCAGTGTCTAAATAGCTCATTGCAAACTGTAGCACATCTTAAGGGTATTGTAACAGGTTTGTCTTATTAGGTGAAATTTCTTGTAGCTTTTGCATGTAATTTTGTTAATTAGCAAAGTCAGACACAGACATGAGGAAATGGATATAAACGAAGTTGGCTGGGTCATGTTTATGTTCATTAAATATGTACTGATAGTCTGCACGGTGACTCATCCTGTTAAGGCACTGTTCTAGTTAACTGCTCCTGCATGCCAGTAGGATTTTTGGAAGGGTTGCCAGAAAAAATCCTCTTAAGGGTAATCCACAAAAATACGCGTCTGGAGTTTGCTGAACAGCATTGGGACTGGAACCAAGTCTTATGGTCAAAACGGTATATGGTGGTGAATCTTTGAAGTTATGGGCTTGTTTTTAATTTACTGGTCCTGAGGCTCTTGTTAAGGTCAATGGAATCAGGAAGTCCAACAAGCACTAAGACATTTTGGCCCAAAAACCTGGTTCCCTCTGCCAGGAAGCTGCATCTTGGCCACAAATGGTCTTTTTAGATCCAGCAAGACAACTCAAGCGTACCTCAACCAACCAAGAAATGGTTAACTGAACACAGAATTACAGTTTTGCAATCGCCCTCTCAGTCTCCAGACTTGAGCCGTTCAAAAATGTGTGGTCTGAATTTAAGAGAACAGACCACAAGTCCAGACCAAAGGATCTTGAAAGATTCTATATGTAGGAATGGTCAACGATCTCCCAGGCAAGGGGAGTTTTTCACCAATTTCCTAAAACACTATAGAAGACGACTGACTTGGTAATGCTATCCTTGTGAGGGGAGGGTGCACAAAGTACTGAAAACAGGGGTGTGAATAATTGTGACACAAACAAGTAATTGTCCCAAAAATATATTAACAAAATCATTTTTGTATTAGTATAAAATAATACAGTGAGTGAGTCATGTTGAAGGGTACTGTAAGTTTAAACCTGGTGTCACCCCTCAGTAATACAAATTCATGGTGCAACACACACTCACACAACAGTAACACAGTAGCAGTATTGAAAATGATTAATTGCATAAATACTGAGGGCCGCTCAGAATTACTCAAAATTATTCAAAATTGACGTGGAGAATAATAGTCTGCTAAATGCTAGTTGTGCTACCATGCAGAAAATTGACCAGTGCAAGTTTGTTTTAATGGCAATATCTTACAAACAACTTGAAAATGACACTTGCTCTGACCAGTATTATACCTAATATATTGTGGAATCTATATCATGACTGTCTTCTCGAGAATTCCAAATTCAGATTACTTGGGTGTTCCAAATTGTGATAAAAATGGGGAAAATATATTTTTTTGTAATGATGAATGAGTAAAAATCTCTATTGTTTATATACAGGTTTGATTGTCTTATCTTTTAAAATATGTTCTCTACTATAGACATCATGCATATTTTTTGGTTAAAAAGGCAAGGAATTATTCTTATTGAATGCATCCTTATTAGTTCTATGTTAAAGTGACCCTCCATACGCTTTTTAATTTAACGCTCTGTTCAGCAGCAGGATATGCCTATACTGTCATTTTAAAAAATAATACTTTAAAAAAAAACTATATAATATATATTTGGTTTTATAACTTTAATATGAAGTGTTACCATGTATGCACAAATGTACATTAAAAAGGAAAAAAATAAAAATTGAGTAGATTGATGTCCTGTGTTGTGTCCTTGTTGAAGGCTAACAGTGGATGAACAATGAAACAATTTGGTAGAATTATAACAATCGTGGCCAAGGTCATACAAGCAGAGAGAAAACAAGCAACAAACTGGAGACCTGCTCTCCCCTCATCTCTAAGGGTGGTCTCCTTAGAACGGTCGCTCAAAAGGGGCAAAAGACTTGTTTCCATGGTATCAAACAATATCAAGGTCAGATAAGTGTACTAATTTACTCAATATGTAAAATGTTTATTTTTGGGGAGAAAAGCTCAAAGGACCTAAACTACTATTTATAGAGGAGCTGCATCCAAGTATTGTGCCTATTTCCCAGGAACTGTAAGGAAACATTTACCGGCTCCTGAAAAGTATTCAGGCCCAGGTTTGTTTGGTCCAAAAATGTTCTTTACCCTTAACTTTGACCAATGAATTTCAGGAAGCCTGATGCACTTTCACTTCTCGTGCTGTATTTGCAATATTTGTTTTAAAGGGCTCTGGAGTGTCCCAGTTGGTTAAAAAAAAAAAGCTAATTACAAACACATGCCAGGCCCTAGAGTTGCAGGTTCACTCCTCAGCCATGTCATTAGCCGACGATGACCAAGAGTTTGCAGTGGGATGGGTTTAAGTTGGTCAGGGTTCCTCAAGTCACAGCTCCATTCATTCTCCCCAAAGGCACCAGGCACCCACAGGCTACCAGTTGTTGTCAGTGAGAGACAAAGTGCACCGCTCCTCCGATTGGTGCTAGCTCTATCCAGCAGTACTGTGTGGCCCGTAGTGTGTAATACAGTCATTGGCTTGCAGGTGAGTACATGTACAGACTTCAGCTGCAGTGGTGCTGTTGACTGTGTGTGGGTGGAACAGCGGTAACTCAAGAGACACAACTGTCAATTCCAATCTGGGAAGGAAAATTGATTTATTTGTTTTTTAAAAGTCATGGATTTAGTACTTTGCCATTAGATGCAACTGAGCCTTATGCTGTGGAACCAATCATCCATTACTCTAACAACAGTTATACAGCATCATATTAGTGCTGCTTAGTCATTCAAAATAGTGTCACATATAACTGAGAAATGCCTTGGCAACGGTGCATGTGGGATTGTGCACTATACACTGATCTCATTATAAAATGGCAGTGCAAATCATAAGGTGTGGATTTTGTGCAGTGCATTGGTTGCCCATAGGTCCATGTGATCTGCAGTGTTTTCAAGCTGGAACCCCCACTATGGAAGCAGGTCAGAACAAGTTTTGACAATCTATACCACCAGAATCTGAGTCACTGACCAGTGTACAAATGAATGACTGCTGAACTATAGCTGTAAAGTTATTTGGAAGTTTTCTTTTTTCACTCAAAGGCTTGTCAGAATGGCCACGCAGTGAGGTGTTTCACTTGAGGACAAGGTGCCACCATGTGTCAGAGTGACATTTGAAGAATAGCATTCAAACCCTTAAAAAAAAAAAAATTTAAGTAGCCAAAATTCATCGCGATTTCTGACGTTCCGCCGTATTTATGCTACCGTAAATCTTCGGCAAAGAGCCCTCCTTGCCTTATGGAAAACTCCTGGTGGTCCCGGCTTTGGCCACTATTAAAAAACTGTATTATTTTTCTTCCCTTTGAACCCTGGAAACATCTCCGGGTGCAAAAAGATGCTCTGGCTGGAAATAACAGCTGTGCGTGGTTACATAACAGGAAACGTCTGTCAGAGGCCATCTTTATGTGTTGTTTTGCAGGAGCAGGGCCGGGGCTCCTGTGCAGGTTGCACTGTTTATTTTCAGAACATGTGCTCCTACTTCCCAGGCCTTCAGCATTCGGTGAAGTGGAAGAAACATGAGGTCCAAACCGAAACCGATTCCCATCCCCCTGAATGGGTCCCTCGGACCTTTTTACATGTTTTCATATCTTGTTGATAAAGCGCATAATGATGTGTTTATTGCACCATATATTACTTATTATTATAATTATGGGATTGTATTCATCTGTGTATCCAAATAAGGAAACTGAGAAGAAAAGTAATTTTCTGTGTTTTGTTTAAAGCGTCCGCGGTTTTTGACCTTGAGACGTTCATCCCAACCTTTTCCTTCTCACTTTTGGTGTGCAGCCGTTGTGCCCGGCCCCTCACAACTGTGCATTTGTTACCACAATACTTTTATTTCTTTTTTGAAAATGAGTTTTGATCCCCATTTTGAATGTCTGATCATATCCATGGGCCCATCCGATTGCTGCAACATCCTGCAACAATTCAGGCACCCTTCAAACACACTTCGCCAAAGCGCATGGTGCCCACTGCCGCGTCTTTTCACTCTGCAGTCCACCCGCTGAGCTCCAACACTCATTGTGTTGGAAGAGTGTACATACTGTGCAGCTTGTTCTGGCAGACCGCAGGCACCTGACTGACCAGGGGAGTCGCTCTTGTGCAACAGATGGGCACAACCCCCCTTCCTCCATAACGCTGCAGCCAAATATGCATGGCCCCATTGGCCTGCCGACATTGGTGGACTCCACACTGGCACAGTCAGGATTTCGATAACCAGTGTTTTAGCCCAGAGAAGCCACCCAACAGCCCCTTGCCATGTTTTCTTAATTGAAAAGAAGCCAGGCACACATACATACAAACGGAAAAACACTTAAAAATCTGACTACATTAGGCTCACTGTACCTCATCCATTCCTAATACATTTGTTACTTATTCATATCTGCAACCAGCAAGATGGCTCCTTGTGACCGCATTCAACTGTGAGCGGTGAAAAGCAGACCTCCCAACACCCATTGTTGTTCTGTCTGGTTTTCTCTTTCCATAAGGGAAGAAACGGCTTCGCACACTTACTGAATGCTCGCGCTGAAGCACCCGCTATCCAACTTGTGAAAATGAACAGTTCTGTAATTGGACACTGTACAGTATGCTGTAAAGATCAAAAAGGTCCCCACAAGTGGTAAAAATTCCTCCCCTACAGTAAAATTTACAGCAGCTCTCATTAGCAGGAATAAAACAGATTAATGCAAGTGCAATTACAGGTGACCTATAGGTTCATTTATCAAGTGGAACTGAACTTAAGCGTGTCCCCTGTAGTCTTTCCAGCAGGCCTTAATAAACGGCCTTAATGAAGGCCTAAGCTGGGAAAGGTGTGCCAGTGGGGAGAAGCGTCTTGATGTTAAACTGTCTTTACAGTCCTCCAGTTGCCTTCAGAAACCCTCTTAAATTGACCAATATAATCCAATGCTGAGAATTCCATCACAAGGGTAAGATGTAAAGATTTACAGGAAATTCTGGTCTTGTTATTAATAGAATAGCAGGCTAAAACAATTTGAAAAGCTATTTTTTGTTGAGGGTTTGAAAAATCAAAAGACCTGAAAATTTCCTCACAAAAATTTTTATTTTTTTGGCTGATGAATAGTTTTTGATATAATGGAGGTTAGAGGAAAACGAGAGCAGGATTTATACGTCCTTTTTCTCTGTCCAATTTCCATGATATCTCTACCGTCTCTAACACTGTCACGTGTCAGCCTTCAGTGCCATACTGTTTCTCAAAACGGAAACAGCCTTTGTTCACAGCAAATGGGGATCTATTATAGTTTCATTATGTTGTTAATTATAGCTTCAGGGAACGATTATTGGAAGGTTTTAGCTGAGTAGGCAAATTCTGAATGGTGTCTCCCAATTCCCAACAGTTAAACAGGAGGGATTTTTCCTATCAACATATACAGGGCCTTATCACGCTAGGCATTATACAGCATGTGACTCACTCCAGATGAGCAGGTTTAACCCGCTCCATAAATAAGGAAATAATTTTTCCATTTGTAAAAATGCTACTGTCCAATTTGAACTCATTACAGTTTGGCAATGTATTGGAAAAGGAAAAATGTTGAGTGTTCAGGGTATATTTTTTGATGTATGGTCATGATGTGCACAGTCTTTATTTACTTTTACAAGTTTTCATAAAACATTGCACATGATAAGCTGTAGGTATGAGAACAACTTCAAGTTGAATCTGACTTCATCATGTTGTTTGAAGTTTGCCCTGTATTCTGTCATTATGTTGGTCCCTCTGGATGATGGCATCTGGGAAATATATGAATAGACAATAATACAAATGATGATCATCATTGTGTGTTTGTAATCGTAACGTGAAAAAGTGTATTGCATATTTTCATATATAAGTTGCCATTGTGTCAATCAAACTAAAGTTCTACATCTACTGTCACTACACCCAGCTAGAAAAGTAAGTATATATTTAGCAAAATAACTATTTATTCATTCATTTATAAATGTACTTTGAAAACTTTTGAAAGTGTGTTAAAACGCTCTTAGACTAAACACACAGCTCACCATATATCTGAGCAAACTGTAGGAGGTGGTGGATATAAACCGAGCCAATGCATTTGAACTGATGGCTGATTAATTACAGATGAAAACGAATGGAAAGGATACATAGACATTCTGTCGAGAGAAACCAGTTTCAAACAGGAGATTTTACTCCAGAGATGTGGCGCCGTATATCTCATAAAACTCTAGGACGTTTATTAAGGCCTGGCCAGTGAAAATGTATCACCGCAGCTGAGGGGAACATCTTGAGGGTTCAAGACTGTCTGAGTGAGACGGGCCACGCTCACAAAGATGTGTACAAATACTGCAAAACACTAACTGGTACAAAATACAACTGAAAAAAGAGTCCTAGAGAAAGACATAATAATACGTATCCAGATACAGTTGAGGAAGGAATTTAAGGTAGCAAAAATACTTTCATCCCAAAACATGTTTCTCTTTTTTTGCAAAATCAGCATAGAGCAAGTATGGCATTTTCTCAGTAATCAGTATGATAAGTCAAGTCAAAAGCCCAAAACTGTAACCTCACTACAGATTTATTCTGAAATCACAATTAACACAGTAAAGTTAAAGTTTTCACCACCAAATTTGGCCAAGCTATACAATTCTAGGTAGAAAATATGAATTCAATTAGAATTTTTAAATTGCAAATAAATATTAAACAGCCCTTAAAACATGTGCTTCCAGGTAACCAATCACAGCAATAAGGGAAATTTGCTTGTTCCAGGTCGACGACTCATTCTAAATCCATGTAAACATTTAAATGTGGCATTTGACTATAGAACAAAAAATAAAACAAATTGGATCTTTTTCATACACCATATGTACATTTTGTACACTAATATTTCAGGCCTACCCAGGTCCATCTACAGAAATAAATGAGCAATTTATATAAAGAGAGACAAAGCCCAATACATATAGAGTAATGTTTCAGAATAACATTTTAGAACACTGTTAATTAGTTTATGGAAGGTGTAAAAAAAAAAAAAAATTCCAAAAGAGGTTGTTGTTTGTTACTTGGAAGGAATAAATGGATGATACACCCCCCGCAGGTTGCATGATTTTTTTATTTTGCTGCCGTAACTGAGGCAGACCACCCACCCCTGCAATGCTGAAATGTAGCCTAGAGACGATGATCAAACCATTTCCCTGGGTCACTCAAATCACTCATTAAAGTCGTGAACTGGGGGAGAGACACCCCGCTGGCAGTGATCCAACAATCTCAGACCTAAACCAGGCAACACTGATTGATAATTATTTTGTTTGTCAAGGCCTCAGAGATCTAAGACTTCGACTTTGAGTTGTACCCCATTATTCTTTCATCTCTGCAGTTTTCTTGTGTGTCTGTGAATGTACTGATGCATACACATGCACAGAATGTTGGGTGGATGACGTGCATCCAACCTTCCCATGAGTAGTGCCAGTTCTGACATTAATGTGCTTGGGATTACCATGTCTGCAGCAGAAATATTTAGCTATTAGGTCATGTAAATATTCCCAAAAACAGTAGGATTTTACACTGGGTTTAAGCTTCAGTGAATGTACTCGCTGAGTGTGTGGTGCACAGCTTTGTTTGTTGTCTCAGTGTGTTCCACAGTCTGTTAAACTCGTCCTCACATATTTGGACATCTGCGTCCAAATATCCAGTGTATTCTGGGCAGTAAGAGTGGTCAGCAACAAGGTACATAAATCCTGTGCAAAACAGTCAAATGACTTTGTGACGGGGCGGTCGCAGGCAATGGAGAACAGTAGGAGGCAGAGGCAGATGTAAGAGGATGGTCACCCAGGGAGAAATGTATTTTCAATGAAAATGAAGGCCAGCAGAGCTTTATACCAATCACAAAACAAGCACTATAAAACAAAACACTGAGACTAAACAAACAAAAATAAACATGGAAAAATGGGACACTTCTCCTGGCAGTCAATCATAGACACCTATCCCTTTTCTCCCTCAGACACAACATGAGGGCTTTTATATACTAAGCTTGGATCATACGTCATTGCACTTCCGCTAAGGTTGGTGGAAACATTCCCCATAAAAATACAGGAAATGCGTGGTACATGTCCTTTAAATCACAACACAGAAGCGGCTGAAGATAATTACGGTAAGCATAATATTGCATTTCTCTTCCAGAACTTTATACCCAAGGTTTCAGAAGTGCTAAACGATAATCTGCCTGAAGCACTATAAAAATAAATATGCATTATCTGTCACTGCCGACTCATAAAATAAGCTAATAATATTGCATGCAATCAACCATCTGCAGAACAATGATGAACAAATATTTAATTTCATCTTACAGTAAACATTAAACTGTTTTATATTATTCAGTCCCAGAATAGAAGACATTTTTACTGTTAAACTCGATTTGAATGCTGATAATAAGAGAATGTTTGCATACTGGCAAGGAAGCATGCCAAAAAATGTCTAATTGCTGCCAAAGGTGCCACCCCTATTGCAGTGATAGTCTGTCCTCACAGTCAAAAGCAAATGAAACCTGAGTTAATTATGCCAAGTCTCAACATCCGTGACTGAGGGTCACACACTCATTAGACTTATGTCCCCTTTCCAGCTACCATTTGCAATAGTCTAAATGCCCTTCATGGCAAAGTCTTGATTTCTACCCAACGGTGGGGAACGTCCCCTGTTATGCAAAGCTCAGGAACTATCCACATGCCACAGAACCTGATTTGAGCTTCAGTGCATTCTGACTTGCATTCATTAGTTTTCATCGTCCTGCTTGTCAAAGCAAAGTTCATATAAACAATTCACCATGGAGAATCACTATAATTGCCTTATTCACAGGTTGTCTATGTATATCTGGGTATGCAATTCTTTCATGAAAAATAAATCTGAAAAAAGGTTTTAGCATTTTTTTAAATCCCCAATTTACCCAATGTTCAGTCCTGGTCATGGGCCCATCTCATTTCTTCAGTGTTCTCCACTAATTCAAGAGAAACAAGCATGCTCTCTCCTCTGAAGCACATGCTGCCAACCACTGTTCCTTGGCACTGCAGTTCTCCAGTTTAGCTGTTCATTTATTGTATCGGTGGAGTAGACTTTCACGTGCAATCGGCACAGGCAGACTGCAGATGCCCAATCGGCCAGAAAAGTCACCCTTACACAATTAGTCAGGGACTGAATCTGCCTATTGAAACCCCTGGCTGATGCAACAGCCTGACAGTTTGCACTGCCAAGGTCAGGATTCAATACCAGACCATAGAGTACATCACTACACTGATACCCAATATTTGAATGAATCACTTTATTTTTCTTTACTGCATGAAAGATGAAAAAAATTTATACTATTCCTCAGACTGTCATTACTTTTTTAGCGATTATTACAGGCGTTATGCTACATGTAAAGTATCTTTCAATGATGACCTTGTAAATCACTCTGGATATGAACATATGCCAAATTAAATATATGCTCATGATGGCACAAGTGCTTCTATGCTTCTGAACAAAACACAACTGGAGTCAGCTTTAATGAGCTGAACAGGATAGAGCAGCCACTAATGCGCTGATCATCACCCCTGATCTGTCATGCACAAAGAGCAATTCTGAGGAGTAATAGCAAAACAGTGAGCAAAAGAGAATTACAAATGATTCTAATCATACACAATTAAGCACAACAAATAACGGTCAGCTGTCAATAATATGACCTTGCTAATGATGCGTGAAGTAAAGGCACCAGTGAAGAGGTTGCAGATAAAACAGTCACATTTTCACTTGTTACTCTTATCCGCAGTCCTATTCCATCTAAGCCAAGTCTGACACCGCTATTTTGACTTAAGTCTAATGTAGAGGATTTTGACTTAAGTCTAATGTAAACTTAAGTCTCATCCATAAGATAGACAGAGGAGCCATTATTGAACTTGTGGCTCGCAAAGTACTTTTCTTGTGTCTTGTTTGTATGCCAGCCTGTAGACTTTAGGAACCAGTGCAGGTTATGCTGAATATTTTACTGTAAACCATTAAACATGTTTATTTTGGCAATGTGCTCCTCCATTGTAGAGAAAAGGGAACACCACACAATTTGTCATCAAAACCAGCTACCATGTTTTAGAACATCAGCAAAGAACCATAACTTATACCTGGTCTCCACTGGTCAGGTTACAAGCTGACTATGGACCTGCTGACAAATTGTGAGTGTCTCCATTGCAGTGATGACATGCTATGTGGGCATGGCTGATTTACCAAGCGGCAGCAGTCCTTTCAGTAATTGCCTAGCTTAGCTAGCTAATTACCTTTACAGTCCGGTCTTTTATAACAGAACTTAATGGTCATGATAGTTAGCTAGCTAGGTAAGTTGATATAAAACCCATTCATCAATCTATTGGGTTTAGCTATCGGTTGTCTGATAAGATTTATTTTTAGCTTCTCATGCTAGCTAATGCTTACTGTCTATCCGCAACCATCACTGGAACTGTAGTCCCTGATGAGACATGTCTATTGTCTATAATATGCCCACTCCCGCCCCCACTCTCAATTTTGTGTAAATGCATTTTTGAATTATCAGACCTTGGTGCTCTATTGAGATGCTTAACTAACCTGTAGGAACAAACATGGCTGTCCAGTCTAGTTTAGACAGGACAGTCCAGTAGAGACCATACTTAATACAAAATTTGATTTGTAAATTATATCATAATTTTCTCACAGAACCAATATACAGTATATGTTTACACACACACACACATATATATAGTATATTCACCAGTTCTGAAATACCATAAAGACAAAATACAACACTACCACTACCACATAATACTTTCTGTCCATTTATAGGAAAAACCTTCAAACAAGGAACCATACATTTAATTATGAAAACAAGTGAGATACAAACATCCTATTCCACACTACAAGCATTAAAGAATCATACAAGCCTGCATTTATTTGCTAGCAAATGAATGTTGTGTGAGGGAAGATTTTCCCATTCCATTGGCTAAGTTTTTTTTCACATTGTGAGGAATGTTTGCCTGGCAGTAGCGTAATCCTTAAATAGGTGCTGGTTGCATTCTGGCCAGTCTCTGCAGGATAAAGTGTGGGTGGGTGGCTTTTTGAACAACGTTTCATTTTAGGCAAAGAAGAAAAACAGTGAAGGAAACCTCATGCGGTGGCATTTTGGTTTTTCGTTTCATTATTTAAAGTGCAGGTTTCCATTTTTTCTAAATCCCCGCCTGATATATATTTTTTGAATTCTATTCATGATAAACACATGTAGGGTCCCCTTTGCTTCGTGCTCAAACGCAGCACATTTCCAAAGCTGCGACCAAAATAAAGTAGGCCAACTGACAAACATATGGGGCCCAACATTAGTAGGTGGTTTTCTTGGTTATCTTCTGCTTTGATTTTTTTCTCTCGAAAAAGTCGTATATTTTAACTTTCTCTCCAGAACATCCTTTGAATGAGTCTCATTATTCCATGGGGATTAAATCTAAGCGGCAGAAGACCGCTCCCAAATGTTAACATTTAAAGGTAATTTCATGAGAACTGAGGAAAAATCTCAACAGCCACAGTGACCAAGTGGCTCGTAGTAGCTCACATTGATCCAAGAACTTTAAGTTCTTTTGAAAAGGCTCATTGAATCACCACCCACAAATTGCCTTGGCTATGTGATCATTTCTGTGCATGCGTATCGTACATTTCACCCGCATGGAGATTAATATGAGAAATCTGCACAAACATGCCAATTGGGAAGTAAATTTGTTTCCATATTAAAGAGTTAATCTTTCCATTTTTATTGTTTTAAACCAACAAACAATAGGCTTGGATTCTATCAACAATTGTCCTTAAATTTGATACACAATTAAATGCCAGTGTTAAATATGAATTGTCCTTTTAATTGGTCTAAATCTGAGGTTAATCTGAATTTGAGTCACCAGAACAGCTTCAATGCACCTTGGCATAGGTTCTCCAAGTGTCTGGAACTCTATTGGACAGGATGCAGTGCCATTCTTCCATGAGAAATTCCATCATTTGATGATTTCTTGATGGCGCTGTCTCAGGTACCGCTCCAGAATCTCCTGTAAGTGTTCAATTGGGTTGAGATCTGGTGACTAAGATGGCTGTGGTACATTTTTTACAAGTACTTGATGCCACTATATTTCAATCCCACCATAAGCAAACTTTATTATACCCTCTCACCATAACCACTACAAACATAAAATAAGACATTTATACTGTTATAATTTAAAATGTAATAATATTTTTTTTATTACATTTATTACAATAAATACTTTCTTCTCTCATCTCATCTCGGGGTGGGGGGTAAAATGAGGTGCGGGAAGGTTGGGGAAAGGGATTTTTTTCTCCATTTAATAGGCTATCATAGGATATTTATTTTTTTACTTTTTTTAGGCCTATGACTGTAGCTGATTATTTTGTTGAAAAGTGCTAATAACTTAGTAAATAAAAAAGCTCAACGATCAGCTTTTCTGCCAGAGCACGTGCGCAAAGGGAGGAGCGGACATATTTTTTGCAGATGAGTATTTTGTCAGAGCGTTGGTCTTCTGTTTCGCTCCAATGCCACTCTAGCACTTCAGCCCCATGAGCATAGCTCATGCTCTGCCAGCCCAGCATGCAAATGCACGTCACCACGGCACTAAACAGGCAAAGCTAGCCTGCTGAAAGGGAGTTTGGCAACTCATTACAAAAAAATGTAATAGTTAGCTGGTGGTTTAGATATTATAAGGGAGCGGATCTGAGCGAGGAATTCCCTGCATGCAAGCAAGAGTGCTACTGGAGCTAGGCACAAGGGTGACACATAAAACACGGAGCGGAGTCATTACAAAAGGTTTAGAGAGATGAGAACCTTTTATGCCCCCTCCACTCCACTCGCACACTCTGTTTCCTGCTTTACCAGAGGCTTGTTCGCTTTGCTTGTTTGTTTGCTTTGTTTTATTTCTTTCATTGCAGCTTTTATTTTTCATGTTTTTCTTTCAGTAAGTGACCAATAGAGGGGAAAAAGGGTTAATCAATAGTTTCAATAAGTTCAATTAGGTTTATTAACGTTGACTTCAACATTGCTTTCCCCTCCCATCTCCTTCTACGCGTCTAGCCTAGAACAAAGGTGAAATGAGTACTCCGGTGAAAATGTGGAATTCCAGAGTTTTCTATCATGTCTGTAGTTTTTTTTCATTTTTATTTATGAATTTTACAAAAAGACAGTAGTTTTATTGATACAAAAACATTAACACAAACACACAAACATGTACACCGAGGTAGGGGACAAAAATGAACGTTTACATTTGATTCATTCTTTGTTTGACTTGATTCAAATTGTGTTGTGTGATATCTGATGTGATGTCTGTACATGTCTTTATAGATGGCTGATAGCAGAACTGAGTATCGGGGGCAATGAGGTCATTTCTAATAATTCTGCTTTGTACATCACTGGATATAAATGTATGGGCAATCTCTGAAGGCCCCAAATTGTGCCGTTTAGAAGAAAGTGGCCCAGAAGTCTGCCCGTTTGTGCCGTTTGTGCACACATGAAAGGCTAGGCATCGCAGTGTGTCCAACGTTTCCCGAACGTAAACACTGCGCCAGACAGTTAACCACGTAATTGTCACGATAAGAGAGCTTTATCAGGCCGCGCAGAAACCTTTGAGGATAACGTTTCATGGACAATAATTAAGGAGATATCAGTCCGAGCTCAGAGAGAGCGGCTTCATGTTTAATTGCTTAAATCAACGTGATCAGATGATTTTTATTTTATTTTTTCCAAAAGAAAAAAAGCAAGTCTTTCCATCAAATAAGGCACAGAAGTCATGGAAATGCAAGCTGGCTGAATTAGGTGACTACCTTCACAGCGAGTAACTCCCATTGAGGCTACATTTCAAAATGAGGACTGGAGACACATCTGAAAAAAAGGAGAACTTCATTCATTTAACAAATATTTTGAAAGTCGGCCTTGCTTCCAACATGGTTGCTTCCAATGTTTAAACTTGATTAATTCCTCATCTTTTCTTCTTATTATAGACATATTATTATGATTATTATTGGTAAACAATCATTTAAAAATAACAATACTACCACTAATAATGACAATATATACATTCATTCACTCATTCATTCATTATCTAACCCGCTTATTCCTGGTCAGGGTCGCAGGGGGCTGCAGCCTATCCCAGCATGCATTGGGTGAGAGGCAGGAATACACCCTGGACAGGTCGCCAGTCCATCGCAGGGCACATACACCATTCAATCACACCTACGGGTAATTTAGACTCTCCAATTAGCCTAACATGAATGTCTTTGGACTGTGGGAGGAAACCCACGCGGACACGGGGAGAACATGCAAACTCCACACAGAAATGCCCCGAAAATAGAAATATTGGAAATAGTTCTCCTACAATCTGTGACTTTCAACACAACTTACATAAACCTTAATCCCATTTTCCTGCAGTAAAAACATTAAAACATTTTCTGCAAATACACGGTTTTCACTAGTACCTCAGAGAGGAACAGACCTCACCCTGATCACCAGAAAGAAGCAGCGTAAGCTCTTACAGGCTGGGCTTCTGCTGCTCACCGGACACTTTTTTCAAGCAAGCTCTATCTCAAAATCATTACCATTACAGATGAAAGCCAAACAGCTGATTTCAAATTGCCCCAATTGCTGCGATTAAATAAGTGTGGTCCAGCCGATTAATATCTCCGTTTCCCAATAAAAGAAGGAGACTCGAGCAATAAATATTCCTGCAATCAAAAATAATTAAGCTCGACTTTGATGTTGTTTCTGTACAAAATCTTATGAATGCATCAGGAGCCGGGTTTGGGTCGACCTGGCTGCGCCGTTGTGTGGCTGGAAAGTTGAGCTCAGATCCTTCTCGGAAGTATTGCCACCCACTTGACCCCCACCTCCCCAATTCTCAAAAACACACTATTTTGATTTTGTGAATATAGATGGAGGTCAACCTTCAGTGGATTAAAATGCACCAAGAACTGTTCAGTGAAGAATTTTTAAGAGTAACAATCATTCTACATGTTACATATAAATCATTACAATGTTCCAAGCACACATTGACGCTTGGCACACTAACCTCCCAACCAAAAAGCTTTCACTGGAAAGATGCGTTAGTTTGTTCTCCTCCAGTATAAGATATGGAATATTAAAGGAGAATTTTACACTGTTTGCATTTCCATGGTAAAGTGAAACACACCGCAGACGTAAACAAGAGTAGAAATGAAGACAGTAAAAATTACCAACACGGTTACAAATCTATGAGGAAATTATATATCTGGGAATATGAACTTGATGGAACTTGATGGTTCATCATCAGTGAGTAACCAGACTGAGAATTACGTAATTACCTTTCGGCAAAAACATGGAAATGAACTGAAGGACCACCTACTTACTAGACATTAAGGTATGGATGTGTCCTTAATTTTGTTCTGTAATGTTTTTGTCTTTCTTCACAAGCATAGTATGGCAAGTTCAACAATCACTAATAGTATGTCTCCAAACTTGTTTGTGAAGAAATAAAGTAATATTTGCATTTACAGTTAACTGCCAAAATAAAGGAAGTGTTCTGACCGCTCTATTGTGTGGTGTGGGGTGCATTTTCCTAGCATGGTTTAGGTCCACTCAACCTCTTAGAGGGCAAGGTAAACGTCAATAAATACAAAGTCATTCAGTGATCGTGTTCATGGTGAAGCATTTCTATCCTGATGGGAGTGGTCTCTTCCAGGATGACAATGCCCCATCGACAAGGCATGAATGGTCACAGTTTTGATGAGCATGAAAACGATGTAAACCATATGCAATGGCCATCTCAGTCATCAGGTCTCACCCCAATTGAAAGCTTACGGGAGTTTCTGGAGCGGTGCCTAAGACAACTTTTTCCACCACCATCAACAAAACCACAAATGATGAAATTTCTTGTGAAAGAACGGTGTTGCATCCCTCCAATAGAGTTCCAGACACATCAAAATCTACAGCAAGGCTCCATGAAGCTGTTCTGGTGGCACATGGTGACCCAATGCTCTATCAAGATACTTTATGTTGGTGTTTCCTTTATTTTGGCAATGACCTGTATTTTAAATTCAAAGTTAAGCACAAATGTTTTTGAATCCAGGCATAACTCATGTACTGTATAGCAAATAAAAAAAATCAAGGGACAATAAATAGTCAAACTTGCATCATAGTGAACGAATGGCATGATTGTACACTGGGCAGTAAACTCATCAATGTTGCAGAATCTTTTTTTCCACAATTATATGAAAATATTCAAACCAGATTTATGCCCGCATAAAGGGTTGTTTCACAGTGGAAAGAGATCTCAGAGGACAGTTCTGAGGCTCGGCAGGGTTATGGCGAAGTCCCGGTGGACTGGCGCAGCTGTGAACCCACTGATGCATGCCTGCTGGAATACCCCCTGAATACCGTGTGCTAGACGGGCAGAAATGTCCTCCAGTCGAAAATTACCGGGACACACAAACAAAACAAGGCATTTCCCATCTTGAGTCAACAGCGTACAGGGGTCAGCCTATCTCAGTGTTTACTCAGGCCCCAATTATCATTACGACCACAGGGCAACTTCAGCCGATGACACGCCAGCCATATTCGAACCGGACCAGATGTAGATATTCTGACCGTTTGATCATAAAAACAGAGTACATTTACCGGCCGTTGGCGATTAAGACCTCTGAAGCTTTGCAAGTTGGTGCCGCAGAAAGAATGAACACTTAGTTTGTTTGCTGGGTGAAGAGAACCACGGCACCCCACACCAGGGTCATATATGCACTTTAATGTTTTTCTTTAGAATGTTCCACTGAAGCCTTTTTTCACATTTGTATTACTATTGAAATGAAAGCAGAGGGAGAAAGGTGTGATTCCATACTTCTGGATAAAATCAGCAGAGTGCATGTAGAGCACCCCTCTTTCCCCCACCGGTTCCTCACAGTCAGTCCGGGTGGCTTGCAGCTGCTTGCCCCAGTCCCAGATCATTGGCTGTAAAATGGGCATGGAGAGCTTTCTGGAGGAGAGCCACACGCTCTGTGTGGGTGGGGGGTGAGGGGCTGGTGGGGGAGGCGGGCAGCAGGCAAGTGCAGTCCGGTCGCCTGCGGGACGTATTGGCCAGACTCTACGATTGGGGAGACCCTGCAGGACTGCCCCCGGTGTGCACAAGAACAAAATTCACTTTTACTTCCATTTCCGGAAATTTCTTCCAACGCGTTTAGGAATTTTCATTCACGCGCGGCACACACTCTGTGGCACAATTTAGCCTTTTTTTTAATGACCGCAAACAATGAGCATGCTGTTGCAGTTAATGACATTGTTTTAGTGTCTGAGTATGTTCTAATTAACCGCTGGCTCCACGCGTAACTGTCCAAAAACATGTTCCACAAACGCATGGTGCACTAGAGCAGAAGAAACATCGGCCTTCCGTGATGAGAAGCCACATCGCGCGCAGCTTTGCTGAAGAGGCCGTGAAACCGGAATTAAACGCGAGAGCTTTGCAAACACTTCGGCGAAGCCGATCTGTGAGAAAGGTGGAGTGGATATCTAAAGTGTTCAGTGACAAATGTATTACACGCTTATAATTAAGTGTGCGGGGAAAGAAAAATACGGTGCGTTGTTGGCTAGTCCGCTCGTTCGACGGCCTAGCAAAATGCGATTTTATGTCAGATTAGACTGAGCGGTATTTGAGGTTTATTATTCCAAAGGTTGAGTAGCACTAATCACAGACTCCAGCACTTAGGGATTTTGCTGCTGCTGCTACTGTAGAGAAAGGGATGCTGGGTGATTTTCACCGTGTTTACACGAACTGGCCAGTTACTTGGATGGCTTGCTTTTGTGCCAACATGTGGGCCGCAGTGGTTTAATAATGCAGTCCACTTAATTGTGTAATTGAGCTGTTTAAAAGCCCTGCTTATTTTTACTGAGGCCATATCAAAAGCTTTAAAAATGGGCATGGTTCAATTTACAGAGCATTACGTTTAAAGGACACTTGTAGATATAAGAACACAGAGGCAAAGTAGTTTGTGTATGTCTGGATGCCACGATATGAAGCTCAAACAGTCGGGTAATTAGAGCTAAAAGTATCCCGGACAGTTATTTTCCCAATTGGTTACTGTTTCAGGCTTTGTAAACAGCCTTGTCAATTAGATGTTAATAGTATGCATATACTGGGGAAATAAAAATCGGGTACTTCTGAAATCAAATCATCTCAAAATTTCCAGGGGAGCACAAAAAAAAGTAGTATGAGAGGGCATTTTTGTAAAACGATAAGAAGTTGTAAAATATATTATGTTGTCAAGGCAGGTTGTTCCAGGATGTTTTCAATGTCAAAGGGACATAAGTCCTACCTGTTTGCTTTCTTGCACTTTTACATATGAATACAAGCAAAACAAAACAAAGAACATAATACTTGCATACATTTGTAACTCACAGTTAAAGACACACTTCCGCAGTTTGAGCAGAGAGGCTTAGTGTATAACCGTGCACACTGGGGATGGCAGAAAACATGAGTAAAAGACAGGAGAAAAGGATTTCAACATCTATACCTTGCCCCTTGGTCCTGTTTCCAGTTTCCAAGAGCAAATAAGAAGAGGAGGATGCATTATGTGGTTTGGAAGACATTCAAAGCTTATTGAAGGGATAATCTATGACATACCATGACCTATGACAGAAGTGTGAAGGAAATACATAGAATTGCCCCAAAGGTACTCATGGCCTACTTAACAACAACCAGACCGTGCCAGAGCTATGGTAACAGGTAATTGTGGAGCCAATGGCCGTCAGAGGGGACGAGGTTTAGCTTAAGTTACCTGAAATGAGAAAGTGCTGTCAAGAACCCTTTTAAGTTCACGGTTCAAACACCCTGGGCCGTGCCAACCGCTGATTGCCGTGAAACGTTGTTTCGGTGATGTCACCTGAATGTGATTAGATTGTTTCCTTTTTTACGCCTTGCTACAGGGCACCAAACTCCTGCATCCTGTGGAGCATGCCCGTCTCTCGACCCCCAAAGAAAGGATCCCAATTAAGCAGTGAAACGGCCCCGCTCACAGGGGTTCTGCAGTGAGCGTTTCAGCGGCCAGACGTCGTTAGGGTTTGCCGTGACTGCTCGCGATGCTCTCTGGGGAGAAGCGGGTGGCAAAGAGGTCAAAGGTCAGGGCTCTGTTTAGTGGGAAACTCTATGTGGCCTGCAGGTGAACTCAACTTTCGAGTTCGTCGACTCAAATTTGTCCCTTATCACAACAGATATCACACAGTTTTTTAACCTCTCCTCAAGTGACAGCAGACTGTAGGGTGGTAGATTTACTGTCAGAGTAGGATTTTATGAATAGCATTCACAATCTCTGTAATGATCAAGATTGCTTGCCAATAACCTATTGATGAGGGGAACCTCTCCGGTTTATGCAATTCCGATTTTAATGATGTTTTTGATCCTGTTTGTGTTTCTTCCTTCTGTTAGCATTGTAAGTGTGTGTACGTGCTTTGTCTGATTCTTGCGTTTTGGTCCAATCTTGTGGAAATAAAGAAATGTATGAAAAATGGGGCAGCGAAGCATTGCATCTGAAAAAAAGAGAGTAGGCATGTAATGGTCTGAATCATATAAAATTTGACATTTAAATGTCACGTCAGTGTGCTGGAAAAGAGGCTAATGACGAACGGCATCCCAAAGGTTCGAGGTGCAGCAAACTGCCGCTGTGGTGCCTGATAATGTCCTGCCTCACGAAGAGAAAAACCTTCGGATTTTATAAAAATCAAGCCGTTAAAATTATCCTTGACTCATTTCCTTTGAATGTGGTGTGTCCTTTCCTTCTCAATGAACAGACAGCGCTTCATTAATGCGGATGTCCGTAGGGTCGTATCAAGGTTTGTAGCGATTGGGTGTAGAAAATTACATTAGGGTTTACTGGGAGGGTGTGCAGTAGATGTGGTATTTGACCTTGCCTTCAGTTTTTGTGGGGAAAAAAAGAAACATAAACCTTTGTCTGTAATAAGGACATATTATGTGGCAAATGCATGACCGCTTAAACAGTTCACCTCATCTTCGAATCATATATTTTTCTGTTTTGCAGAATTGATACATGCACTTTTAAATAGACAGCCATGCTCGCAGGCCAAGAAGCGAAATGTGATACGTGGCATAAAAGATCCGGTGAAGCCGCCATTACGATAGCCTGCCCCTTTGAGGCGTGCTGGGATAAGTGATCTGGCCTGGGCCGACACCGTAAATGATGTTTAACGAACATTTTTGGTTTACTTTTGACCTCCTCGATTGTCTACCTATCCCCCCTCACAGCACTCCCAAGATGCACCATTACCTACATTTGGATGATGGGTTTTTGGTCTTTTTAGCAGTGAATGAGAACCTCTTTGCGTCTTGCGCATGATCTGGCATTCATTTGATCGTTCTGAACGCGACACCAGGCACACCTGGTTCCCATTTTTCCCGCTCGCATGCCGTTCGGAGTGGGCCCGGTTTTATTGGATATCTTGTTCATATTCTTGTTCAGTCTCTTTTGACCTCTGCTGACGTTCCCCGGAGACGTCCCGTTGATGTGGGAGGAGGGAGGTTGGTGGTTTGGGAGGGGTTGTCGGGGGAGCCGTGTGCTGCTGGCTGTCATGGATTCAGCGGTTGGGGGAGTTGGGTGTCGCTCAGGAGAGTGTTTAACTGCCTGCAATCCAGTCCCTGGGCTCATATTGACCACAATCCTAGTGTAGCAAATACAATTAGGAAATAATGTCATAAATGATTGAATTTGTTGATCTGCTTTTTTGATTTTGTACTGTTTGGAAACCAACCAGGAAGTGGGAGCTTCAGCAGAAGTTCGGCCCGGGGAGGTTTCTAGCTCACAGCAACCTCTGCAGCAAATAAATGCTTCCCCTTTAAAAGGACACTCACCCTCGAGGGCTCATCCTGGTAAGGCATCCTCCGATAGGATTTGATACTAGACCGTGCCAGTGACGGCTGTGGCGAGCAGCCTCATGAGCGATGCAGTCGTGACGCAGTGAGTGATGCAGTTGGCTGGGTTATCTGTGTCTCGTCACGCACCAGTGACCCCCACTGGGCAGTCGGCCATCCACCTTCTGCCTGTATAAAGCGGGCAGAATGTGGATGCCCGACGCTTCTCTGCCATTTCAGCAATCTCCACCTCTCCACCGCCAGCTCTGGTGCCTTCGGAGGGATGGGGCATCACGTGATTTGGTTGTGGACATGGGATTGGGGGTACAGTGCTCCAACATCCCGTGTGGAGCTCACCTCCATTCAGTGGCTAGTGGAGGCCCTGACTCAGCAGATGTATAGATTGATTGATAGACAGATGGATAGAGAGATCCTTTTATTCTCTTAAAAGGATATTCTTACCACAGCACATATTTACGTAACTACAACAAATACACATAAAATGACACATGATGGAGAAATAAATGGCCTGCTGACAAACACTGCATCGAACACACCACATTTCCTAAAGAGGCTGTGAAATATCCTATGCTGACCCTATGGAACGTCCCTCAAATTCTTTAATCCATCTTCTGGGCTGAAATGAGATTCCAGGGTTATGTGTGGTTGGCCCTGAAAATATTGAGCGGTTGGCGGGAATGTAGAGACTGCATTTTCGGAATTCAAAAGGGGGTGATTTTGAGCCATCGCAGGCAATGCCTTCTAGTCTGACTGGCTCAACATTTCTGATGTTTTATTAATTACGGAAAATGTTGAATTCTTGCCACCATCTTTCAAATTATTCAGCATTATTCAGGGGTTTATGCAGGAACAGCACTTTCATTTCTTTGAATCCAGGGCTTGGGGAGGTACAGCATGTAACACATGAGTATAGCCCTCCAACACTGACTGCATCTCAGCTGGGACCTCACAGGATTCATGTTTTAAGAGGAAGAACAGGCTGTCCTAGCCTGGCAGCCAGATCATGCGTTATGCTAACATAGCTAAGTAGCGACTAAGTCGGGTATTTATCTTTTTGGCTCTTTTGAAACTGATTATGAAAGGCATTATTCACGGGTACACTGATTGGTTAACACATAACCGTTTTTTTCCAAGGAAGTGAAACCTCTCACTTACAAGACATGTGACGGTGCGATCATTCATGAAAAACAATGATTTGTTCAACACAAAATCCAATCAGCATAAAGCCCAACCCCTTTATTCATTACGCAACAGAGACAAGTTCAAGGAACTAATTCCCTAATGAACTGACAAGTACAGTTTCAAGAGTCTAACTAATGTCCATTGGGTCACTACAAAGGCAATGTTTGCGTTGTTTTGAAGTAGTTCAATCACTTGGAAATGCATTGTAAGTTCTTGTTTCCGAGGAGGGAAATTTCTTTCACTTCTTGTTTCAGGGGTTTGCAGGCAGCACAGAAATAGATTAAATAGGAATTAATACACATTTAAAAACTAGCACAATGGGAACGTGTTCAATACAGATATGTGAATGGATGTGGAATCAAAAATGCTCTGATGTAACCTTGGACTGCACTGACAGCACTGCGTGATCAAGGACACCACCCACCTCAGTCAACAGCACAGCTTTGGCTGTCGGTTACTTTCTGTTTGGTCAGAAAGTAAGAGCAAAGGAGAGGCATTCAAAGTGCTCTATGTTGCAAGCTACATTTTGGAAAAGAGAGGGGGGAAGAAAGGTAGATAAAAGCATTTTTGAGCTTTCCCAGAGGGCTGGCTGTGGCCGCTGTTTCGTTTGAGTGGGAGTCTCCAGGATTAGGCCTAATTTGAGGCGACTGAGACACTTGCATGCTGTAATATTCCAATCAAAATATCATAGAAATATTTGTGTACGTACCACATTGAGAGAGAAAGCTTGTGCCTGTGCCGGTGTGAGCATGTATTTATTTTGAGTGTGTTGAAGTGTGTACATGCTTCACCACACAGTATTGAGCATGTGCCCAGACACACACAAACAAGCAAACAAAGACACATACACAAATGCATGTTAAAGTGCACAGCAAAATAGTGTCAAAAAGTGATTTCCTCTTATTTATTGATCATTGGTGGACCACGCAGAACAAAGGCAAACCACAGTAACTACACATTTGGTCAAAATTGAGTTAAGACTAAAATTTTCAGTATCATTTTATCATGTGACAAAGTGTCCTGACCTGTCTGAGTTCCGTTTCAGAGAAGGTGATGGGTCATATACGCAGTATCTGCAAAAACCTAGGCAGACCTTTGACTTTGTCCCACCATCGTGGAACTGTCTGCAGTTCCTAGCAGTTTACTTCGGTATTCTATCAGGTTTTGTGTTGGGTATCCTGATAATGACACTGACATTGCATATGCTCACACGCTGAGTGACAGCTAGCTACAATCTGTCAACCCAACACACAGGGCACACACACACAAAGGCAGAGTGCATTATCTACAGTTTAGGGGTCATAGGTCAAATCAGAGGTGATGATTCATATGCATAAAAATTACTTCACGGTAAGATAACACAGTACATTATCAACGATATGCCTACAATCATTTGGCTGGACAGCAAAAAAAAGTCATTTTTCTCAGTTTTACTGTTTGCATAGCTACTGTACTTTGCCTTTGCAGAGCAGCATAGCTTGGCCACATCCAACCTGCACACTCCTATTTATGAGCAGTCTGTCCTTAGAGGAGCACAGAAGATACTCTCATCTCATCCATCTCATACCCTCCATTCTGAATGCGAGCCCTCCGGCGGACTACACAAAGTCCCTAGGTGCAAACTCAATCCATTTAAAAACTTTTGATCATCATTTTAAACAGCAACACAGTATGAGGCTATAGGGACTGTGCAATAGTTTTATGATGTGCAACGGGGTTGTGCAATATGTTGCTCCAGCTTTACTGATGGCACTACGTATGCGTGTATGTATGTAAGAATAGACGGACGACTTCCTTCCCAGTGTTACAGGTATGGTACGCAGATGCCTGCAATGATGTCTATTGCTGTATTACTGCACTGATCTCGTGCGCTAACTATGATTGTTCCTACCATGTATTAATGCACATCTTGTAAGTCGCTCTGGATGAGAGCGTCTGCTAAATGCTAATGCTTAAAATGTAAAAATGTAATGTAAAAATGATACGTGTCTATGGTTTTTGTAAGGCAGCGACACTGAGTCCAAGACAAGTTTCCTTACGGGGACAATAAAGTGCATCTTATCTTATCTTATCTATTCCTACTCTTCATTTTTTGATAAAAAAACGTTCATGATACACACCTCATGACAACGACTGTGAATATCCAGATTAAATCAAACAATAACAGCATAGGACAAGGAACTGAAGGCCAGGGGCATTGGCAATGGGGCTTTGCTTTGCCTTAAATTAAACATTTATTTTTATATCAGTTAAATACTCCAATTAAGAAAGCTGGCATCCCCTTTTGACTTTGGGCATAAGCATGTATTATGTCTGGACTTAGGAAGCCTATTTGGAAACCAAAAGGCACTATGGAGGTTTTAGAGAAGAAACCGATATTTCTGCCCCTAATAAGTTTAAGATGAGTTTCTTCTTTGCAATAAGTATTATTTGCTCGATCTATCAGACAAAACATATTTCTGCTCTTACAGGCCCGTTATTAAAGATCTAATCATAGGTTTCCAGCAGTGAGCCTGCCCTCTGTGAGAATGCCTCTGATGCAAAAGTCAGGCTTTCTCTAAAGCACAAGTGTGACTAACAAATGGCTGACAAAGAACCGGTGACAAATGACGTGAAAGATCGCCCGCATTCCCCTTTAATGCAAGACATGAATAATATTCGGAGCGTTCCACGAGACATAAATACCTCTTGCGGTGCCGTGTGCGCGCTGAATTTCGTACAATGCAAGAGATAAGGGCAGGGAGCTCTCTCTCTCTCTCTCTCTCTCTCTCTCTCTCTCTCTCTCTCTCTCTCTCTCTCTCTCTCTCTCTCTCTCTCTCTCTCTCCCTCTCCTCTCTCTCTATCTCTCTCTCTCTCTCTCTCTCTCTCTCTCTCTCTCTCTCCCTCTCTCATTGACACAAAAATCATGCGGGGATGGGCCTTCCCTAAGCATAGATGCAGTCAAAGTTTGTCCTTAACTTTGAAAATGAATTTGAGGAAGTGGTTGTTGTCTTGCAGCCCAGTGTGAGTTGTCACTGAAATTGATGAGAAATGTTGTGTGAATAACAAAACGACAAAACAAACAAAAACAACACTTGCTTAAATTAGTTTGTCAAATTTAATGAAAACTTGCAGAGTAAGAGGACTGAATCTGGTTGAAATCATAAGGCCTGGATTAAATCAAAATTTGTTCTTACATTTGTCTCCCCCAAAAAATTCAAGTGTTATTGTTTTTTTCTTTAAAGTTTGGTATGGTAATTTTGCCTCCCTAACTGTGTGTGTGAAGAAGAATAACTTGCACTTGCATTTAAGTGCAAATCAAAGTCAAAGTCAAATACAAATGTTGATTGAATCCAGGCCTGTGTTCACTCTAATTAAGGTGTGCAAACCTTCATTCAATACTTATTTTTATCATTTATTACGCACATTTGAAGCATCTTCACTGAATTTCTATGAAGCTTTGAACCTCCAATTGCATATTTACTGAAGAATGAAAATATCTGGAAAGGACAATGTTTGTCAGCAACATTGACCCCCTTTGTCTTCGTCATCTCCTCAAAGGTCAAGCCATTTCCTCTCTCTCTGGCGCCAGGTGAGGTTCTCGGGTGCCTCTGATCATTAGATCATCCACACACAACTCAACGAGCTCAAAGCCCCACGCCGACTCACCACAGGAGCAAGTCGGGAGCTGCCTTGAAAAAACAACGGCGCCATAGCTAATGTAGCGCATTTAAATGGTCGGATGGCAGTGAATGGGACACCTTCCCCTGCGTTAAAAGACGCACTCTCTCCCCCGCCACTCCGCCGAAGCGCCGACAGGGTGAGGCAGGCCCGCTCACGCCAGCGTCTCGTCTCTCTCCCCGGGTGACGTCACAACAGTGGCCGGCCGACTGCTCTTGGCTGCCGAACATCAGACGGAACACACATAGACTGTTTCAATGATTTGTTTCAATTCAACATTGTTGGTTCTATTTTTAAACACAAGAATGGAAATTATATACATATATATATATATATATTTATCACAAATCTAGTTACTGTGTTCCAGTTTATTTGAGGGAAAAATCCAATAAAAAAACATAATCAGGTAAACAATCTAATAAGTCACATTAAATACCCATACTAGACATTTAAAAACATATTTTAACAATAATAATAGGCTAAATAAAAAGCATAGCCTAAATAAGTACAACATAATATTTTATTTTATTTTCTCTTATAAATCAAATTATCAGAAAAAGTGCATTATTGGCTGACCATTTTAAAACAATGTCTATTCAAAAATCATTGTTTTCACTAAAACTAATCTTCACATTACTGTAATAAACTTTGGGCTGCTGTTACAGTTTCTGTAAGTCATCTCCAGTAACTTTCCTATGCATTATACATATGTACATATATACAGTACAGTATATTCAAATAAACAACTATTCCACATTTTAGCATTTTCTATGTATTTATGTTAAAGAACATGGGATTGTGCGATTCAATGTGTTTGTGTGTGGGTGTAATTCGTTTTTTTTTCTGATTTGGGCATGCAGTGTTCAAAATGATGTTATTTCAAACACATCCATGCACGCACGCATACAGCTCTTTAGAAAGAAAGAAAAACATTAGATTTTGGACAGATTGTAGAATTTCATCCCAGCTCCCCAATCATCCCTCACAATGGAGCAGGAACCGAAAACTAGGCATGCTGCCCTTTTCAAAAAGCGATGGCGTAAAACCGCTTTTGTTTTGGGCGTCTGCACTAAAATGCGCGTGCGATGTGCGTATTTCAGCCGTGACATTTCATCGCACGGTGGGTAGTTAGATGGGTGATGTTTTCGGATTTTCAAGCGTTCAGAGAGTAATGTCACACCGAGAAGACATTGGAGAGCGTACGAAGGGAAGGCACTTGCTGCTCTGGACCTTTGTAACGTGCAGCGCGAGCGACAGTTTTGGCGCTACGGGGGGCCGTCACAGCTGGTTGAGTCTGGACCCGAATTATACAGTTTAGTGACTGCTACTTAGTGTGACTCCACTTGTTGAAAGCGAGCGCGCAAAAACACGTCTTTGCTATGTTCCCAACAGCACACCGTAGAATAAGGCCTTTAAGGGAAGCCCGGAGTCCTGGAACCAAAACAAAGATGATTTTTGACTGGATGGTTTTATTCACGACGTTTATCTGTCACAAGTGGAACAAAAAATATTCATGCCCATTCATTTTCTTTCTGACATTGTAACGTTACACGTATTGTAATCTGTTAAGAAAATAAATATTTAATTGAAAGTGCGCAGCGAATACATGGAAACTGGAAACTGGACTATAAAATAAGGAGTCTGACTATGACTGTCTTCCAGACGAAGTTTCAAACACATTTCAATATGATGTATAGCCTAATATCACACAGTATGTACGTACAGAGCTAAAAATAATATAGCCAACGAACGTGCAAATAAAGTTAAATCTTGAATCTTGGAAATATTTTCAAAACATAGGACGAAGTGTCATACTGGAATCAAGAATGTGCAAAACATAATTTACAATGCCCAGTAAGAATTATAAGTTAGTTCTGATGTTAGCATGTTGCATTTAATCACATTGTAATTGGCTGGGCAAATAAAGTATCCGAAAATAGGGTAATTATGTACAGCTTAGGAAATGAGTCTTTCGCAACAAGGCCTTCGTGATTGTTCAAATCTTTGTTTACATATGTTAACCTCTAATTTACGTTTTCCTGTAAGAGCTATTTTAATTGTTGTTTTTCTATTTATTGAGCCCCAAATGAAGCATTTTAATCAATTAATCTTTCCCAGTTGTACAGAGGGAACTGGCCAGCATGAGAGCAATTATACAAACTTGAAAGAAAGGTACACAACATTATGGCTTTGAAAAATAGACCGATATGAAGAGTTTATTATTTATTCATTTTAAACAGAATGTGGTGTACTAACACCACTACTATTACTTATAATAATAACACTAATAATGTGTAAGTGTAATGGTTGTTCCATAAGCAAATACAAGTAACAAATACACAAATGCAATTCAACCAGTGATATTGGACTGTACTATTTGCGCCAATAAACACATTTTCATGTTTTGGACGTTTTATAATATGTATATTTTTCCACAGTAGGAAGTTTAAACAAGACAGAGAAATAAGACAAAGAAAATATATTTTTTCCGCAGAATACTTCATTTTAAAGTGTCCTCACTTAGCATTAGCATCGCATGCTCAATGGTAAGCTCGACGGTTGACTACCATTAATAGGTCTCCAAAGGTAAATTATAGCTTTTATTGTTTGTCCATCCGACTGATCAAAAGGTAGCTTATAAGGGTGAATGCACCTTGCTCTTTCAGGCAGGGGTATAGATTAAGGTAAGAACACAATATGGTGAAACATTTGAATCCGTTTGATTCCACTTTATATCGAAAAACACTATTTTTATTTTATGAAAGAATCTTTCATGAATCTACTTAATGACTGAAATGCTTTTCATCTATGACTTCTGTTTTTAACTTAGAGCCTTAAATCAGAATGACATGAATTTCTATTAAAATGTGGAGATTAAGATTCTGATGTACTTAAATATAATACTGAATTGGGGGGGCTTAATTGAAGCCTTGATAATTCTCAACAGATATGCATTGCCTGTGTAAAGTGTCAAGACTGCATTCCCAGTTGGTGGGAGGAAAAACAGGAAGAGTGAATTAATTTAGCAGCCTTTTACAGAATTGAGCAAACTTTGCAAGTTACTCAGCCTCAGCTTGAGATATGATTTACTGCATTGCCAGCATGGTTCAGAGCATCAATTATGAAAGCCAATGTACTACGTTACCGACAGCCTCAAACTGCTTTCTCCTCGTGCCTCTGGGTCGATAGAAGTAATTCAACAGCAACACTGCCACCTACTGACTGATTCGGTCCATCATTTCCCTGTGCCTTTTTTTTTCTTTCGTTTTTTTTTTTTTTTGGAGGAATGGTAAAGTGATCTTCAGGTCTCTTAAGTGCTTTTTTCTGTCATCGGTTTCGGCACGATTTGTATCAAAAGCTGTTTGTTGCCTTGACAACAGATGAGCCCTGTCCCTTTGATGCACCTTGGTTTGTACGCATCATTAAGAAACTCAAGCAGTTACCTCATCGCATTATTCAGGTGTTTAAGAGGCATTGCATAAGCGTTATTATAATTTTAATATTAGAACCTGAAGTATTTTCCCAGACAGCAATACAAAATTGCAATTCAAATCTATTGTAACTCATAAAAATCATACAATGGAGATATATAAAAGTTAAGTACTCGATCGCCTAAACTTTGTCATGCGCACAAACTTGTATACCATTTCCATTATTAGTCACAGGCCACCACTTGCAAGTCGGGTGGCGGTTTGCGCACAAGCGCGTGATGTTCTTCCTCTTCAGATCTACGACCGCCATTAGCACCGCAAAAGCCTTCAGGTACGAGTTATTCCGACTGAACATCACACGTGCGTCCAGTGTACAGAAGAACAGCCATCGCTGCCAAACACTAGCGTTGGTTAGCACTGTCTATCACATACGCCATTCCTTCAAAGAAGCACCTGTGTTTATACTGCCATTGAGTCATGCAATTTTAAACACTTCACATGTGTGTACCACATCCTTATTCCTTAATGACACCCCACCTGCACGCTCTGTCGTCACATTGTTTATAGGTGTTGGACAGTAAATTGCAGTCAAAATACGCAGAGCAATAGGCCAGCAATAATGGCTCGGCCACAATAAAGTGAGCAGATGGGATAATAGGAGCGCATTGAGGTAGGTCCTGTCCGTTTCCCTGTAGTGGGGTTTTTACCCCCTTCTGTCCAGGGCTACATACAAGCACCATGAATTCCAAGGGACGGAAGTCCCTTCTGAAAGGCTAATAGTACTTGTTTTTATTTCACTGTTAAATTGTTTGGGGGCAGGTTTTCTGAGGCTTTGCGAAGGAGAAAATGCTCTTGATTGTTCTTAAAATTAAGAAGTATTCTTTTTTTTCATTAAAAATTATTGTTTAAAATCTAAATATTAATTATTTTCCATCACAGTGATAAACATATGCCTTATACAATCGAAACCAACAATCATAGTTAGGGAAAGATCAGTTTAAAATAGTTAGACAAAAATAGTTTTTAAAACCTGTAACACTGGGAAAGATTAATTTTGGCATTGTGTTACAAAGTTGTCCCTTGAATCAATCAACACCACCAAGCCATCTTAAGGGAGAGGTTCATTTTGCTACAGTACAGCAATTTTTTTAAAATTGAATAGCACTTTTTTTCAAACAAATTGACAAACAGAAATTGCGTTTCTCTCTTTTCAAAAACAGACAAGTAAAAATTTTCCCATTTCTTTATTCAATTAGCACTAATATGTACAATCAAATCAATAAATCACAATTTTCTAGGAACTTGCTTTTCCGCGATTAACATTTCCCAGAGTTCCCATTTTGCATCCAAGCCGAAGGATACATCTGGACCCTGACAAGCATTAAGTAATCCTCCAAGAGCTTATTTGAGTTAATTGCGCATTGGCCTGCCAATGTCCTGAACCACCCAAGCATCGGGTCCCTTGGGGGTCTCTCTGCATTCTTTACACAATCAAAAATTGCTATGCATCGCTGCTGTTGGTCAACTCTGGCATTCGAAAGGCTGTTCTGGACAAGTAGTTTCTTATATCTCAGGAGACGGAACTCCCCTCACTGGGGCTGTCAGACTTCTTAAGTGAACCAGCCTCTTTTTTGGGGGGGGGGGAGTAATGCTGACAAGCATGGAATCCTATCTGTTTAAACCGACAGTAGTGTAATGTAATTATTGTCTAACCACAGTAGTTTTCCTGTTTACCCCGGTGGTGGTTATTTTGCTGTTGGCTTCTTTTGGAGGCTGAGAATGGGGTCACCAAAGAAAGGAGAAGCTACCATGCATGAATACTTATTTTAATACAGTACATGGAGTGCTATCTTTTAATGGTAAAACTAACCACTAAAATAAGATGAACCTCCTGTTGGTCACTTAGAACACCTTAAAAAAGTGAAACAATTCCAAAGGCCACTTTTGGCACCTGCTGAGACTTGAGATGGTTCATTAACAATCACTCCCCCCCCCCGTTTTCTCCAGAAATGGAATACGATACTTTTTTGTGTATATACAATTCAGGATGAGTGGCACCCTTCGGTATTCCTTTCTGCTTCACCTCGATAAAAAGGTAGCTGCCTAACAAAAGTTGAAATGGCAAAGGGTCCACCATTTGTGGTACCGTGAAACCCGCTCGGCTGTTTAAGTGGCTTTACCAGGTGGAGGAGCCCAAAACAGCCTGGGACGTTTGTGTTTAGAGGAGGAAGTCCAACATCACTCATCTCTGCACTAGCATGCTGTCCGCGTTTGAAATACCACACGGCGAGACGCAAGGAAAAGCAAATGAAATCATCGATTGCTATTTTCCCTTTGGTTCATTAATCCTATTTATTTAACCAAAAATTCCGTTGGCCAGCGTTTGGTCTAAAATGGAGAACTTCTGAGGTGAAGCCCACAGCCGCCTTACTGCCCTGACCAGATGTTATGATTCTCACTGACTCACTACTGCCCTCTAGCCAACACACATAAAGAGGGGGGAATCTTTTATAAAAGTTACACAAAATCATTTATTTTCTTACCCAGAATCCTCAAAGAGTGCACTCTAACCCACACATACAGTAATTAAGGGTAAAGTACCATGCTCAAAAGGTGCAACCATGTCCAGTCTTCCTCGGCATGAATAAATAAAATATTACTTATAAATATTCTTTTTTTTTAGTATTACATGCACAATATTATGTTTTCAGGAGTCAAGGGAATTAAATGAAAATGCTGTCCACATGACAAAAAAAAGTCAAGCTTGCTTCCAAAACTGAGTCGGAGGTCTTATTATTCTACCCCGAACAGCCAAAGGCCTTTAAGTCAAGTCAAGTCAAGTCAAAATTTATTACTGCATTTCAACAGTGTCTTTAGCCAGCAAAAAGGCAGATTATGGAAAATTGTGTGGTAGCAAAATCCAAAGCTTTTTTACTACCCACACAGCGTTGTTATAGCACTATTTGTCCCCAATAAAGTTTATTATTTTCATTCAAAGAGGGATACTATGGAGGCGCAATCTGTGTTGAGACCAGTCTGTGGGTTTGAATGGGGACCATTCTTTTTCTCTTTCTGTCAATCTGACCTGTTGTTATTTCTATTTCCTCCACTCCTCCAGCTAAGGTGCAAATCATAATATATAAACCAACTACGCAGGAAACTGTTTGCCTCATAGAGTCGTAGCTACCCCTGCTGCCGTGGGCCCGTCCGTAAACCTGCTCCCATCTCACCGGTGAAATGTCAACACGGTGGAGCATTTTCACAGGAGGCGATGTTTGTTTACGGACACCAGGAGCCAGATAGGAAAAGGGACGCTTTCTTCAACGGCACAAATATAAATTTAATTATTTTCTTAAAATGCTTTTACCCCGTTTTCCTTCCAATTTGCAATGCCGATTTGAACGAAACTCCACATTTTAAAGAGTACAGTATCATAGAGCCGGCGTTACATCATTTACACAAATATCTTGTTTAAAATCCAGGAACCCCTGGTTGTATATTTTATTTGGCTGGCCGGCGCGCTCAGCGTCCAATACATCACACGTCCGCCCGTACGACTATTTAATGTAGAAACTCCAAAACTCACAAATGCAGTATGACCAAACGCCACAAAGATGTACCAGTATACTAAACAAGCGATATATCTTGTCCGTCTCCAAACAGAAATAGATTTCATTGAATTATTTGATAAATTTGACCCGAGATTTCCAGTTGGCGTTATTGGAGTTCCTACTGTTTTTCTGTCTGTTGGTGGCCTGGGCCCTAATCACCCAAATCTCCCAAGGAGGCAATAAATTACAGCGAAGAGATGGGGCTTTGTGTTCCTACTGCTGGGGCGCACAGCGAATTCACAGCAGTGTATTTTGACAACCCGGACTTTAAATCATTGTTTTATGACAGATGGGAAAACGTGTCCGTGTTCATGGAGCTGATTTATGTTCATTTGGGCCTGGAGGATACTATAATTTGCAACTAATGTGAAAACAGATGGATAGAGAGATACCAAAGGGCAGACTGACCTATACATTCTCACCACCGCTTACAAATGGCATCCATATGCTGCTACGGCTATTCCCCCTACACCTCCATTAATACTGCGTGTGCACAGTGAGGGGAAAGAAGGCTGTTAAAGAGTTCACTGGGGTAAACGGTATCTCAAAAACGAAATTCCTTTCCGTAAATTAACATGTTTATGGAATCTTCTTTGAAATGACGAATGCCATGCCCAAACAACGCCAGAAACTGGCTGGTAAATAATTGAATGCCCTTTTAAAACTGCAAAATTAATATTCCAACATGTAACCTAACATGAGATGGTCTAGGCCTTTCCTCGGTTACAGCACGGATCAACGCCACACAGATGCTTCCCAAATTGTATGCTGTGATAGAAAAGTTTTCAGACGTGAGTGAAAACGCAGCACCAGCTCAATGCCACATCCCTTTTGTCCTTTCTCCAGAATCGATGTGTTTAAAACGATGGTCCGAAAGCACGAATGTGAAATCATTTAAGACCCTGCTGCACAACTCAGGCAATTTTTTTCACCACCCCATCCGTCTTCTTATTGGTCAGCAAACAATGTAACCATGGAAACGTGCGCCAGAAATGTATTAAATCAACGGATTCTGCCGGTCAAGGATTCCTCGTAGAGTCTGTGTGCTTAACCTTTGACCTTTAAATTAGATTAAGATTTGCTTTTACTAATAGTTTTACATGGTTCTGGATTTAATGATTTAAGGAGTTGTTGTCTATTTCCGCCTCCAGGGGGCTTGTCAAACTGGAGGTCATTCAATTCTCCCATTCCAGGCCACCCCAGCCTTTCTGAACGTAACTGGATACAATCCAGGGTGACATTGGATAATACAGTACATTCTCCACATTGTCACACTGGCATTTGGCTCCTTGCTGCATTTTACTTTTCCATTTTCATGAAGTATCGTAAATCTCGTACAGTTAACATGAGACAGAAATTTGCACTGCCACAGAAAGAAGAAAGTACAATGGTGGTTTCGACTGTGTGAAACCAATTCAATAGAGTTTCAAAGGGTGGTCCATCTCTTGATACCCCCTCCCCCACAAAAAAACCCCATCCCTGCACCCCCACCCCTCGGGCCTACAGCAAGGTAATTCATCGATAATGGCGTGATTGAAAGTTGCTGTGTGTCCCGGAACACCTATATCACATCAGACACACTTCATGTGGAGGTTTAGAGTTTCATCCCCAGCCTCAGGCGTTCGAGGGATGGCAACGTGTATAAATATTAAATCCATGCCGGTAAGAGTGAGCGAGAAGGTCAGATTCATTAACAAATAGACTTGATATCAAACTGCCGCTTCTGCACCAAGGGCTATTGCTTAATGTCATTTTCTTCCCTCGCGAGGGCCAGTACTTCTCACAGACGTTACTATTCAAAAGGTTTTATGGTGCATTTTGTACTCCCCAAGTTCCTGTGGCACAACAATAGTAATTCAAAGCAAATTTGTTCTTTTTGGGTTGCCGGTGTTTAGGTTGCAAGGTCCTGGTATGATGTAGGGACGTGTGCTTTGCGTCAACTGATTTGTGCAATCGCTGAGCAGCTCAATCTTAGTCAGAGTGCTGTTTTATAGGACCTTGCCTTCGCACATATGGTCAGTAAAGTTCAGAACCTGGGGAAACAGAGTTGGTGATTGTCAATCAATGTTTACCCTTTCATTTTGAATTACAATTAAATGGGGGTTTATTTTCTTCACAAACGGAAGTGAAAAATAGAAGGAAGGAAAAAGTCAAACAAAATAAAACATTAGTTGGTTCAATTGATGAGCAGTTGCAATTTTCCACGTTTCAGAACACATGTAATGAGAATGTTTGTAAAACTTCACTGATTAGGGTGCATTGTTGGTTTCCACAATTGGCCGAGTTTATTTCTTCGCAAACACAGTTTGGGAAAATTTGGAAGCTTGTAAAAATTCCATCATTAGGGCGTGTGTTGGTTGGCTTCCCCTGATTCCCACTCTTTCTGCAGCCGCTCAAAGTCATAGGGGAGGTAAAACACGGTTGACATCTCTCTCCAGCAGCAGGGCTCTGAGCAGAAATGCTTCCAACCCTCACTTTACGAGGGCTTGATATCAGAGCATCGGTCCTGCAGGGTTGTTATGAAGTGGTCCGTTGCCAGCTGGACCTTGCAGAGGCTGGAGGTACCAGGCCGGGATTAACCCACACCCCCTCGGGTGACCACGATCCCTCTCTGGACGTCACCGGGCCTCGGTTTGGCATCGTCCCGTGGTTTTTCCGTCCCAGGGACCGGCCACAGCCTTGCCCCGAGCCAAAGACCCGGAGCCCGGGGCGGGTGGGGCCCTGTCGCTAAGGAAACGAGGCGCCTCGTGGCATCACCCAGGAATTCCTTACTTTAGGGGGTCTGGAAGCGATCGTCTCTGTCCATCCGCCCGCAGCCTAGGACATCGTCACTTCACGGGCGATGTGGCTTAATTTGTCTCTGGCTCATCTCTGCGTAGAAAACAAGCTGTTTATGGGGAGTAATGTCATCCCCTGCCCTTCTGCCAATGAGCCCTGCAGGGATCCTCCATTTTGTGGAAGACTTTTTTGTTTGGTGGGGAAAGGAGATTCCGCAGAAAACCAATAACTTCCATGCGATTCCTAACTTAAAAGGACCCAAGGCTTAGATGTTCCCTACTGCACTCGGAGAGAAAACACCTCCCCTCTGTGAAAGCACATTGCATTACATTGTATTCATTTAGCAGATGCTTTTATCCAGGGTGACTGGGTTACTCAGTTCAGATAGCGTGACCCAGCTATTGTAGGACCCAGAGAGAACGGAACAGTAAATGTTTGCACTCGGCCACGTCTGTCGCTCAACATGGCGTACAGGGCACAAAATCCGTCACAAATCATTTTTCACAGCTTTTAAAGAAAGACATTTTATTAAAAGAAATTAAGCTGGGCTGAGGGTGGGGAGGTTGAAGGGTTATTTTTGTGTCGTAGGTGGGCTATGGGCCCCCCAAAACAAATATAAATTAATCATCATTGTTGTGTCTGTCCAGCTGGGATGCCTTGTCTTTCGTAGCATGAGAAAAGTTCCAGTGAAAATCTTTGTCAGTCCCTTATAGCCAATTGGGGCACGTTTGATTGAGGAGGTGAGGGCCCAGATTCTGTTTTTATTAGGAACCCTTCCAGCCATACCTATGGCCTCCGAGCTCGGGGGGATCCCCTGAAAATGAGGGTAATCAATACCCCTTACATGACAGTTACTGACAGCTCTATGAGGGGACTTCACCCTGAGTAATGCGTGTTTTATTGGCCTAAGATGATTGTATCGACCACACTAACTCGGTGCTCCCATAATGATTTACTGCCTCTCTGTGGGATGAGCTCAGTGGATATGTGTGTTTGGCTGCCAATTTCATTATCCCCCACCCCCACCGCCATCCCCTTTTCTTTTCTTTTCTTTCTCTCTCTTTTGACTGCATGGGCCCTGGAGAATCTTTTTTTAATGTTATGAAGCCATTTTGATTGGAGGCCAGGCAGTATAAAGCTGGATGCACGCCTTATATTGGCAAAAAGAATTTGCAGTGGCTCCAAACAGCAAAAGAGCGCGTGTGTGTGTGTGTGTGTGTGTGTGTGTGTGTGTGGACTGTGTTTGTTGGGAGGGGGCCGTGGATTTTCTGGCTGAAGCTGAAGGTTGTATATCATTTTAAAAGTAGAGCAAGGCCTGAATAGAAGGAGCGTGATATACGACTGTTTATTTTAATCTCACTGATGTCTTGCTTTGCTGCTGTTTTTAGACACACAGACAGAAAAATAAATATTAACAATGCCTTTGGTACATGCGAACAGATGTCCGCTCATATAGAATACATGTTAGCAGATGAAAAATATTTTCGCTTGCGATGCACAAGGGGCAGTCCTGTTGATGTAGGTATCCTGATGGATTATCGACCGGTTATTGACATCAGATCTTCCTGACAAACTGTGGACGTTATGATTATCCTTGATTCTTGACCAAAGAGCTTGTTGCTGTGGTGTCGAGGAATTCAAGAACACATACTACAGTTTGCGCTCCCATTAGCCAACCCCAAAAAGGCCCGGACTTCTAATTAAAGTGTTAGTTTGCATGTGCTCTAACACAGTTTGGGAGTTCAATATTCACCACGATTAACTCGCCAAGCTGTGATTGCGAAGGAAGAAACACTTCCATGCATTCTTAAGTCAAAGTTTCAGGACAACCGTTGATTGAATCCCGGCCTAAGAAACCACATTCAACCCTTAAACCCAAATTAATTTTTATGCCATTTTAAGTGTCTGTCGCTCTACACATTAAGGAAATACATTGGCTTGGAAATGGTAAATCACGTAATTATCTTTGGCTCAGTTAAGCTTTGCAACATCCGTGACTGCCTGCCGTAGAACTCAGATCCTCGGTTGTTTCGTCGGCGGATGCAAGGTCTGTTTAATTGCATTGCATTGGACAGCCCCCCTTACAGCAAATAAGCTGTTTTCCAGGAGCAGGGTGCTGCACTATACACGGTAGGCTCAACGCAGAATGGAAAACGCAGGGCAGCGTCCTGATAGGATTTCCAGCACTATATGCACATTGTGGATTGATCCACAGTGGGCATGTGTTACCCAAGTGTGTCAAGGCCAGTTTGACATTAATTTGGCCAGTCGTTTATTAAATAGGTCCATACATTGCAAGATGCAAGTTGTGATAAAAACTGGAAGTGTGCAATGGACACAAAGCAGGTCACATAACACAGACACTCTGATGTGAACATTTGTACCTAAACAAAGAAATTACGCTGGATGAAATTAAATGCATTTCAGTCACATCAAATTTAGCAAAGTGATTAGCTGGTGCATCTAACATCTAACAGGCTGACCTGCTTTAACAAATTGCTAAATTCATTAAAGTTTGATACATTTAGATCAAGATCAGTGTGATCGATGTAAAAGAAAATCTTGCAGAAGATACCGGAAGCCTGGGTAGGGTCTAGGCCAGAGGTTCACCACACTGATCACAAGGCCCCTTAAGATGATGACATTGTGGTTAAGGACCCCAACCTCAACAGCATGATTAACGTTTGACAAATGTATTCAACACCCACTATAGGCTGCAATGAAGTGGCTATTTAACACACTAGTGCATACATCCAAATCATATGTAATTATATCATGGATGTGTAACACACAACTTTTTAGTGCAATAGAAATATTTATTAATTGTGATTATCACAATATTACCAAGTGTAAAGTGTAAATTCGACAGATATGTTCACTATATCTAAGTCTAATTTTTTTTTTTTGTATGAAATATTAACGTTTAAACAAATATTCTTAAAAGGGAAATTAGTTGTTATATTTCGCAGAGGACCCCTTCTGTGACTTCATCAGTTCGGGAACCCCTGATTTGAAGTTTCCCAGCAGTTATGGAGTGAGTGGTGAAGATTTCCTTCCCTCTAGTGGTCGTACTCAGTATTGCACACTACAGAACTCCGGCTTACTGCATAAGGAACCCGTTAGGTCTGCGGTTAGTTCTGCCGCCGCTACAAATGTACGACTGTAGCAGTGATTTCTTTAATGATTAGAGGGAGCCTTTTCAAAGCTGTACACGTCTGCTAAATCATAATCGGCTGCAAAGCCCCAAAATTTAATTTGTTGGGGCATAAATAAATATTTTAGCACGGCTGGAAACAATGCAGCCTTTTAGATCTGCAATGCAGCATGTTTTTTTCTTTAGTATCCAAGTCAGTATTATACTTCTGCACATTTTACATTTAATATTCAGATGAATATGGCCATTTGGAAACAAGAAAAATATATATCTGAGACTAGTGAAATCCTCCATTCTTCATACTATTTGAATTCAATTGAATTGATGGAGGCATTGCCCTGAGAGTGACAGTGTCTCATGCTGCATATGAATGTCGTCTCTGTTGTTTGTCTGTTTTACCTTTCAGAAACTCCACAACTAATCATTATCATACAGCTAAATGGTCTTTGTGTGTCTTTATTAAGTTGCTATATATTTGAATGCCTACATTACAGTTAAAGTGCACAATCTGCATTGCAAATTTATTGTAATTTAGTTAATCAATGACATTTAAACTGCCATCATGTGTCAATGAAAATTTTATTTTTTTGAATGAGTAATGAAATGTTCAATGCTGTTCATGGTGTGCCTTCTATACATGTCGATATGTAATTATTTTCTCTAGGCCTTTTGCTGGCTCAAGCTCATGATTCAAAGTAAAATAGGCCTCCACTTTGGACAAATACAGCATGGTCAAGTCACAGTGTATAAACAGCCACTTCTCCCACAGGGGCATGTCCAGGGAGGGGCCTGGGGGGGGGCACCTGCCCCCACAGAAATGTGGTTGGCCACCCTGGGTGCCACCCTACTTCATCTATCTCCTGATAGGTTATTAGGCTGTCAATCACATCTTTTCAAATGTATTACATTTTGAATGTCCACCCATGTTAAAGTGGTCCAGGCCCGCCCCTGCTCTCCCATGAGATATGACCGTTTCTAGCCATATAATTCATCCCTCTGCTTTCCTCCTTTGAGCACCGTGCTACCCAACAGCCCCTGCAGCGGCGGGTTTCTGCAGAGCGTGCCCACCACGTCGTAAACGCTCCCGTCTGCCACGTCACGCCCTCACAAGCCTAATCGGGGGCGCCACATCTCGGACAATCCCGAACAACACCCACCCCTCCCTTCCTCTGTTTTCCCTGGCACCCTTCAAACGCCTCTCTCTTGCGTCACCCGCAATTCTGTCTTTCGGCGGGAAAATGGCAGCTGCCAACCGCTGCCGTCCCTCCCCCGGCAGATAGCAGTCACATCATGTAAAGACATTTTTGTTTGTAGAGACTGTGTGTCCGTGGCCACCCATGTTTCACTCCGCGCTTTTTTTTGGACTGGCTCCCGATGATGAGTTTTCCACACCCGCCCCCCCCTTCCCATCGGCCGGCTGCCGGCCAGTGCAGACGGGAGACTGCCCCCGGGTTCCAGGCGAAAGAGCGAAAGCCGTTTCCACCCTCCGGCTCGTGTGTTTGTTCTCCCGCACCTTGATTCCTGTCGGAGTCAGACATCTGATGTGCCGGGGGGCTCAGGAGTCAGTGGGGAAGGAAATGGCAATCCCAGCTGAGGACGGGGATATAACTTATTAACGTTCTCGGTTCGGCCGGGAAAAGAATGGATCCCAGTTATGCCTTCTTTCTGGGAGGTGGGTTCTCTTCCAAGGGCAACACGGGGTTGAGATGGGAATACAGCGTTTGGCAAAGTGTGTGTGTGTGTGTGCGTGTGTGTGTGTGGGGGGGGACTGGTCATAATATCTTGATGATTGAAGGGCAGTGGTGCAGTTCTGCTTCTGGGAGCCCAGCTGAAGTCTGTTTCTTTAAGCCTGAGTTTTGTTTCAGGAATTGGTAGTCATGAAGTGACTTAAAAGAAGTTCTTTACTAACCGAAATTACTTGAACTAAAGCTAACTTGATTAAATCCAGTCGCAATACGTTCTGTTGTGTTCAGCAATAAACAAATATTTCATTATTTTTCTATTTCTGAATTTATTCATGTTACTAAAGTCTCAGAAAGTTGCCCTTGCTTAAGTGTTTAGGTTAGGGTTAGGGGAAATCACAAGGTTAGGGAAAAACAGTGCAATTTCACTTAATGTGGACCCTAAATGCATTTTGAGGGCCTAGTTTCATCTGTCATCGTGAGAGTCAAAGATCCTTTTATGAAGTTATGTGCCATTGAGAGGAGAGGTCATTGCACACATAGTCAGTTGTTTCTTTAAGTACCATGTGTAAAATATGTTGAGTCCTACCAGACATTTTTGCAAGAAAAGCGAAAAAGGACACTTTCTCAACACCAGGTAGAAAGATTTGGCCTTCTCTAGGTGTAAAAATGAAATCGTAATGATTCAAATACACACGGTACTGCAGCTACATACAATTATTGCAAAACCTCACACATTCGTACGTTGATTAGAACTGTTTAGCAATACAGTTATAAATGTTACAAATCCAACAAAGTTACCCAAATTTCACATAATAATCCTAGTTTTAAACCATTACGTATTGTTAAAAAATATTGTTAACATTTTTCAAATTGAATGTGAATCAGTGAATCAACAATATAGTTCCATTGTGTGTGTGTTATTACGCAGTAAAACCAGCTGAGCTTAATGCAGCAAAAATAACCCATTTCCACTTTAGAGCCTGTATTCATTTTATGGCAGAGTCTCTAGAAAGGCCTGGAAACGGTACAGATTAAATAAAGAGCACATTTAATCCGGTGATAGATAATATATTGAAGCCATCCCTGGAGTGGTGCTCTAAACAGAAAAGCTGGTCTCCAGCACAAACCTTTGGCAGCCCATTTTTCTTATATCCCAAGAATTGTGTGTGGCTTGCAGCAAATACTAAGAACTAGTCTCTAATCACACATTCAATCTTACAAAACATTGATTAATTAAAAGCACAGCGATACAACCGAATGCTTTTATTTTGGTTAGTGTGAGGTTTGTGTTCAGAACCTCTGTGTCTTTTTGAAGTCAGTCCCTTCCAAATAAACCCAGGAATCCATTTTGTGATTTATGACTATTTAGACAAGTGGTTAACAGGGAGTTATAGGATATGGAAATAGTGCTTTCATATGAAACACACAGAAAACGTCATGCGGGCTTTGGTGGCCACTTAATCTGTTGGCACGCGGGCCTCGCCACTCCGTCCGCGGTACAGGGCTCCTTTTCACCAGCCCCACCAGCGCTTTTATTTCCAAATGAACTTGACAGTTATTGCTGGCCACAAATCCGAGCACTCTGGGAAATTATACGACATTCTCTATCTCTGCCGAAGACAGAGACGTGTATAAACATCGTGACTGTTTATTGTTGTGCCAGTAACGAAAACGTATTTATTTCGTTCTCTGCGCGCAGTAATTAATTGATGTCGGGAAATAAAAATGCCCACCGCCCAGAGCGCAGATGCATATATTTAGGAATGTCGTTAACGAATATATTTTCTTCTACCTAGTAAATAGAAAACTTTTAACCGTTGCCTCTCTTCGTACACTCTTGTATGCTGGGACAGGTATGATATGCAGCTGCCTACAACGATGTCTATCGCTGTATTACTGCACTGATCTCGTGCGCTAACTATGATTGTGTTCCATGTATTAATGCACATGTCGTTCATGCTGCTAACTTAAAATGTTAAAAATGTAAATGTCGTTCTGGATAAGATAATTCTGTCTATGGTCTGAATACAGTAAACATCAAAAATGTTAAAAAATAGGGTAAATTTCATATCAACCAAAAATGAAGAAATCAGTGTTCTTTTTTGATAAATAATCAGTTGTTTCATAATACCTAAATTCATTAAGCTTAAGCTCTAATGACTTTTTAAATATTTTAATGAAAATATTTGATTCATTATTTTGTCAATGGACAGACAAATGTTTGTCATATAAAACATGAATGAAATACATTTGATAAAACATTTCAAAGTTTTTGGATTCACCAGGGGTTTTGAGGTTGTCTGTCTAACTGATTTGAAAAATGAATTTTGAGCTTCATAATGGACATTCTGTGGGATGCTATCATGAAGGATGAATATTTTTTCAACATAAATCAGGAAGTTGACTGACAGCAGGGAGTGTTTGCCCCCTCTGCTTAACTTCTCACAAGCATTCATCTTGCAGCACAAAATTTTTAATTGAGCTGAAACTCCCAACATTCTTATTACATTAGAAAATTAAAATTTCATATCAATATAGACCTGTTTAATTTAAAAAGTGAATAGAAAAAAATATAGCGCGGACAATTTATTACTGTAAATTGAATGTTTAGTTCTCCGTATCCAAGCGTAGACAAGCAAATACAATGCCATCTGCTGGTGAAAACGGGAGCCAGCAGTTTTTTCCCTCCTTTCCACAAATTATTCTTTGCAGGCCACATCATATTGATTGCGGAATTATTCAAGGCGCTGGGTATTTGTAAATGGCAACTTCGCGTCTTTGTGTATTTTTTATTTATCCTTTATTTAACCAGAGAGTCGACATTGAGATTTGCATCTCTTTTTCAAGTGTATAGGCTAGCCTGAGCTCACCAAGCCGATTAAAACACAGATAAAAAAGTGTTTTGCAGGTGTATCACTTATTGAGGACCCACACATTAACTTCATGTGAAAATTGAAGTAATTCACATCAATATCACCCCAAAAATAAGGGAAAAAACAACTGGCTTGCATTGTAATACTTAGTTAAGGCTATCACTGTTTTTTTAAAGGCTAAACAAACTTCGATTTTCTTATCAGTGCAAAATATCAAATATAAAACACGGGATTGACAAGCGGAAACAATTAATACAAATTCATAGCTGTATTATTCCACGACATCATGCTCTGTGGAAATATATCCCAGCAAAATTTTCAAAATGAACTTTAATTCTTAGAGCAGGTTATTTTACATGGCTGTTCACATGGTAAACTAACCTTTACTTTTCTTACGAACTACATATACTTTTAAAAAGCAATACAATATTATTTTTCTTTTGAAAATATCAGGAAAATAGTTTATAACTAAAAACGCGGAAGAAACGGCACTAGGTCCACACAGAAAAAGATGCCTCTCTTCCAATCGTCCATTTTACCAGCGTCAGGAGCGCTAGCATCTTTCGACAAGTGTGTGTGTGTGTGTGTGTGTGTGTCTCTCTGCCGTCATCAAACAGACAAGCAGACTACAAGACCGCCGTCGAAGTGGTAGTAACGTTATGTTAACGTTAGTAACATGGTCTGCTGAAAAGTGTATAATGTGAATTCATGACTGACAGAGTAGCGACTAACTGAGAGGTGAATGAAGCTGCATTCATGATACTGTATTTTGATGTGTAGTCACAACCTTGCAAGGTAACATTAGATAGCTACCGTTAGGTGCTTAACGTTGGCTAACGTTAGATGTAGTATTAAAATTTGTTGTCGTGTAGTACAGGGGGCAACAGGTCTTTTGCCCCTGCAGGGTATATTCTTAACTGGTGGTGCCCCCCACAATGTTCAGTAATTTCAATATGCACGCACTGTAAGGCGTGGACTTACTGAGTAAGGTGGACATTCAATTTTTTTCTTCAGAGTGGAGTAAACGTACGCATCGAGTACAGGGCAGAGGGCAGCGGGTGTTTTGCCTGTGCCATCTATATTCCCCCCACTCCCCCGGAAGATTTTAAGAGGTCAAATAAACGACATTTTTATTTTTGAATTATTTTTAAAACAATGCAGTATTACCATTTTTCACTTTTTATTGTTACTTCTGATATAATCTTTTTTGTCAGTGCAATAATACAACTGATTCTGAATATCAGAACACTCAATGCATATTCAATTTGACTTACAATGAAAACAACTCACAAAAAACTATAACTGGCACAAATGCAGCACAAACGAATGGCACCACTTTGGGCCGGTTTGGAGGAGGTTGGGGTGCTGATGACGTCATTGCTCAAACACATTTTTCATATCTAAAAAAACATAACTGCACAAATGAAAGGTTTTACAGCACAAATGTATCACAGAGAAATAACAACAGGTTGGGGTGCTGGATGACGTCATTGCACATAAATGATCATTTTTCATTTCTATAAAACTATACTGGCACAAACAAAATATTTTATGGTACAAACAAAATATTTTATGGCACAAATTGGCACAAACGATTGACATATGATTTAATTTTTATGATTAATTTTTATGGGGTGCCAGCTTCACAGAGGTCCCTAGAACTGGGATGAGCACAGAGGCAGGAGAGAGTACTGCCGCACCCTGGAGGTGATATGGGTCAATGATGAGGCATAGGGAGGGGGAGGCCTAGCATTAGGCTGTCTGTCATCGTTGGCTCATCTGCCCAGGATGTGACAGTGGTTCCTCCTCCCTCAATACACCTCAGGGATCCCCCTGCCACTGAGCCAGAGACCTCTGTAAAAAAGAGGACAGAGCCAGACTGGGTGCAGCTCCTGAAAGAGAGAGGAAAGGAGGAAAGGCTCTGGACAGAGAGGAGAAGAAGGAGAGGGAGTGGAGAGAGTGGGAGGGGAGGAGAGAGAGGGAGAACAGAGAGAGGGAAGAAAGGGGAAATGGAGAGAGGGAGGAGGGAAGGGAGAGGGAGAGTTTGGCACGATAATTTTAACTATTTTCCGATAATCATTCATCGTTATATATTTATTAGTTACTATAGTTATATCATTCCATTTTTTATTCATTTATACTGTCCCATTATTGATTGTGTAGTATTCAAGTGTTCATTATTATCATGCCTTGTCATGCCAAAAATATTTTTTATTTAAAAACATGAATGTGAGCACACAGCAAAGCCAAAGGGGCAGGGAGAGGTCCCACAGTGGCCCAGTTACGCTCCGTAGAGCCCGGAACCTGTTTTCCTATCCTGGGGGGTGAGAACATTGCTGGCTGACCAAAGGTCAGGATAACACCGGGAATATTTTTTTCTCTGCCATATTTCCTCTGGGTAAATAATCGGGTCAACCAGACTGGTCCGCTGATGACGGCTTATAAATCCAACCTCTAAAAATAAACAAACGGCGCAAAGCTGAAAAGCAATATAGAGCTTTTTAAAAATATTTTTATGTCACAATCTTGTGCGTTGTCTCACAATGTACACTGCTCACTGATTCCCACACTGCTTTTCCAATGACTCAGTGTATGAAACACTGAAAGCCAGTGGTGGAAAGAGTACTGGGAAAATATTGCTCAAGAAGAAGTGCTGTTACTTCACTGAAAATTTACATGAGTAGACATGAATGTATTCCTCCAGGAAATGACTGGAGTAAGAGTAAAAAAGTTGCTTATTTAAACTAAATATACTTTTGCATTTTTAAAAACAAGTTTCAGAAAACCGAATGTGAGATATTTGCATGATATTCATATTTGTGTGAGCATGAGCACGAGACTTCATGTCTCAGTGATGTGCAAATAATGCAAGTGTAGTTCAGTTGTGTACCTCACGAGCTGCCCTGTGCAACGTCATGTGCATTCAGAAAGGAAGAGCAGATTGAAAGGAATAGAGCAACTGGCAGCTTATCTTTTCGGGGGGATAATAATATGCACTATTATACACTCAAAAGTTTGAGTACACCTGCTGGAAACGAGGTTTATCTCATAATTGACAATGCTTTACACCGTATACATTTCTGTAAATACTTTAAAATGACAAAAAACACATGTAACAATGAACAAAATGAACATCAAAGAAATGTTCAAGAAAATTATATAGAAAATTGAATCTTGGATTCCTCAAAATAGCAACCCTTTGCCGTGATAACAGCCTCACAAACACGGGCCATTCGGTTAATAAGTTTCAGCAGGAAATCACCCGATATGTCTTCCCAGCTCTCCTGCAGCAATTCCCAGAGAAACTTGTGAGTTGCTTTGCTTTGACTCTTCTGTCCAGTTTGTCGCATACAATTTCTATGGGATTGAGGTCTGGACACTGGGCAGGCCAGGTCATCAGTTTGAGTTGTCCTTCATGTTCCTCCTTCACCAGGTAGTTCTTGTACAACTTCAAGGTGTGTTTCAGGTCGTTATCTTGCTGAAGAATGAAGGAGTGCCCGATTAGCCATAGTCCAGATGGAAGGTGTACTCAAACTTTTGACCGGTAGTGTATAATATATGGCATTTAGCAGATGCTTTTATCCAAAACGACTTACAGTAATGAATGCATACATTTATCAGTATATGTGGCCCCAATGGGTATTGAACCCACAGCCTAAGCGTTGTCAGCACCATGCTCTACCTGCTGAGCCCCACAGAACCATGGGATGTAGTCCATGGACATATTCATGACAGCGGGGTGTCATTTTAAATGAACTACTGCGCAAGCTCAAGCTCATTCGATAGCCAGCTATGGAAAACTAATGCACACCAAAATCAAATGTACACCTCCCTCTCGATTGGCTTCCAATTTACTGTCATGCTCTAAAATTTAAGAGTGGGCGTGACGTGACACGTACGTACACAATCAATGGCGAATGGTAAAAAAATACTATCCGTCGTCCATTCTCAAAAGCAAAAACATTACAAACCAAGTTGAAAGAATGAACACACGTGTTTCTATTTAATAGAAAACTGAAAGTTACTGACCAAGGAAAGAGTCAGGTAGAAGGATAAACGGGCCGTACTATTAGTTAAGTTAATAAGGTTCTTGCAGTGTCATAAAAGACACCACATTATTAAGGTGAGGGTCCTCAGCCACAGGGTAGTCATTTTAGGGGGTCTTGAGGTGAATAAGTTCTGAATGGAAACCCCTGTCCTAGGCTACAGATGGATTTTTGCCCTGTCAGGACAGGAGATGGTAAGTAACACAACAGAAACCCAGCTGGGTGATCACGCAGAAGGGAAGAGGTCTCATGGCAACAGCGGGGGGGAGGAGTAGAGGACAATACTGCCCAGCGTTGGGCAGTGTAGAGGCCATCACTGACAGGGGGGCTGGCAGTGTAGTGTAATGGTTAGGGAGCTGGGCTTGTAACTCAGAGGTTGCAGGTTCAATTCCCAGGTGGGACACTGCTGTTGTACCCTTGAGCAAGGTACTTAACCTGAATTGCTTCAGTAAAAATATCCAGCTGTATAAATGGATTGTATGTAAAGAAATGTAAACTGTGTAAGTCGCTCTGGATAAGAGCATCTGCTAAATGCCTAAAATGTAAATGTAAATGTGACTGTATTCCATATACATATTTAAATCTAGAAGAAAATTGCCTGTTGGTGTGCAAGTCATGTTAGACCTCCAAACCAAAAAGACCACAATGTAAAAATCATTGTGTGTGACTTAAATGCCGTGGTATTCCATGTCATCATACCACAGTGTGTGGTTAACATCTAGTCCAAAAGATAAATTATACTGTCAATTAATAACATGTTTACAATAACTTCATCTTCAACACCATTCTCTCACATCTTTAAACAGTCAGTGCATATTCTGTATGGGATGGAAAGTTCTTACATATCAGGATTATTTGTAATTCCCTCAACTTTGTAGAAATAATTATAGCTTATATCATTGAAATAGTATGTTGGCCAAGCCATGGCATGTACATTTCCATTTCACTGATGGGATTCTTCAACACGTGGCCCAGGCAGTCCTAAGGTTTGGAACTTTGTATTTTAGTCCCATAGACTGTCATTGAAGAGGTGACTTATGGCCTGGTGTGTGATGTGTGTCTTGTAGTAAAAACGAATGGTGTACACTGAATAAATACAGTCTCTGCACTGGTGAAGTAGGGAAACATAGTTATTCACCATGTGGTTGATGAGTGACAGGCTGTTTCTTCATGCAAAATAGATTTGGGGTTTAAAATTCAATTAGGAGGCTTTATAATAGTGGTGCGGTGAGGGTGGCTCATTTTTGACCCTGTGGACATGGGGAGTATACAGAATATGAAGATTACACAAGGGTTGAAACTTGCATTGAAAAAGTAACACTTGCTTTAACTTTTTAGTCAAGGTTGTATTTTGAATATAATAATATAATGCATGCCATTTAGCAGACGCTTTTATCCAAAGGGACTTACAGAAGTGAATGTATCTATTTTTCAGTATATGTGGTCCCAGTGGGAATTGAACCCACAACCTAAGCCTTGCCAACGCCGTGCTCTACCTACTGAGCCACACAGAACCACGTAGCTCAGTTTTTGACTCAGTTTTTGATAATACATTTTGACATTTATTATCTATTGACTCAGAGCTAAAATCAGGGACCAACTCATTCTGCAACTACACATTTGAAGAGGTGACTTTGCAGGTGAGGTTTGCACGATTTCTTGTTCTGAGTCGGAAAATTCCCCCCTTTTTCTTCAAATCGACCATTCACATCGGTCCTGTTTGTGTGTGCTGCTGCGTTATCTTTTCAGCTCTACCTCATACCATTCAGATCATTAGTATGGTTCAATGTACGGATATTATCCTCACACTCCCCATAAGTAATTACAGTAACAAAGTCATGTCCGTGACGTGACGACATGGGCTGCCGCACCATCATGGTCTGGATACAACCATACACCAGATCACTCCCTGTCTCTCTTGTCTTCTCTCTGAAGTTGACTGCTGACATCGACACTGCTCCAGTGTGTCCGTTTTCTGGACAGCTACCTTCGCAGGCCCTGGGTAGGACAGCTACCTTCGCAGGCCCTGGGTAAGCACCGTGTGTGTGTTGTGTGTGCTGACAATCTGAGCTTGCAACCAGTATGTCAGAGTGCAAATTCGCCCTCCAAATGCTGTAACGGTTGTCTCCTGCTCTATCACGGTCTTGTCACTGGGGGACCGTGGGCTCTCTGTCTTGTGCTATGCCTGAACGGGCGGCATGTAGTATAATGGTTAGGGAACTGGACTAGGGAACTGGACTTGAAACTCAGAGGTTGCTGGTTCAGTTCCCAGGTGGGACACATCTGCCGTTGTGCCCTTGAGCAAGGTACTTAACCTGGATTGCTTCAGTAAAATATCCAGCTGTACAAATGGGTTGTATGTTAAGAAATGTAAAACTGTGTAAGTTGCTCTGGATAAGAGCGTCTGCTAAATGGCTAAAATGTAAAAATGTAAATGTAACGGCTGGATGTCTTGCCGTTGTGTGGTTGTGACTCCGCTATTATTGTGATTTCACATAACACTGGAGCTCCATGGAGACGAGTGACCTATGCCTGTCGTCTTTGGAGGTTTGACGGATAATATCCATACGTTCATCTGTACTGATGGTCCTCCAGGTATCCACAGAACCACAATTACATTCAGAACTTTGCTAAAATCCATGCAAGTCAGCAGTCGCATACTTCAGGCTCATTTGGTCCTTTATGTAGACTCCCCCCACTAAATTGCAAGTTTAGTCTACACATCTGTCTCAATTGGATGGATGGATGCCTATCAACATTGCCTCAGGTGATGTAGGTGTGTGCACGATGTCTCATTTCCTCCTACCACACCTCTGTGCTGCTTGTTTTCCTTGTCTCCTCCCCTCATTTCCTTCTGAATTGGAAGAAACTATTGGGTTGTAGTCCCGATGTGTGAAAGAAATTGGTCCCGCTCATAGTGGGTTCTCCTGGCCAAAACTGCTTTGCACCCCAAGGGTTCCAGGTCTTCTTCAAAAACCTGCCAGTCATATTGTGTTGGTTGACAAGGTTTCTAATTTACATTGTGCTATACATTGGCAATGGTTTTGGTGAAAGTAAAAATGGAGGAATTTGTGAGACAAATTAAACTCTTTCTGACTAAACTGCAAGGAGTGTTTCCCTACAATTAGGGCAGTCTACCTATGCATCACCCATAGACGTGCTTGGAAAAGGGCAAATCCTGAAAAGGTCAGCAGACCAGTCAGACGTGTGAACGGTGTCATTGAGCCATTTGTTTGGTGTCTTGGGTGAGGATCGATTAGGGACCCTGACATTACGCTTCAACAGCCTGGTCTTTTAGGGGAGGATGACATGTGATGTGCAATCCAGGTAATTACATTTTCCTGGTAAACCTCTCATTTCATCTCCAAAATGGAATGCACGACCTCTCATTTCAGCTGTCCCCCCCCTTTAGTCTCCATCCAATTAGCATTTTAACATTTCCTATAATTTATCAAATGTTTCAATGGGTTATTTGTACACAGTACAAAGTCTGTGTATAGTCTTGATATGTTTAAACGTTCAGCAATTAGGAAGGGTAAAGTCGGCCCAAAATACTCTACATTGCGATAACTAGAGACGAAATTGGCAACTGAGCAAAGCGGTTACTTCACACAAACCAGCAACATCATTGGGAAACCCACAATAAGTGTTGGACAACAGGTTCACACTACTAATTGTGTTGTCCATCATTCAGGTGCATACAAGTAAAGGTTAGGAGTGAATTTGGCAACTAAATAATAAAGGAGGGATCCAGGCCACCACATGATAAGATGGACTCTCCTACCTTCCTAACCAAAACATAAACAACAGAAAATGGCTTTGTCATTGGCAATTGGACTGCAGAAAAAACAGGGCCTTAGTTATGAAGTACAGGAAATCAACTGAGTGTGAGGTACTCTATTTCAGTAATTAATGAAAAGTAAAACACAGAACAGCTGTGAAAAAAACTCATATTTGTTTATGTACATAATGTACCCTTAACCTTGTATTTATTTAAAGCTCAATTGAAATAAGAAGGTCACACACTATATCTTACACACTGTTCATGTTTTTATTGCCACGTTGAAAAAGTAGTTATGGTTCAGTCGGTAGGCCTTCACCAGAGCACAGTGCTTTTGCCAGGAAGAGGAGGAGTCGAGGGGAGAAAGAGGAAACATACTTTCAGTTTGACACTCTACTTTGACATGGTTTTTCAGTTTACAGCCAATGAGGGGTGACGTGTGCGGTGTCCATTCAGCAGTGTGCTTCATTGTGTTAATAAACCCCTTCATTTGTTGATGTGGAAGCTTCAGTCAGATATAAAATGGAGTCTGCAGGCCTGGGAGATGCTGTGTCGCCGTACACTGCATGAGAAGTACGGTCTTGCAGTGTCTTCTCTGTTTTTCTAGGTTGCTTTAGAAACCCTGTTTTAAGGGTTTGTCGTTTTGCACTTTGTTTCTCCATAAACTACCAAACTGCTCTAATAAATATGAAGAGGAGAGAAACTGCGCCAGGCCCTGTGCGGTAGCCTGAAGGCTGGGCTGGCATGGAACAAAGGACATTTTCCTATGGCTGGAGTGAGTCCACCCTATTCCCTGCCATTTTGATTGTGGAATTGCTGATTGTGGTCCTTGTTTTGGTTTCTTTTGTACACAATCCGAGCACACACATCTTTGCTGGGCCTTACACTTTGCTAATTATGACCATATTTTTGCACATACCTTAGGGTCTAAAATGGAGGGTGTAACATGATTGTTATTGGTATGAAGGGTTTTTGGCATTTATCGATCAGTTGCCTGATGAGTCAGCCCATATGCACAACATAGTATGTTATTGTAGACAAAAACTATTTGTTGTGTTTAAAGGTTTAGGTTAGACCTAACCACCTAACATTGAGCCACAAACGTTTTCATGTTCAGAGAAATGGAAGAAAGACTTGGAACCTGGAAGTGGAGAAAGAGTGAAAGGGATTTGGGGTGGAAATTCTAAGAGGGACGATGGTTTATGTGTTTGAAGTTTAAACTGCCAATACAATTTATTTCCTGGGTACCTGATTAAGGAAATAATGTTACAGTAAGACAATGAGCAACATGTACAGGAAGATGTTTAGGTGGCTACACACACTATAGCCCAAAACTAGTGTTACTCTAGTAACCTTGTCCAGTGCCTGCTTTTATATTGATTTCACTAGCTATAGACCACACTGGAAATAACAGTTTCTACTGTGGATTTCAAGGTGTCTGGATGATGGTTGTTTATGATGTAAACAAAATCAAATGAAAACAAATATTTTGATTGAGTGAGGCTGGATAAATAAAACTTTAAAATTTCATTCACAACTTGATCTGGTTAAAAAGTTGATATAGAGAGAGAGTCATAGGAGTTTGTAAATATTTTTGTTTGTTTGTAAACCTCGAACACATTTCCTGCTTCTGATTAAGAGACTTGGTTGCCCATGAAATGTTAATGAGAAAATCAAGGGGGTTGCCTATTTGCAATGCAGAATGGCTTATTAGATGCCCCCCCTCCCCCATCCCTCAATAAAGGCAAGCTCGAGATGGAAAGCACCTGCCTTCTGCCGTTTAATAACACTTCTCTCTTCTTCCCCCGCTCCTTTATTTACTCTCTTTCAAATTATTTTTTGTCCTCCGTTGACAAAGATAAATGAAGGGATTAATATATATTGGAGAAATTTCAGAGGAGTGTACACGAGCGGGGGGAAAAGGCTGGATAGTATTTCCCTTAGGTAACCAAATGCAGACAAACTGGATTAAGAGTCATTTGCTGGAGGGCTTAACTGTGATCCAAAGCCATTAGCAGCACATTGTTTTATAAAGAATATAGGAAAGAAAACCAAAGAACTTTAATTGCCTCGTGCGTATTAAAATTCAAGGAAGCAGGATTAGCCGCGCTTAGAATATTCAGTCCTCAGAAATATGCCTACCCCGTACTGTACGTTTAACACGGGGGCACGTTGTCTTAATGACAGTCAAGCTGCTGCCAAGGTAATGTTGAAGGTAACGTTTTTTTCTCTTCAGAGTTGGCCATTCACTTTGAAGAACTGCGTGCTGCCGTGCACCCAGAGTATGCTTTGAATACATGATGAAATAAAATAAAAATACATGGTAAAATGATGATACGACCCGTCTATGTGGATGAGGGGTAGTCCACAGACATGCACGGCTCTGTTGAGTCTCGCACGCACACACAAATCCACGCTGATCCCATGCAGCTGACTGGTGAATCACACGCAGTTCCACATGCGAAGCACCACCGTCCCAAACGCATACAGTCGCGGCTCTCCCTCGTGTGTTGTGTGGCGTTCACGTGCGCGCGCTGGACCCCAGCCCTCTCTTATTGGTTTCACATGCTGTGCACTGTGTATAAAAGTCAATGCCACGCACTTGATTGGTTGCACATGTCTCGTATCGCGTCACGCACTGCCAATGCCTTGCCGTGCAAGCGGACCGTGTCCTCGGGGTGGGGGTCCCTTGCTTCGGCAGCACGCTCTCGTACACATGTTGAGCGGCGTCGTCACCGCTCAGCGGTTTCTCTCAGAAGTCGCTCAGACGCGCTCGCGAGATGAAGACTTCCACAGTGCGTTTATTCTGTCGGCCGACGCCCCTTTGGCGACGACTTGAATACTCTCAACCTTTATTTTATGTTGGATTTTGCACATTCTGTCATCCATTTAGAAACAAAGGGCTGCATTAATAGTGTATATGTTTTAGAATATCAGTGTGTTGCAATGGGAGAATCGGTGAAACTACAAGCACCTACAACTACAAGTGGTGGTGATGCCCGATTGGCCACTTCACACCACAGACGTGTCTTCCGGGTTTAACGCTCGACTCCCGCACAAATTATATAAAATCACCCAGACTGTATTTATATAGCACTTTTAATACATTTGCAGCTCAAAGCGCCTTGCAGAGATGAAAAAAGATGGTAAAACTAGATTAAAACTATAACACAAACAGGACATTTGCAAAGTGTACATTTGGTAAATTGTTCTGATAACCAAAACGTGCAACACCTTTGTTTTCTTAAATTTCCTGGAAGATGCACCTCTTTCCTGAGATGCACCTCTTGGTCTCCCGGAAATCAAGTTTCTCAGGACGGGCTGTCTGAAGTCAGATTGTCCAGTGAGGTGGATTAGAAATTGGAAGACAATTGGGATGGCTTGTTTGGATGTCATCTTTATTTTATTTTGTTAACCTTTATTTAACCAGGAAGGTCAACTGCAAGCTCATTTCTCATTTACGGTGATGAACTGGGGAAGTAGGTCATAAGCAGGTAAGGGATGCAAAGCATTGTGTAGCCAATGAGCTTTAATCGAGATGGTTATGTAGCCAGATGGAGAGAGACAGTTTGGGTTAGGATTAGACAATAAATAATCAAAAACATATAGGGGTTACAAGCAATAAATCAGGCGGCACGGTGGTGCAGTGGATAGCACTGTCGCCTCACAGTAAGAAGGTCTCGGGTTCGAATCCAGGCCGGGGGCCTTTCTGTGTGGAGTTTGCATGTTCTCCCGTGTCCGCGTGGGTTTCCTCCGGGTACTCGGTTTCCTCCCACAGTCCAAAGACATGCACGTTGGGCTAATTGGAGAGTCTAAATTGCCCTGTAGGTATGAGTGTGTGAGTGAATGGTGTGTGTGTGCCCTGCGATGGATTGGCGACCTGTCCAGGGTGTATTACTGCCTCTCGCCCGGAACGCATGCTGGGATAGGCTCCAGCCCCCCCCCACCAGGAATAAGCGGCTTAGATAATGGATGGATGGATGGATGGATGGAAGCAATAAATCAGCCTGGAATACTGTGTGGCATGTGCTTTGTGTTTGTAACTGTACTAAGCAGTGCAAGACTAGCACATTGGATGCCACGGCTTCAGTTCCCAAGGCCAACAGAGGTGGTCAGTCGCATGAAAAACCTGATTCGTTTTTGGGCAGTCGGTGCTCCTGTGTTTCAGTGAGGCGTAAAAATTAGAAATGTAACATCATGTGTAATAAGCACAGTTGAGTTTGGTCACTCTTGATTTCATTGATTTGATCCGAAAGATGGTCTCTCCTTCAGATACCACATCTGCCCCGCATCTGCACAGAACTGGCTTTCCACCCGGGTCAGAGGAAAGAGTGCCCCCTACTGGTCCACCAACGCCACCTCCAGCAACAGCCTAGCCTCCCGGTTAAGCTCCAGCATTCTAAGCCTATGACATTTTACAGGAAAATAGAAGGTGGCCGCTATTTATACATCTGACTCTTTGACACTTTAATTATTTTTACAGCCGGTAATGAAGTAAATTACTTTGCTCGAGTATGCAGCCTGCCCCCCTCTGCCTAAGATCACAACCCACTACCTCAAAGTCTGAGTGACCAGTACTCCACCATACAACATCTGCTTCACCACCATTCATCTGCTCCTCCCAAAAGCAGATACTTCAGCAATATTTTTTTATTTAAAACATTTTTTTTGTTTGCTCCCAGACCACATCTCAAACACACTTCAGTCCAGCCTTCCCAAGTCAATGCCCAGAAATGTGTAATTCAGTTTCAACAGATACCTTTAAAGTTTAAAACGTCCCAGAATAAACTCCCAATTGGAACGTCCCATGGGCCAAATCATCACTCCAGCCACAGAATACATCTTAAAACCTGCACTGCGTATTGTGGCACTGCGTATTGTGGTTCCTACTTGGATACACAGTACATATACAGTGCAGTGGTGAGCTGTGTAGTTTATGCAAGATAATTATATAACTCGTGCAGCTTTTAATTAAAGGCCATATTCCTGCGTAAGTCTGTCTTATATCTAGGTTTTGCAGTGCTTTTTAACTTGCCTGTCGAGGCCTGTGTCACAAGCCTGATACATTGACAGTCGGTAGATAGGTCAAGGATGACTGACAACCACATTTTATGATGACGAAAACAATGATGAAGGATCCCTTCCTTTTTTTCAAGATGTGTTTTTGTTGGCAATCATTGAAATCAATCATTGGGCATAAGGTGGCTCAATCATTTCAGCCTTAAACTTATTTTCAAATGGAAGTATAATTAATTCTGATCTAGATTTCCTATGTATTTTTGGAACCAGTTCCTATCCCTTATTTTTTTACTCCCAATTTGAAATGCCCAATTGTTTGATCATGAAACAAAACCTGGCTGTGTGTTTTTACACAGCCAGGCAAAATTACTTCACCTTTCTTGCCTATGTTAGTTATACCATTTCAGGTACCGCAGTTTTCAAATTCTGACTGATTTGTTTGTATGCTTCACTGCTCCCTTGCTAAACCATTGTTACAGGTTGTGTAGTACTTTATCGTCTAATTATGTTACAGTGGAATTGATTTTCAGAATTTATTCTCGAATTTCATGGAATAAATAGTTTGTTTCTTTTTTTTGATTGAACATTGGTAATTTTGTATGACTAAAATATATTTGGCTATTGAATGATTTTTATGGTTTTGTCTGATAGTTCGTTTTCTTCAAACAGACATGGATACCTTGGAAGTCATGGGTTTTATGACTGTACTGTAAGCGTGTGGGTTTCCTTCAGCACACATCTTTCTAGCAGATTTGCTTGCTCAAACTGAGGCTGATAGAAAATACTTTAAGGGAAGGGTTCCCAATACTAGCAACAGTCCAGCAGATTTTGTCTCTATAAAACAATAACACTCATACATGCAGAGGAAAATGTAATTGGTCCAAATAAGGAAATTGTTAAGATGGCTTAGTGCCTGGCTGCAATCAGATCAACAAAAAAAAAAATCATTTCAGCCTTAAACTTAATTTCAAATGGAAGCATAATGAATTCTGATCTTGATTTCCTACGTATTTTTGGAACCAGTTCCTATGCCTTATTTATTTTCTCCCAATTTGGAAATGCCAAATCGTACTCACAGGACTGTGCCATCACTGCAACATTCTCCATCGATTGTGGAATGAGAAGATGGCAGTGTGTCTTTCCTCTAAAGAGCATGCGGTCGGCTCCACATTCCTTCGGCTGAGCTGTGCAGCCATTGCCTCGGAGGAGTACGCTGCATGCACAGCTGACAAAGAGAGGAGCTGCTCTTGCACAGTGAGACAGAGACAAACTTACCGGGTCCTCACTCCGCGGTTGACGCTACGGCCAATTACGTGCTGCCCTGTGAGACTGCTGGGCCACAGTCTGTGCTGGCATGGTGGGGTTTGATTCCAGACTATCAGGGGTGCATCACGAGAAACAAACAGTGCTTTAGTAGGCAATAGGACAACCAGAAGCCCCAAAGTCCCTGAAGAATTTTGACAACATTTAATTTCCATGAATACAATGAGACTAAAACAGTGTCAGTTTTGGTCAATGTGAACACAATTGTTTTTGTCAACACAATTGTTTTTAGTCATTTCTTGACTATAAGACCTTATGAAATAGTTAAAAAAAATCAATGACTGGTTATTTTTGTTCCATTTGACCTTAGAATCAATTCCATTAATTAATTTTTATGTTTGACCTTTGCTTTATTTTGGGTGATTTTCATTTATAAATGAAAAATTTTCTCCAAAAATGTCAATACTTATGTATGTAAAATGCTTTTTATTGCCTAAAAAGTAATCAAAAACACATCATATGTATTCAAAATGTTTATTTTTTGTAAACAAAATATTTTGTTTCAAAAAGTTATTTGTCAACTTCAAACATAGTAGAAAAAATATTATTTATCACAAACGAATGTAAAAAAACAAACAAACAAAAAACATAGTAGAACAATTGATTATTTAAAAACAAGGTAAGTTTGTAATTTCATCAACATTTTTCCAACACAGTAACCTATTGATATTCTCTTTAAACTGAACAGTTTAAAGTAATTTCAAAGTTTAAACACTCCTCTTCTCAATACTAGTCATCTTCACATTAATTTTTATTTGTTGCTGCTTTTATGTGAAAGTCAGTGTCAGGTTCTCTGTTTTCTTCGTTGTTTCTTTTTGCTTATGTGTGAAAGTCACGGAGGCAGTTCTTCTTTGGGGTGAAACACAGGTGTATTCCACATTTTTCACACATCACTCTGGTTTGAGCAGTGCAACCCTCATTTTTGCAGCGTCCTTGCTTCTCTGCATAGGAAGCCCAGTGGGCGATGCCATCTTTCCTGATCTCTGGATGTGGCCTTGCTGCTCTCTTTTGTTGCCTTTTCCTCTCAGGTTGAGCTTGAAACTCTCCAGAGTTTCGTGGACCTGGTCGTCCACGTTTCCCTTGGCTGGTTGTCCCTTGCTTGCAGAGCACCTCAGCCACTGATGTCTTGAACTGTCGGAGACTTAATTCTTCTCTCTTGGGTTGGGAAGAGGCTTCCTGGTCTCTCCGGTACAGCAGTCAAGCATTGACACAAAGGATGTCCATGAGATGGAAAAAATGCGCAAATACCATTTCTTTGATCGGATTTTGGTGCGGTACAGGGCAATCAAGGAGTCCATCAAATCAACACCCCCCATGTTCCTATTATAAGTCAGGACAGAGGATGGACATTTCACGTCAATGAGCTTGTTTGATTTCCTATCCCATCTTTGCATGGTGGATGTTGGGTATGCCCCAATGAATGTGCTCAGCATTGTCACAGCACGGTTGTCTTGCCACTTGCTTGCAATGACCTGCACACCTTCAAGTGAGGCTACTTTTTCATCAAAAGAGCCTCGTCCCATTTTCTTCAGCTCTTTATCACTTCTCAGTGAACATCCCTTCAATCTGGTGGCTCTCACTGTGCCCAGGCAGTAGATCCCCTTCTTTGCCATTTCGATTTCAAGGCCAATGCTTGTGAACCAATTATCATGGTACAGTTTGAAGTTCTGATGTTGAGGTATGAGGGATGCCACTCTAAGTACAATGTTGCTGCTGGCGCCAAGGTCAGGCATTCCATCCACAGGTAAAATCTTCCCAGTGTGAAATTCAAAGTTGTAGGCAATGCCCTTGGAATCACAAAGCATGTACACCTTATACCCCCATTTATGGGGCTTGTTAGGGTTGTATTGCTTCAGTTGACTCTTCCCTTTGAATGGGATGATTTGTTCATCCACACAGAGTTGTTCATCCATTGGAATGCTTTGCATTTTCTCAAGAGCGAAGTTGAGGATTGGCCTCAGCTTGAACAATCTGTCTCTGCATGGGTCATCTGTGTCCAGGTTGTTGTCATTGAAGTGGAGGTTAGCTTTGATTTGCTCCCATCTTCTCATTGGCATTACATCAGCTATCTTGTCAATACGTGTGCCTGACTCCCAGCACATGCGAGTTGCAGGAACTCCAAAAATTGACATGTGAAAGGCAGCACCAATGAACTGCTCCATTTCTTTTTCTGTGCAGTTCAATGGTGCACTGATGTCTTTTTGCAGAGAATAAAGGTTGGACTGTTCAATAATGTGTTGGACACACTCAGTGGTGAACATTTGCCTGAAATAATAGTTTGGGGAATGCATCTCTTCCACCAAGGGCAGTTGTGATTTCCAGACTGGGGCTGGATAATGGACACAAATTGTATTCTTCCACAGCAGCCTATGACTTGCTGTCCCTGGCTGACCCTCATCCTCGATCCCTTCATTTTCTTCATCACTGCTGTCAGCCTGCTCTTGCGTCATCGCTACGTTTACTACAACCTCATCATCTGCGCTGCTCTCATTATCATCACTGTCTTCACTACCCTCAGGGATAGGAACAGAATGACCTTTCTTGGAGTAAAACTTATTGACATCCACCTAAAATCAAAAAAATTGCTTACTTCAATTGTTATCATTAGCCATAACATTACCACTATTAGGTAAATATTTATCCTCTTATGGGACTTTGTCATTTATACATGACACAGTTTTTCAGTCATGGGGTGTCTTTATTTTTTACAAACTACATGTTAAATACATAAATTATTTAGAAAACATCTTAAGGAAGAACAACATATTTTTTTCAACAGGATTTGTGTAAATTATCCACTTCAAAATTAACTTACCATGATGTCCTTTTACCATGTGGCTCAAAGAATGCTGCTGTCTCTGTTACTTCCTTGGATACCAAAAAGTTAGATCACATGACCAAACACTATAATTGTATTGGTTAAAGGAGAAGTCATGTGATACATTTAAAGATAAATTTGATTGGTGTGATGTTTCTAACCTTTATAAAGTACTGTTTTTGCTTGCGTCATTTATAAATGATCCCATAGAGGGTTTAACTTTGACTCACAATTAAATCCAAGTGTTATGTTTTTCCTTCACAAACACTGCTTAGCGAGTTCAGCAATCACCAAAATGAATTCACCAAATGGTGTTTATGAACCAAAGGAACACTTCAATTTGAAGACAAAGTTTAGGATAAAGGTTAATTGAATCAAGGCCTATGATTGTGAGTAATTCAGAATGTTACATTGAAATGAACTCTGAGCTGACTTCACCCCCATTACATTACAGGCATTTGGCAGATGCTCTCATCCAGAGCGACGTACAACAAAGTGTTAACCGTAGTCAAGAACAGTTTCGCTGAAACAGTTTCGCTGAAACATTCATAAGTCCTGTCTCCTAAGATGGACGGGTACGAAAAGCGTGGCTCAGGCTCGAACTGAATCTGGTAGGGAGAGGACAAGAGGGAGCCGTTTACTTTCCAGCAACTTGTTGGTCATACACAAAGAGCTGGAAAAAGAAACACTATATATGGAAACATACCAAAATCCTACCAACTCAGCATGTTCAGATAAATACGTTATTATATCTGAAAATGTTTAAAGTTTATATATATTTTAAATCCAGTTTGGCTATATTGTGACCTCAACTTTGCTTTGTTCTATTAATATAACTTTACAAGGTGAAACTGAACTATATTTTTAATTAAAACACAATCGTTATTGAAAGATATTCAGAGGTTCATTAATGATTTAATATTGCTATGAATTTGTTTATATCATTTAACGAGTAGGTAGCAATATATGTATTACCTTTTTCGCAAACAATTTGTCAAAGGAAACATTCATGTTTTATTTATTTAATTCAAATTTTGTCATTTAAATTTGGATGAGTTATTATTTATTATGAAATGCTGATAGTGTTCAATGCTTGTGCAACATAATTTGCAATGCACCAGGTGGAGCTGTTTAATAAGGAAAGGAATTTCTTCTTATTTGGCCACTACCTAATTTAACAATGGGGTGAGTGATATTCCGTCTCACCTTGGAAACTCCATCCAGTATATTTAGTCACTGTTTGGGTGAATATGGTACAAATCGGTGAAATTCAGGTAGTGTTATAAATTTGTAAATACTCTTGTTGAGAGAATAACAAAAGGATAAAAAACCATTGGCTAAGATTTGGTTCTGCTTTGACAGAATCATTAAAGAACTCTTGGCAACAGACAATTGCTTTGTATATAGGTATATATATATATATTTACAGTATATATACAGTGCCTTGCAAAAGTACTCACATTGTATATCACATCAATATTTTTTTTTAAAAACTCACATGCTCAAACTGAATTTTTATAAATAAGAAATTAGTCATTTCGGCAAATATTTTAAATAAAAATAAACATAAAATATGGTGCTTGCATAAGTATTCACACCGCTTGCATTAATATTTGGTGGAGGCACCTTCCGCTGCAATAACAGCTTTATGTCTTTTTGTGCAGTTTCTACCAACTTTGCACACTGGTTGGAGGTGATTTTCACCCATTCTTCCCGGCAGCTTTCTAAGTTGCTTGGACATTGCTTATGGACAGCAATTGTCAAGTTGTGCCACAGATTATCGATGTACAGGTCAGGGTTTTGACTGGGCCACTCAAGGGCTTTTGCCTTTTTATCCTTGAGCCACTCCAATGTAGCTTTGTCCCCGTGCTTTGGATCATCGTCCTGTTTCGCCAGCTTCAGTTTTTTGGGAGATTGAAATAGGTTTTGCAGTATCTGCCTGCACTTTGCTCCATCCATTATTCCTTCCATTCTGGCAAGTTTCCTTGTCCCTGCTGAGGAGAAGCATCCCCACAGCATGATACTGCCACCGCCATGCTTCACTGTAGAGATGGTGTTATGTGCACTGTAGGCAGTGTTAGGTTTGTGCCATACATAATGCTTTGCACTTTGGCCAAAAAGCTCAAGTTTAGTCTCATCTAATGCACTATTACTCCATTGTCAGCCACTGAACTCTGTGATTCTTTTAGAGTAGTGGCTTCCTCCTCCAAGTCTCTTCCTTGTTTGGTCACTGAGGAACCGTCTTTTCTAGGCAGGGTCTGGGTGATACTTCCTGCTGCCAGATCACAGAGTTTTAATACTTTTTCAATCAACATTTTTCCATTTTTATTTTATTTTAATACTTTTTTTTTCACTTGTTTATTTATTTATTTTTTTACAAATTGGTGGAGTAAGTTGCATTTATAACAGATATTAGTGCTTAAATGAAAGTGTTATAAATTAAAATGTTAAAATTGTGCAAGGGTCTGAGTACATACTATATACATGTAGAAAATGACTGCTGGAACCATTTCAGTCTTCCACAAGCCTCTGGCCAAAGCAGTTACATTTACAATTATGTGTTTTTTATGTATTTTAATTTATTTTATTGGTGAAATAAAACACAGTTTTCAAGACAAGTTGAATGCACGTTTATGTCAAAACCTTAGGCTACTATAAACATGAATACTCTCACGTGTCTTCATTCTTCTGAAATAGATATCATCTAGCTGAGCTGCACGGGGAGACTGCAGCTGATGCAGCTGGCAGTTGAAGATCGTTGATGCTCTGTTTGAGAGAGGAATTGCTATCGAGGGATGAGATGGAGGGAGGGGGGGAAACCCAACTGAAACGTGCCCTCTTTGCCCGAAGCAAGTTGATGCTGGCATGGTCAGGATTCGATCCAGACTGCAGGACGCATCATAACAAAGAACAGGTGCCTCATCTGGATGTGTCACTCAGGTTGTCACTCTGGATATCCCACTCAGAATGTTTTTTTTTTTAATGTTGACACTGGTCTTAGTTTAGTAACGCCTTCAGCATTTCAGACTAGCTCTAAATGTTTACATCGTTTTAATACAAACTTAATAGCCTTTTCATTTGCGATGTTGACAATCTGTATTGCCACATTATGAAAGATATGATAGCTTGACTTGTGTGCAGTACATTTACTTTATTTGCCAAGGTAAGGTCGGATAAGTAGTTAGGCAAACAGAATGATCACTTTTGGACTGTATCAACAGCTACACAAGAATACAGAGACAAACAGAAACCACTGTACAATATGAGGGCTCTTGTTCTTTCTTTCTCCGTTAGATACATTCAGAAAGTTAGGCGATCCCTCTGCAAACAGTCAATTTGGCACTCTCAAGATCAAAATTGTGATGAAAAAAACAGCAAGGTGCATATTGTTGTGTACGTTGTATTCTATTTTATGAAGATTGTATGCAGTAATGTTTTGAATCCCAGAATTTTTCAACCCTAATTTGTATACTGTTGATAATATTTTCCTGTAATGGTGATGTTTCACAGATTAGGGAGTTAATACCAGCAAAATGGAGTCAGCCCGGCCTCCTGGGTGGTTTAGCGGTTACAATGTTTGACGCTGGCCACTCCCGACCAGGGTTCGATTCCACCAGGAGTGTCAGTTTTGGTCAATGTGAATATGTGAACACAATTTTTTTAGTCAACTTGACTAAGACCTGGATTTACTCATTTCACCTTAACTTTGACTCACAATTAAATCCAAGTGTTATGTTTTTCCTTCACAAACACTGTTTAGCGAGTTCAGCAATCACCAAAATGAATTCACCAAATGGTGCTTATGAAGAAAGGAACACTTCAATTTGAAGACAAAGTTTAGGATAAAGGTTAATTGAATCAAGGCCTATGATTGTGAGTAATTCAGAATGTTACATTGAAATGAACTCTGAGCTGACTTCACCCATCTCCAACATTCATAAGTCCTGTCTCCTAAAATGGAGACCAGGAGTGCCACTAGGGGGTGGAAATTGGCTGTCCCCCCCAGGGAGGGCTGTGTATAGGAGTGGCCCTGTGTGCGCATACCGGAGTTACAGTGACGGCTTGGCGGGTTCCGGCTCGAAGGAGGCGGTGCCAAGCCACATGTCACTGCCGGTATCGGGACTACAGCAGCGGACTCATAAAATATATGATGGAATAGGATAATTGACGTGAAAAATAGACGGTGTAATTGGATGCTAAATATAGGGAGAAAAACAGCAGAAGAAGTAGAAAAAAATTTAATAGTTAGCGCAGGGCAGAGGAGTCAGGGAGAGACACAGGCCTACAGGTGTGTTTTTAGCAGCCTAATGTTAGCGTTTCAGCAGTCGGAAATTGAATATTTCTCTCTGTGTCAATAAAAACATTAAATCCATATGTCCAAGTTTCGTGTGTGATAATTCGTTTGCATTTTCGTCCACTCAAACCATCTCTTAACTCACATGCAGGGTGTTATGTGCTAGTTTGGTGACATTATTAATGCGCACATATGAACAGATATGGCAGATAAGTAGGGTGACCGCATTTTATTAAAATAATAACATAACGAGTATCAATCCCGGTCAACAATAGCATCACCCCATGTCAATAAACATTGTTTCAGATTTATCTCATTTTCACTGCATTCTAAATATCATTATCACTCCATATCACTTGCTCTACGCAAGCCATGGTGCTTGGCTCTTCATTAGAGATGACGAAATAGCCAGTTCACTATGGCAGTGGTATTAAAGGGGGAAAAGCTGATGACCTGACCTGATTGACCCTTACTGAACCACACCCTCAACACAGCCACAGGTAATGTATTCCTCTTAAACCAACCTCGTTTACAACTGCACCACAGGTGCACTACCGTCTATTGTCATGAAACCACCGGAATAGACTAGGACACGCCTTACTGCGCCTCCATCCAGGATTAGCCCTACAGTGCACGTTGCACTTTGATAATGAAACTGGAGCCCCTTGTGTTGTCACTCAGCGTTTTTCACATTTGTATTATTAATAAATCAGACAGTCTGCTGGATGTTTTTGAAGAGAGGCTGGTAATTGCAAGCCATTCCTAGCATGACATACTGTACCTATTTCTCAGAAAATATATTGGCAGCAGTGTATGGCATCGCCCAAGGTTCAAATGTAACCTGCGCCCCTGCGAAAACACTAAACAGAGGAAAACTAAACAGAAACCTTTAAATTAAATTTAAAAAACACAATTTAAACAATTGTAACGATTCTGAAATGAGTTACACCTTTAATCTTTGGGGCCAGTGGTTGTAGGTGCTATAGTACATCATGTTTGGAGCCGCAGTGAGACCAAAAAGCTGCCAATTACATAAAAAACTGGCATTCTTACTGTCAACTTCAACTGATACTGTCAGTTCTCATTCTGGTCACAAAGTGATGTCCCCCCTACCGTTTCGGACAGAAAGCTGATGTTGCGCTCACTCACACAGTTATGTGCAGCTTAGGTGCAGGAAATTTGTATTGCAAGTGGGACTGCCCACAAACGACCCTCCTCATGATCCAATGATCTCCCTCATCGGCAATTCTGCTTCAGTTTGTACAAATGAGAAAGGCTGCTGCTTGAGAAAGGCCTAGTGACATGCTGTACCAGCTTGAGAAACGTGTCATGAATGTGAGTTGTATGAACTGCCCTTTACTGTATGTTCAGACTCCCCATTTTCCTCCGTCCTTCCTAAAAAAGAGCCCCAATCCAGGGTCCCTCTCACCCCTGTGTGAATCACAGGACCGATTCCACAACTCACGCAGCGATGTGAGGCTTGTATGCCATCGGAGAGATGTAAACCGCACCTAACGCGCTGCAAGTCTAAGGGCCAAAAGCTATTCGCGAATAAGCGGCAGCAACCCCCGCTCCCCCTCCGCCCCTTTCCCCTCCTCAAAGCGCTCGCACGGGCGGATCAGAAATCAGGAGACGGGGGCACCTTTCACCACACGAAACACCCGAGGAATTAAGAAATCTCTCAGTGTGTACAGAAAGGGCGGAGCCGGCTGCTTAGCGCCGGGGCTTTGAGGCCTGTCAACACCTTTCGGCCTAAGAATCCTGGCAGCGAGTCGGATCGGTCGGGGATCCGGCTCCCCACCTGTGGAGTACAAAGGACAGCGCTCCTGTTTTCTTCAGCAGAGCAACGATGCTGCCGGACTTAGTTCTGATCCCTTCCCCCCTCTCTCCCTCCCTCTCTCTCTCTCTCTCGTCTTTTTTTCACTTGCATTATTTATCTTGCCCTTAATAGTTACCGTTCGAGGGCGGAATTCATCGGTTGACAAGTGATGCTTTCAGCGCATTGTGGAGCCGGCGTCTCTCGACATGCCCGACCGCGAGAGGCGGCGAGGTGAAGATCGCGCCGAAATCGCGTGTGCGAACGCGGACGTGCCCCGCGCTTGTTATTCCTCCACCGGGCGGACGCAAGGACCGTGCCGTACCATTCGTTGTGAAAGCACGTCGCAGAAATGCAGCGTGTTTCGGGCGTTTTGAAGAGGTGTTGGGCTTGCACGTGCTTGCGCTGCGCGTGGATGGGCATGCGCAGAAGGCGTGCGGGTTTCCATGAAGCGCCACCGTCAAAATCCATGATGTGTGAGGGGCAGATTCTGTGTGCATCTGCTCCACAGGGACACTAGAACTCCAGTCCCCCTCCCCTTTGTCCCCTGACCCTAACTGTACAATCTGTCATTTATTATCCTGCAGTATTTACATTTTTATCCATCTCTTATCCATCTTAAAAGATGTGCATTAATACATGGTAGGAACAATCATAGTTCACGCAAGAGATAAGTGCAGTAATACAGTGATAGACATTGAGCAAGGTACTTAACCTGAATTGCTTCAGTAAATATCCAGCTGTATAAATGGATTGTATGTAAAGAAATGAAAAACTGTGTAAGTCGCTCTGGATAAGAGCGTCTGCTAAATGCCTGTAATGTAATGTAATGTAATGTAATGTAATGTAATGTTGTAGGCAGCTGCATACCATACCTGTAGCACTGGGAAGGAAAAGGTTAGTAAATTATTAGTATAATTTGTTTTAATGAGGAGTAAGCAGGGATACATATACAAAAACTATTGAACAGGTAGGCAGTGGTGATGACAATTGGCTAGATGAACAGAATTCAGTGGTATTCAGTGGTATTCTGTTTCCAAGTAGGACACCAAGAGTGCAGAATTTTAGCCTTGAGAGGGCCTGGTTTTCATATCATTGTGTCGTTGCCAATTTTCCGGCATGCCGATATTTTTATATCATCACTCTAATCATTGACACTGTGCCGGAGGTGTCATCCCATTTACCATGGATACTGTTGCTGCTGCAGTGGTCATCTTTTTCCTAACTGTACCTCTTAGGTTTAAAACCAAACCACATTTCAACCATTTCAATATGCTATGTGTGACATTCCTTCTTCGAAAGGAAAGGGGTTGAAGTTTTACTCGCAGGGTTTCTTGATGTTGGTTTTTGTTGGTTTTTTAACAGTTTTGTGTTAAAACTGGAAGAAAACAAACATGCACCATTCCCAGAGTGAACAATCTCATGAGCCAAACTGTGGCTTCAGTTCAATAAACATTTATCATTAGCTTTGACTCACAATTAAATGTAACTTTTTTTCATAATTGAAAGAAAAAGGCTTTTGCACACCCTGAGTAACAGTCTCTAGGACAGGTGTGTCAGAGAAAATCAAACATAAGTGAAGATCAAAAACGACTCCCGCACACTGTCTCTGCTTGCATTTATCAGGTGCAACGTTTTGACCTTCGTCAATGACCTTTTTTTCAGCACAAACACAGTTTGGCAAGCTCAGCAATCCCCAAAATTGTAATTGTCATTTGTAAAACTGTTTGTCAAGAAAAATGTGAAACTTTTTTTAAACTAACCATTTATTTGTGAATCTAAATTAGGGGAACATTGTCATCGAATCCAGGCCATTGTTCACATGTGACAATACATTGGATATGCCAAAATAACCTGATACACTTTTATAAAGAAATCTAGTACATTATTATAGTTAAAGGTGTCATAATGACACTGGTAGGATTACTGTAGCTCTTTACAGTGACACTATACAGATCAGTGCAAACCGTCAATGGCTTGGCACACCCTCCTTAAGCCATTTCTAGACAGATCGTGATGCTCCTTGCTAATAAAACCATGTCCTTTGTTAATAAACGGATGGCAGGAGACAGTCGGTGTATCCATTAACCATTCCCCAAACAAATTAGCAGTCAAATTAGCCACAACATCTGTGTCATGCGTTAACGTAACGATTCTCTACGAGACGAATTTAGTGAAGACGTGGCTTATGATGTAAATGTCCTCCTTTCATTTTATTATTTTATGTTGTTAATATAATTGTGACCATTGTGATGAGTAGGAAAATATCATTCACCGGAAAAACGTCTATTTCCATATGGCGTCTGATGACTCCGGAGTAGGCGTTGGAGACCCACAGATGGGGGCAGCAGGTAATTTCAGTTACGGGCCTCTTCTTTGGAGCACTTTCCATAAAATGGCAGATCGGATTATCTAATCAAAACCTTTCTGCACAAATAAATAAAGACAGCGTAAATGTTTATGTTTGTATCTTGTCAGTTAGTAGCTTTCCCATTATGCGTCGCGGGCGCAGGCTACCTGCGGCTGGCCTGCAGAGAGTTTAGTCAAATGGCTGGGCCTTCTGGGGTCATTAGAGGCCAGAGACGGCTAAGTACGGTGGGAGGGGGTAAAAAGCGAATGCTCTCCGTCTCATGAGCGATGTTTTGGTCGACGCCTTTGCATGTTGGTGGGCATTGGTTCCCTGTGGCTCAGTTGGCAGAGCATGGAGTCAGGTTGTGGGTTCAATTCCCACTGGGACCACATATACTGAAAAATGTATGCATCCACTACTGTAAATGGCTTTGGATAAAAGCGTCTGCTAAATGGCATATTATATATATATACGGTGGTTTTAGTTACACGTGATAGGTTCCCTTACCCATACTAACTGGCTGGATTATTGAAGTGTCCGATAATTGGAAGTTGGCTGATTGCACGGAATGCAGCCATATGGATCCTTCACGTTGTTTTGGGGAAACCTATCAATTACGCAGCTATAACGGACCACTCCTGTGGTGGACAGCCCCCATCCTTCTGGTCCTCTCTGGACCCTCAAAAGGTGTCGCAAGCAGGCTGGCCCCACCCTACACTTACATTCTTCACCTCAATTGGCCTGTTTTGGCGAAGTAGGAATTGGCCAAGAGATGATACAAAAAAGGTATTCTGAAAATGGAGCCATTTTGGGAGCCATTGAAATGGCAGCCATTGAAATCGAGAGTGATTCAAAACTCTTAAGCGAAGAATATAGAAATCACGCACAGCATGTCCTTATGGGGTTTTGTTGGAAAGAGTGATTCAAAAGCGAAGAATATAGAAAGTCTTTTGAGGGGACACCCACCCCGCGCTACATTGAACTGTCGTCATGAGTCCGTGTGGATTCAAATGAATTGGCGGTAAACAATGCTTATTTTGTGGACAGTGTTGAAACTGGAGAGCTTTAAGAGGCTGGGCTGGATAAAAACCCAAGGGAGTGTCACATCTAGTTGTCATACATCTGGTCGTCATGGAGACTGGACTGTAGCATCACCTCCATAGCAACAGATCAGCTGTGCCCTGATTATACTAAAGGCCATGAACAGCCATTATATTTCACATGTAAATTACCTTAGAGTGTGCCAAAAGGCACCCTTAATACTTTTTTCCTGATTAAAAAGCTCAGAATTGGAGATCTAGTCTATGCCTTATCTCTCATCTCTGACTATGAGCACGGCTGTAAGGCAGCAAGAGTTCTGTGATGTTGAAATAGACTTGCGAGTATGCATTAACCTTAATAAATTGCATCCATTTCTCTCTCTCCTCTTGTTTTTTTGGTAAAATGTGTAAGGACACATTTGTTTTTTGACCTCCAGGCACGACACAGTCAGGTTTTTATCATGTTCACTAACACTGATTGATGTCCCTCACATTTTAATTTCTGTAGCTAGATAGCTGGGTACCTTGCTGGGTAGTAAACAACGCAAACGCACCTCCTCTACAGGGTGAAGATGCTTACAGACGGTGCTTTTGGCCAAGCTGCCATTGGTGTATTAAAATAAGATGTGAGTAAGCTGTGTTTTCTGATGTCATAAACACTCCCATGACATCCAATAGAATTGGAACACCAGAATATTAGTTTTTAACACGAAGGAGGAGCCTGACCCAGCTTTATCGGCGTACCCGAAACGGTCAGTTTTCAACCTTTCAACATCCCATGTTTCACCTAAACATCATCGTATTTGAGGAAAAATGTGATTCTGAGTGTTCAGGACCTTTAATTAGTCAGCGTATAGAGTTAGCCGTTCGATTTGTATCACACCTGTGCGAAACACGCATAATTCTCTGGCTGCATTGCACATTTTCCACGGTGACTGTACAGTTCCAACCATAGCCACGTGAATCACATTCCGCATCCACCTTACACAAACTCTGAAAGAAGAATCAACAAAGAAACATGGACCTCACAATATGGTGCAGAAAGAGAGGAAAATGAGAAACCTAGTGAAAAAGAAGAGCCCAAGCTTTACTGAGGTTTACCTGCACCAGGGGTCCCCAACCCTGGTCCTAGAGAGCCACAGGGCCTGCAGGCCTAATCGATCAATTAAAGCGGTTCATTGCACAGTTACCTCTCCTCACCTTGTTTCATGGGTCTTAATTGGTTGCAGATTTGTGGTTCCCCAGGACCAGGGTATAGGTAGTCTCAGTAGGTAGAGCATGGTGTTGGCAACGCTTAGGTTGTGGGTTCAATTCCGACTGGGACCACATATACAAAAAAATGTATGCATTCACTACTGTAAGTTGTTTTGGATAAAAGCGTCTGCTAAATGGCATATATATATAAAGGTACACTTGTGCCTGTGCTGCAAAATTGGCACATTTCAGCTGAGGTTTTGTGCCATTTGCCACAAATGGTTTAAACTAAGTTATTATCCCCATTTTTGTCATCGGGTCATTTGTTGTAAATCAAATGACTGCCATTTACCTGTTGTACTTGTTGTACAACTTCATGTCCTTGTTGAAGTTCGGTGACTTGTCCTATAAAGATTTAGAAGTACCAGCTGCGGGAAGAATAACCTTTCAGGAAGACAATAATGTACGCAGGCCATATCTGTTTAAAAAGGGACACCTGTCCATGAACGAGACCTGATGGAGTTTGCCAGCTCGCCGTCTACCTTCCTTCAGGCGAACGGCACTGTGTTACTCTCATGCCTCGAGGGGCCTAGAGCTCCCGTCATTATGCAGGCCTGCTTCTAAAGGAGCTCCTAATCCCCCCCAAAATGGTATAGCGTGCAGCACACTGTCACCCACCTTCGCCTCACCTGTCCAGCTGTGGGCTGTGAGGGGGGAAGGGGGAGGGGGAGGGGGAGGGTGCTTTCTGATGTTGCAACAGCGGGAGCGGCCTGGGAAGGCTCCCAGCTGTTCATCGCATTCGCGGCTCCTCCGGCAAGCTCGCAGCTTTCAATGGGAAGAGCGCGCGCGGGACACAATGGGAGCGCGGCTCTCCGCTGCCAATTCATTCCGCAGATGTTCAGAGCGGGGGCCCGGAGAACAATGGCGCCGCGTTCCCTCCGCGGCCTTAATCACACGGACGCCTCCCAGCACCGCCGGGCCGCTCGCGCGCGCATGCGAAGCGCCGTCAGGCCAGCCAAACACCTGGAGACTTCAGAGATCAAGGATTTACAAGAGGGATTAATCGGGCTCTTTCTCCCTCTCTCTTTTTCTCCCTCTCTCTCTCTCCCTCGCCTGATCTCGCTCACACGCATCCACACAGGGTTCCAAGAGGAACATCCCTGCGAACGGGCCTCTTGTGTCAAGGGCGATACTGTGTTATGCTTTTGATGTAGGACTATTTCTTTAATTTTCATTTTAGATGAAACGTGGGGTAAATGTTAGAAGTAAAAGTCTACTTTGAATAGTGTTCTTAAAAAAATCTCACTGGGGTTTTCAGACACTAATGAAATAATGAACTAATGAAGATTAGGTGCTTCAGCAGATGGCTTGAAATGAGTATGATTACCAAGCATTTAATTTAGTCAAAAGCAATGATATGAGGTTTTTTTACTGTGCTTCATGGGGGATACTGAAGTTGAGCTGTAGAAAAAAAAAGTTCTTATCTTATTATATAACCAAAATGCTTCTTCATTGCCTCCCAACTATTACTGTTTGGTCTGTTCAACTTTTATGCCATTTTCACATAACTTATGACCCTTTTTGATTTAATAATCACAGGCATGGACAACTTCAGAATGCAGTTCAGCTTGGAAAAATGGATTGAGCCAATATCTATCCTTAACAAAAATACATTCAAGTGTCTTTTTTTCCCACAAACACAATGGGGCGAGTGCATTTAGGTGATTTCTGAACCGACCAAACTGTGTTTCTGAAGAAAACATTTGAAATTACATTTGAAATGAACACATTTTGATTGAATCTAGGCAGCAATGTACAATATATCAAGTGAGTTTATGTGTGTATAAGATGGTGCCTGAGCTGTGTACCTATACATAACTATGAATAACCTCATAACTATGAATATCATATATAATAATAGCTATAATACAGTTGTAATAATTGTAACTTAACTGATGATGATGCGATGAATAAAAATCATTAAACAAATAGTCTTATATAATGGTATATTCTGTGCTAATGACTAATTACAAGATAATGCAAATCAGGTTGAATTACTTAAAAACATGTTTTGGTGATTGCTGGTGACCTTGCCAAACGTTTGTGAAGAAAAACAAGAACATGAGTCAAATTTAAGGACAAACGGTGATTGAATCCAGGCCTGTGTTTATACTGGTAATCTGGCATGCCCGATTATTACCCTCACCCAATGAAATAAATAAAGAATAAAATGTTCCAGTGGAACAAAAGGACAGTTTTCCTGATGGCAATGCATGCTGGAACATATACATTTTAGTTACATACATTTATCTTGGCAGCCAAAACCGATATACACTACAAGCTGTCCTTTTGCACAGCAATTTGAGTTTAAAAATAGCATTTTGAACCACAGCCAACAATGGATATAGCTTATAAAACTTGAACTCTCACTTTTGACATTTCATAACATGGAACATATTAAAACATTTCATTTTTTAAAAACCTGTTTACTTCAGAAAGGCAGTAATTAAGGAAACACACTTATAAAGGTTTTGATTGAGGTTTTGAATAAAGATTTTTGGGCAAACTTTGATCCACAGTTCACATAAGTCGTGTAACGGAAACCGATGACCACAAAATGGAATGTCTTTGACAAGGTAATCTGCACTGTTTGAATTGGTTTCCATTTTAATGGCGCGCTCGGTTCTTAGCGTAGCTGCGCGTCGGAAAATAAGAGCGCAAAACAAAGGCTTCCTTTGATGAACGCTGTGGGAACATGTGCGATACGGCCGGGGTGTGTGACGCACCGAGAGCCGTGGGTGTCAGCCACGCGCACAAAGGTATTTGTGTCAATAGAGCTGCCCTAGACCTGAACCGTCACGTAGCCCTGGTGAAAAAAAAGGGAAAGGCAGAGAGAGGCGGGCGTGGTCGGCTAAGTGAGTCAGACGGAGGCCTGGCGCGCTGAGTGACAAATAAAATGCACCTTGAAAGGCTCGCTCAAGCACCTGACTCCCCTGCCCCCCTCACCCCCCACCCTCTGCGCAGGTGGTCTCTGTCACACGCCATGCCGCCCACGAGCAATGCTGCTCCACGCTCTCCTGCCGCTCAGCCCTTTTCAGGAGAAACTTGCCTTTCCGCACCCCAAGCTCCGTGTTAAGGCCAACACTGCTAAACCTCCAAAAACACAGCCACACAAGAATCTGTGTACATTTATTATGTATTATTATTTTGTTATTAATAGGCTTAAGCAGGCACCCTTGATATTTGTGTTACAGCTTTTAACATGAAAACATTAATGCTTCAATACATTTTTATTGGCAGACTTGACGTCTTGTACGGAATCAGTTCTGAAGGGCTGGGTGGAGGCCTTCATATAGAATCAATTTAAAATGTCAAGTAAAACATAAAGTTAGCAAAAAAATGACATTAATAACATTAACACAATATGAATAGATATAAAGAAAAAATAACAATGAAAAAACTATTGTGGGGGCTCCTGAGTGGCGGATCCCACTAATACACTCGTGTGTGGTGCCATGATGCATCCCACAGCTCGGTTCAGTTTCGGACTCTACCTGTTCTGACTGTGGCTGGGAGTCCTGTGGAGTGACAAAAATTGGTCATAGTGTTGCCCAGGGAGGGAGGGCTGCAGTCGGCAGTGTAACCCTCGCCTCATTGCTCGGTCAACTGGACAACTGTGATTTGTCTGCATCAGCTGCACAGGCCTCCAGTGCAGTAGGTGCAGGAGCTCAGCTGGAGGATCGCAGTGTGAAAAAATAAGGCTTTCTGAGGACACGCATCCACACCCTTCCAAACTGATGTCGCAGCTGATGAGTCTGAAAGCGATGGACCTTTTTTTTTGTTATTAACTTTTGTATTGATTTTCAGACATACATAACTACCATACACATACAGCTAACCTATACAAACACACAAAACTCAAACACTACAGACATACTCTCACTACAGTCGACACTACATATTCACACCATAAGGTGATCATGTGTCAAAAATAGAAAATTTTAATAAAGAAAATTTTAATAAAGAAGTAAAGTATGATACCAGGTCATATACAGAATCAGAAAAATAGCTATGATATTGACTTAACCCCAAAAAGTTCTTGATTTTTAGAGATTCTGCCCAGGCTGAAAGCAATGGATCTGAAAAGAATGAAATGCTGGTTGCTCATGAATCCATTAACAAATTCATAAGTGATCATATTTAACAAACTGGTATGTAATATATCTTGCAGTCTAAAGAAAACATACCATTGTCATAAATGGTCATGTCACCGAGGATCATGCCATTAATGCTGATCATAACAAGGGAGAAGGCAGAAGTTATGCTAATTGAAATGTATCACAAGTATATATAATATGTCAACTTTTTAAACCTATAGCCATTGCTTTCGGTATCTTAATGGCATTCAGCATTATATAAAACCAGATAAGTGGATAAGACGTCCTTTCCGAAATCTTGATTTAGCTAATGCTTCTCAAACATTGACACTCATGAGCGCGGTTTAAAAAGATTGCAGAGTAAATCTAGACTTTTTCCATGACCCTTGTTGCATTGCTCAAAAGAACTTAACAATTTAAAAAGACTATCTATATCTATAGAAAGAGTACATGCATATAAGTTTATAACATTTAGACATTGGACATTTAATTCAGTTTGACTCTGATTCCATCTGGCAGAAAAGCAGTTTGTATTTTGCTTTAAACAAAACAAATTAGTACTCCCATGGATTTAAATTCAGCTGATTTCTCTAGTAAATCATGTTTTTGTATCAATAAAACTAGTTTTTTTGGCAATGAAATCCATCAATAAACGTTCAAAAACACATATACAGCATCCGACTGCATGGTAATATCCTCACCATGCCTATCCAATAGGATGCTGTATTTCCCAAGTGAAATTAATGTGATTGTTTTAATGTGATTGATTTTTGGCTAAAATACTGGTGCAGGTTTAAATCTGACTGGGAAATGCCCCAATGAAACATACTATATGGTTCCCTCTTGGCTAGGTCCACAAAACCTTTTTTAACATGCATTACTCAATATATTGTGCTGTTGTTCACATCTGTAGCACACACACACACAAAAACACTTCACATTACACAGGCCACCATTCAATCAGCATTTGTCCTTAACTTAGAATTAAATATAAGTGTTGTGTTTATTTTATTTTATTCGAAATCACAAGTGCAGTTCAATATAGAACACGTTGTTATGTTTAACCCAATTGTAGACTTAAGCCAGTGCAACTTTTGTTTCCTCCATAAATTGTAAAAACAAAAACAATTGCTGTTAAACCATTGCTTAACAAAATTGTTTCTCAAAGTTAAGGACGAGCTCATATGCGGTTAGACTGGACAGAGCCCCGGGTTTGATATTGTGTTTTGGAATTTCTAAAATGTTGATCTGGTTAACTTGCTTGTTTTAAGACTATGCTGCTTTGAAAGCTCTCACACATGAGCCATGAGCTCCCGTGACAGGTTACTGACACGAGCACAAAGAGCAAATCTGCCGAGAAGGTATGCCAAAAAATTACACAGCACTTAACACCGTGTCAGTCACCAAATTCGTTTACCTTGATTGCTCTGTCATACTGTTAGACTTCACCTATAATAGATGTGTTTGCGAAGCTAAGAATCTCACAGAAAGCACTGTTTGCTCATTTCTTAGGGCCATTTATATTGTTTCTTAATATAAACTCTTTCTGTGTTTGTTCATAAACATAACACAAAACAATGTGAGCCACTGAGCAAATTTGCTTTCCAAACACACGGTCGTAGCGAGAGACGCAGTTCATTGTACGTTTTCAGCGCCTGACTGGCACTGGCTTTTGGGGACAGCGATTGTCCGTTGGGATATCGCTTTTCGCCTCACGTTTCAGTGCCGGGGTACCCCTGTTTCCAGCCCCTTGTTCCCCAAATCCTGGTTGGCATTTCTTGAATCGTACACATATGAAAAGGACAGGCAATTCCTCCACCCCATGGCCACACCCAGGATACAGCTAGGAAGGGCACCGCGATCTTTTCCGTTCCATGAAAATGGAAGGGAAGTGCTTTGCATTGGACGCGTTGATATAGAAATGAGGCGAGGGGAACTAGAAAAAATATGCGTATTGTTCCGATGCGCCGTGATGCAAATCAGGTGCATGCGCTATTATAACGGCTGTGTGTGAACCTCAGCTGCAGCAGACGGCAATACCCATCACATCACATTAGATTAAATGACATCACATCAAGTCTAGCAGATGCTCTTGTCCAGAACATCTTACATAACCAAGTACACAAATGGGGTTGATAGTAGTAACAGCAATAACTCCATCAAATAATAAATAACACACTAACAAGAGTTAGTAACAGTATAGCAAGGAGTGCTAGAATCAACTGCACCAACTGGACTGACAGCACAGTCAAGAGTCCTGCTTTGCTGGATAGGATAGGATAGGTGCTGTCATTATGCTAGAAACAGGGGTCAGGGTTGAGAGAGCCTAGGAGCAGTCTGAAGAGGCGGGTGTGGAATGACGTGGTCTGATCAGTGTGTGCTTGTGTTAGGGCTCTGACGATCACTTGAAGATGGGCAGGAGCCATCCCGCTAGGCTTTTACTAAGGTTTTCAAATGAATGTGACAAGGCATGATGGACTACAGAAGAGCATGCGATCTGTGAGTGGTGTGTTGAGCGCCAGGCACAGCAGGGACTGTGGAATTTGTTGTCAACACCGGTGGGGTTTCCATGGAGTTGTCAATGATGGACGACCCCCTCCCGAATGTTTTCTTATTTGTCGTTGATAGTCATCTCAATGCAGCCTCATTATGTTTGTTTCACTGTATCAAAATGTCAATCAAGGGTGATTAAGCATAATGAGGATATAATGGTTTAGTGTGACATCATAATGTAACTACATTCTGAGTAACTACGGTGACTGACTCTGTCAGAGCATGCATTGTCCTGGGCAAGCATGCCAAAAAAAGCAAAACTGTGGTTCAGAACAGTACTTTGAAATTTCCAAAGCAGAGGTAGCTCAAAGTGAGTAACCGAGGCTAGCTGCAGATCACTCTTCCGTCAATGGATGCTGGGAGAAGGCATTTCATTTCATATTGGGGCCAAGGAACTATTTTTTCCTTGGTCGTCTCCCCATTGCAAATGGCCAATCATATTGGGCTTTGTGTCACATACTGTGAATCAGGATCCGAAATGGACACCCAGGATCCAAAATGTATCTGCATTTGGCCAAGCACTGCGAGAAGGCTTTTAGAAGAAAAGAAAAATTAATTAGGGGCCAAGCAGCTATATTTGAAGTACAGTATGGCTTGGGTCATTACATTGTATTGTTATTGTTTTGTAAATGATTGATTTTATTGTACAGTTTGGTTTGGTTCTGTACTGGAAAAGCAGTATTACTGGGAGTAGGATGAAATGGATGAAATGCTACTATCTAAGGCTAGGACTCCAGTAGGGAAAAACATGGGGAAAAACTGTCAAAATTTACAGAAAATGAGAAAAATGTATCAGAACGAATATAAATAACCATTTGTGATACCGCACTACAACTGTAAAGAACAAAATGCATTCAACTATTTGGGCTGGTGAAAAACCTGGCTGGTAAATTCTTTCATCTACCAAACCCAGTAAAAACATAACCCTGCTGTAACCCATTTTGGACCCTGCTGTAATGGGTGTTCAGTGTCAAAGAGATGCCTCCTGGAAGCCAAACAAATATCTGAAACCGCAACCAATTCACAAAAAGTCCCAAACAAGTCCTCTATAGAGGATTGCTGAATAACAAAAGGATCATGACTGTCTGTTCACTTCTCTTGAGCATGACATATTCAGTCAAAGCCTCATCCAGTGAGAGACCTCAAATGAAACACCTTGTGGTTCAGTAACAGAATTAGACAGATTTTTCTATGCTTTTTATGTGCTAAAATTCAGGGCACTTACATTTGTGCTAGAACTGAAACTTCTAATATATGCAAAGAAAACAATCTGCCCAGAAAGAGTTCTGGCTTTACTGCTGTTGTGGAATAAGGCTTCATAGTTTTTTGAGGGTGGCTGGGGGGGGGGGTTATAATAATGAGCACACAATAAACACAACGGCCGGGTTTTGGGGAGCCCGCTGTTCCTCCCTCAAGAGAGACGGATTAATAACCGATCCATCGCTGCGGAGATGGGAGCTAATAATATTCGGGAGTGCAGCAGACGGCCCGGATCGGCTCCTCGTCGGCGGTAAAGCCGCTCTCTCCCGCGTGGGACGCAGAATTCAGACGGATGGGGGCTAAGATAATGCCTCGCTCTGAGCGCACTCCTGGTCGAGGCCTATTAACATCTGGCTCCTCTTGTGCAAGCGGCCAAGACGCTGCCCCTCTGTGGGAGCCGGCGGCCGTGCGGCAATCCCGCAGACGTGTCTCGATCTCTCGTCTGATTTTTTTTTAAACCTCAGTTTGCAGGCTGTAAAAAATAGCAGAGCGTCCAATTACATTATTACGGAGCACGCCATCTCGACATATTCATCATGTTTGTCATTGTTGGTGTGTGTGGTTTAGCATCCTTTAGCGTAGCAAGAAATGCATGGAATTCACCAGAATTATTATTTTATTTTTATTTTTTTACTATTCAGTTTAATAACATCAATGGCAGAGATCCAGATAGAAGTAAATGTGTGAAATTCCATACAAGACAAACCATTCTTGTTGTAGAATAGTGAAAATACAAAATATAATGGCAGATAAATACATGTGGAAGTGGTGATTAACACTGAGGCCTAAATGGGAAGGGTGTAGAGCAGGTGGTGCAGAAAGCCCCAGCAGAACCCACGATCAGAGCAGAATTGTGTTACTTAAAGGATATCGCCACCAGATGTCTGTTTGGAAGAAAAGTAAAGTTTCACATTTTCCCTGAGACCCACTGCAAAAATCCAGAAATAATAAAAAAAGAGGACTGTGTATCTGACGTTAAACACACGATACATTATGTATTTTTATGTATGTATTTTATATATTGCTTGTCTCCCCTCCTGTCACCTGTTGTTCTGTTCATCTAGGTACAGTAGAACCTCAGAGATACAAACCTCAGAGTTACGGACTGACCGGTCAAATGGCGCCTCATCAACATCAAGCTCTTTATTGTAACTGGTGCAAAAGGCAAGCATTAAATCGAAATTAATCACACTTCCCATTGATAAAAAAGAGACTTATCTTGGCACTATTGCTAAACAATGTGGGAATATCAACAGTGATTGATATAAAGATGGGCCAAAACAGTTAACATCGGCAAACATTCTATTCTGTTGTGTGTGTGTGTGTGTGTGTGTGAGAACTAATGTTCTGAATGATGGCGTGACAGTCATTGGTTATGTTAGCTGGCTGGTAACAAGATAGCTAACGTTCACCACAGGAAAATAGATTTTGTGTACACAAAAATCATGAACAACAGAGAGAGTAAATAAAATGACTCAACTCAACGTTATTCTATCATGAAAGCACTGCTAATAATAGTCTGATCGTATTGCTTTTATTGTGTTGTTTTATGAGACATGAGAAGGCAAGCAAATATCTTAATGGCCGCCAAATAAAAAACATTTAAACAGCACATCGAACTCCAACCGTAACAAACTGAAGAGCTCAAATAACATTTCAGCCAGCTTACTTGATATTGCAGCCTATTGATAACATGTTCTAGCCTTTATTCAGGACCTTATTCAGAGTCGTACCAGTGAACTTTGCCTTTTCAAGATGTATAGCACAGTGATTGGTTCAGTGCAAACCAGCAACACATCATGGTGTAGAAATCAACAAAGAGAAACAACCAAATACTTCACAACTATCAACTACCGAATATAACATTATTTTTGTTCATGTTATAAAAAACTGTACCATTATTATTATTCAGAACCTAGCCTACGCTCCAAAAGGTTAAATTAGTGTGTAGATTTTCCCCCAGTTTTTCTCCCAATTTGGTGGCCAATTGTACCCTTTATTGATTCAATTCTGTCATACCCAGGGACTACAGGTGAGATAAGCCTTTGAGCCTTGGGCTTAGAATGCACGCCCTGATGGAGGCATTCTAAGCTGATACGTGTGGGCTGTAGCTTCAGCTGCTTCAGTCATTTTAACTCCCCTCATGGATATGGCCAATTAATAAAGGCTTTTCAAATAAGCATCAGGAAGACATGAGTGTCCCGTGGACATTTTTGGACGTGCTATGCGTGGCCTTCCAGTTTTTGCTCTTTAACCTCTGGTTATCGTCAGCTAATTGGACTATCCCTTTATTTCCTCATATTTTGAATGAAAACACAACAAAACTATGTTCTGCGTTGAATGATGAGGTTTGACATGACAGGACAATCCTCGGGAAGATCATTCTGATCAGATCGGCATGTCTGCTTTATGTCTTCAAACTTATGAAAATAGCTTGTTTGATAGCTACTGAAGGTAACCTGACGGGTAAATGTTGTCTGGCAGAGCAGAACAGTTGTGAGTGTTTTACTATAGTTTATAGTCAAGTACAAAAACACAATATGTAGAAGGAGGATGTGAAGAGAAGGGAGTTTAGACTGTCAGGTTTTGTAAGTCTGAGAATAGTCTTACTTTTTCCCAGTGCCAGTCCTCACAAGTGAGTTGTATTAACTTGTTGACAAAATTGTTAATTTTTGGTCTACTTTTAAAGCGACACTAAACCGATCGACCTATCATGCGTCCAAAATGATCTGTAGTACTGAAGGATATTGAGCGTGATTGCTAAAAGTTGCTGCAGCATCTCTACATTAGGCCTCAACAAAGTTTTCAATCATTCTAATAATTGTAATCAGTTGTTAAATGTAGTGTCACTCTCACCCAACATCTGCATCCTTGGACTTTCATGGTCTAACAATAACATCTTCACCAATAAAAAATCCATACTATTGCATTAGTCATTGGTAAAGAATACAATGCTACAAAGTTAGAAAAACAAAAAAGGATCTCTATTACATTACATTACATTACATTACAGGCATTTAGCAGACGCTCTTATCCAGATCCAGTTGACATTTCTTTACAATCCATTTATACAGATGAATATTAACTGAAGCAATTCAGGTTAAGATAAGATAAGATAAGATAAGATCAACTTTATTTATCCCCATTGGGGAAATTCTGTGTCACACACAAAGCTCCAGTATACACATAGACAATACAGACATAATCACCAATAAGGCAACATATGTTAAACACAACGGCGCCAATATACATTTATATACAAAATAAGATAATAAGTTAGAGTTAAGAGCAGGTAGTGCAAAATGCAAATTGCAACAGAACTGTGGTGATTGTCTCTAGTCTAAACAGCAGTCTCTAGCCCACCAATGTTCATTTTCAGGGAATTCAAGGAATTCTGGGTGTTCTGGGTACCACTGGTGTTAGACCCACCCTCCCAATGTCACTCAGATCCATTTCCCTCAGCCAGTCGAGTTTAGCTGCATTGTACAATCTGATAAGTACCTTGCTCAAGGGTACCACGGCAGTGTCCCACCTGGGGATTGAACCTGCAACCTCAACATTACAAGCCCAGTTCCCTAACCATTATACCACACTGCCTGCCTCTATAACCCAAGGGCATGACCTGATAATCAACTCAATCTCCTATGAAAGACTAACAATGACCATCAAGAACAGGCTATCAGAATCCCATGCCACCATGTGCCATTCCTGACCTAGACGCACATGGTCCACACATAGGCCATCCCACTCCCAAAGTCTGGTGTCCTAAACCTCTACAAGAGTTTTAACACCTCAGTCTGAAACACAGCACACAAATCAACATATCCTATACCTCGCTTATCTCGTTCTTTCTCCTAGTATCTCATCCCCTTAATATGTTCCTTCAACTTATAATAATCCTTAGGCACAAGATGCCAGCTAAAAACCTGTCTGTGCATGAATGAGCGAGTATCTGCTTGTCTGTCCACCTATTTGTTTGTCTGTCTTACCTCCTGTCTGTCGGTTACTTTTAGATGTTATTAGGGAACAAGGTATGCTTGTTTCCAATGTTTCTCAGTACTTCAACTGCTTTAATTGATCAATTCACCCTCCTTATATGGTGTCCTGGGTGTAAATTGGTTGCTGATTTGAAGGTGAAAACAAAAACCAGTAGACCCTGTGGCCCTCCAGGACAAGGGCTGAGGAGTCCTGGGTTAAATATTTGTACTGTTTATTATACTGTAAGTTGTTTATTTCCCCATGGCCCTCCGGAAAAACGAGGTGGTGGCGGGCTGTAGTGTCCTGAGCTTTTGAGTGGCACATGGTCGCAAAACACTGGTTCTCAGTGCAGTGACATGGTACCGAAGTGTAGTCATGTCTGCTACAGAATCCTGACCGTGGCCAGCAGCCCCGCTCGGTGGGGGCCTTAGGAGCTATCAGGGTTGCCCCGTAACTCTTGTGAATCGAGCGCTTGCACAGTCTGGTATTGAATTCTTTCTATTCTAGTGCCGACTGTGGATTTCAGCCCCTCGGGGCAACGCAAACATAATATGACCGTAGCATAACCTAGGGAGGGATTCAGTAGGTGAGTTTGCCAATGTCCTATGGTGCAACAGCGACTCCTCTGGTCAATCGGGTGCCTGCAGTCTGCCTGCACAAGCCGGCAAGTACCTGCCCAACACAACCCGTCGACTCTGGAGTGAAGAGAAGCGACAGCTGGCAGTAGGATTTTTCGGAGGAGAGCGTGTGTTTGTGTCATAGATGGAGATTTAGGTGGGCCTATAAATATGATTGGGTACTCAAAGTTGGAAGAAAAAACAAAACTGGGGTTAAAAATGGGCCTAAAACAAAATAAATATTAGATATACACATTACATATTTTCATCCAGTAATATATTAGCTAGCTATATAATTATACAATATCAACATGTATAAAACATTATCGTTTGGCTATTAAGTGATGTACCGTAAATAATTTATGCCTCAGTCATGAGGTTGCTACAGCGCAATGAAACATTTTGGGGTTCTTTTTGTTCTTAATGAATAAAGTCTTAGAAGTGTAAGTATCTAAGAAGAGTGCATTCAATCCCTGAATGGTGTCCAAAGCCCTGCATTTATTCAGTATCAAAAGATTACTATGCAGACTGTGTCAGCCCGAGGCTGTTCACAATGGAAAAAATGAAATCACCTGCCCATAGCTTTCAGAAAGTCAAAAAAAAACTGCAAACACTAGACTAGTCTACAGAAAAAGCTGACCTATGCTCTCACTCTAAATATAATGGAAAGGTTGCTTAATCACCTTTTATGTTAACATAATCATCCCGCCAAGCCGACTTCAGTAATTGTTTGCCCAGTATTTGCTTTATGTGGCTTATAAAGTTCTCGCGTCAGAGGAGAAGGTCAGAGTTGGGCGACATCTTTGATGGGTGACATCTTTTGTCACTTTGGGTGACATCGTGGCTTTTGGTTATACCATGCTGTGCTTTAAGCATAGCATCATTTCCGTTCTCATCGCCCCCCTCATCTGGCTCTTATGTTTCAGCATTGCTATGTTCAAAGCTATAGATGGCAGCATTTTGCCATGTTTTCAGTCCGTCAAAAACTTTAGTAGGTCAGTGTGATTTCCTTCTGTGCCTTGAAAACAGAGGCACAGGCTCCTTGCATTATGGTTTTATTTATTTAATGCATTAATGCGTAACGCTCCTCAGAACCCCTTTCAAACAAAAGCTGTATTTTACTGTTTACTTTTTAATCTCTCGTCATGACATCATAGATTAACCGTTTTTTTTTTTTAGGGGGGATCACGGTTGATTTCATCCATCTTAAAAATCCTGGCGTTATCAAAAACCGGCCAGCTTTGTTTGGTCGATTTCACAACCAATGTAGGCGTATCAATGGCTTCTCTTATGTGAGGATATCGAAAGGCAAAATGAAAAAAAAAAAAATCATTAAAGGACAATGAGGTCTTATTTTCAGCGCTCCTAAAGCAAATAAACAGGCAAAGGTGGCCTGCCTCATGCCTGATATCCTCGGGACACCACGTCAGGTAGGCTGATTGAACGCGGCTAACAATGGGCAGACCTATTTGACCACTGATTGTGCAGTGTGACACTATACACACATCAACAAATGCTCTCAAGCCTCATGGCCTCGGTCACTTTGTATTAAAAATTCCCTCTCAGGAAAGGTTAAAAAGTTATTAAAAACAAGAAACCCATTTGCTGAAGGCACAATTAAGCCCCTTTAAGACTTTCATACCCCCAACCCCGACTGAATGTTAATGTCATGTTTGTCCGCTGTGCCCAGTAAATTCACTTCTGTAATTGATTATATGCATTCATGTACGTAGATTGCTTAACATTGATCCCTATATGTTTTTGTGTATCTGGACTACTTGCCAACCTGTTATTTCGTTTATTCTTTAATGTGCATCATGTCTATTGCGTTAAACTAGAATTGTAAAGTGTAATATCAATAGCCTTATCATTTTAAAAAATAAAATATGTATTGAGAGGTTAGAAATTATGTGTGGTCAAAGCAAGTGTAAATCTCGGGGAGAATATTCACTATAAAAACATACAGCTACAAAGCAAACAAAGTATTAATGTGCAAAATATAATTTTGCTCAATATCAAATGAGTTGTTTGTGTTGATTCTGTTAGGTCAATAAGTGTCAGACATACTGTATACATACACTGTAAGCAAAAAAATCACAATCATAAGATACAAATAAATACAATAAGAAATGATAATCCACATTAAGGCAACATTTAATACAATCTCTGTTGCATAAACAGTGTGTGCGCGCAAATGTGTGTGTTTGTGTACATGCTTCTATATGCGCCCGCATGTGTGAGTGTGTTTGTCTTTGTGTATGTGTATGTACTGAACGTGCATGTGCGTGGGTTTGTTTGTGTGTGTGTGTGTGTGTGTGTACTTGTGTGTCTGTGTATGTAAGTGTGGTGAATGTGTGTGTAGCATGCCTAATATTTAATTCTCCAGAACCTGAGGTAACAATAGCCCAGTAAACAGTGTTTGTACAGACTGAAATGGGAAAACAAGACAAGATACAAAGAAAATAATGACAACGCTTAGCGAAATAGATGGGCATGTATCAAACACGTGTTTTCTTCTCAGTTTAAAATGTTTTGAAGATTTCTAACATTAAAATGAATAGGTAATAGCAGATCTTGCATCTGAGCTAGAGTCTGCTATGCCATACAGTGATTGTTTGCATTTGGTTATTTAACTGGCTAGTCAGAGAATTCAGGGAATTCTTTTGCTGTTGACATCTGGAACGGCCATGGCATTGTCCTTATTTGGTGAGAAGAGGCTTTTACAGGCACGTAGATCAACCATACGAACTGTTACATTCATTTTCAAATCAGACTGTAGCAAAGCCAAAGCAAGCGGGGTTGATTTTTATACCATTTCATATCAGCCAGCCAAGTGTTACATTTCAGACAGAACTGAAATGCAAAATTGATCATATTCTGTGGAGAAAAAAAACCCATGAATGTAAATGATTGTCATTATTATTTCAGTGTAAAATAAATCATTTCCACCATAGTGTAAATATTGCAAAACAAAGATCTTTTTACAAATTCTCAAAAATGCATTATTACTCTGGAACAATGAACCTTTTGAAATCTGCATATAAAAAAAAAGTATGAAAAATAACAATTTAATAGAATTAGGTATCAGATTTAAAACGGAAACATTGTTTTAATAATCCAAATTAACAGCCTTGGTGGTCAAATATCCTATAGCAATTGGCATTCATTTCTAAATTGTATGCTATATTTATCATGTGCAGTACATAGTAAAATTATTCAAATGTAGGCAAAGAATGGCTGCCAGGGTTTTAATGACCGTGGCCTATGTAAAACATTTTTTTTTTAAAGAATAATAATCTGCTACCAAATTCAGATCCTTAGCTTTTATTATTGACCAATGATTAAAAATGTATGTTTATTTAGTAAGTATTGTACATTTGTACATGTATATGTACATTTTAAACAACATTTGAAGTTGTCCATATGTGTATCCCAGAACACTTGATAGGATGAACTCTGTTCCATCAAGTTTAAAGGGACCTCATTGCTGCATGATAATTAATTTGGAAGTGTTGTATGTGTAATGTAAATGTATGCACAAAACTTACATTGTATATTTTCTGAACAAGAACAGTAATATGGCCAGATATTTGACCAGCAATTTATGCGGAATCTAAAAAATCCACTGTATCATCATGTCATGCTTGTGGTAATGTATTGTAGGTGACCTTCTCAGCTCAGAAAATGGTAAAAATCTATGCTTCCAGAAACTTTTCAAAGTGAAACCCTCTGAAAGACAGCAATTTAATACCACATAAAAGTGGTTAATACTGCTGATTTGTTGCCAATGATTTGTCCTTTCTTGAAAAAAATCCAAACCAAAATCATATCGGTGGTTCTAACTATGTAGAATTGTGGCTCAGCGGTGCATTTCTGATCCAACAACCCTGGTATCGTACCCTATTTGCCTAGTTACGGAGGATTTGTTGACAAGTTCTACTTGAACAAATTGTGTTTAGACAACAGTATATTTCATTGAGGTCTTTTGCACCGGCTAGGCCAAGGTCGGCCCTATATTCTACTGAAATCATAAAATGACTCTCGAGATAAACAGAATGTTTACATTCCCCATGTGAGCTGAAGCTGATATGCAAATCCCGCCTTATTCTTTCATCAAATTTGCATTCACCCTCTTAACCAAACACTACAGGGCTCCAGTTCAAACAGCTTTAATGATGGTCACCCCTTTTACGGCCGATTGCTGTATCAGGAGAGAGGGATGAGCAATTTAGATGGGAATGAAAAGAAGAGGTGCGCAGGAGCTATCGCCGTGGCGGCTGACAATAATTGGTTCAACTTTTCCGGGGGAACGGACGTGTTTCGACGCTCTAGCGGCTGACTAGCGATCGGGCCCGTGATTTTTCCGCCGAGTTATTATTCCTCCTTTATCTGCCGGCGCCAGACCCCACCGCCGCCGTCTTTTCCAGGCGCCGCTAATCAAACAAATTTAATAAGACTAAACAACATCGCCGCTGTTGTGAGAAGAATCGGCCCGTCTCTCTCTCTCTCTCTCTCTTTCTCTCTCTCCCTGCCAGAGCACTCAGAACACAGTGCTGAATAGCAATTCGTTCGCAAATACTTTTGACAACCTGTTACCCCGGGCAGCTTCTGTGACTTCCTGGGTGTCGCAGTCCCCGCATGGTCAGTGTGAAAGCATCTCTGTTGCTTATTCACAAAGACTTAGCCACGTATGTGGATTTTACATGATGATAATGATGATTGTAATAATGATATTGTCATAAAAGGGGAGAAAAGGCTTCATTTTAATCTTTAAATAGAATTACTTAGTGTGTGCAGTCAGTCATGACTCATTTACATTTTACTGATTTCATTACTTCTCTTTTTTTAACCTTGTGCCAGAGAAGTCGGAAAAGTTTGTCTGACTTTCACAAGACTTCCTCTACACATATTTGTTTTGGCCAATTATGCTTTTAAGACTTTTCTTCAGTTTCCTCATTTACTAAGTCTAGCCTAAGTTAGTCAAGTCAAGTTAAAATTCTGCAATTGTGCATTTAACAAAATGTAATTTGCACTCAACACATTTGTTGCCTCTTAATACAATATCGATACGTAACATGAATTTAGAGTTTCCTACATATGTCCCATATAGCTCCTGCAACAATTATATATATATAGTATGTATATATTTTCCAGTTACAGACATGTAGACTACACTTCAACAGGTCAACGATCTAGATCAGTTTAAATACCTAGTACCTGAAATCTGTTTGAATCACCCTTTTGGAAAATCACATGGACATTTCACATGTATACCACATATTGTCTTATGTTGTCACATTTACTTCATAGGTATTCACGTGATTACACATATGTGTGTGTTTTTTGAACATTTCACATACATGTGATTTTTCCATTCAGGTTTTTAAGAACAAAAAAGACACATTGGTGTCATCAATGTACAGCATATCTCATCATATGCTGCTTTAAATATTGAATCAACGTAAAGTCTATTTGCATTATGATGAGGCTGCTGTTTGGTTCCAAATAAATGGTTTGAACACAGACACATATTCTGTACAAATAGTGTGTCGCTAATAATGTGTTCCCACAAAATAATTGATAATAAAGGTAATTTGCTACAGGTGGACACGGCATGGTTGTCATTGGATTTTCACCAATAGAAACACAGTTCTCCATTCTCTGCAAATGTTACGTAAATGTTACAGCTTTTAACTAGTTTGGACGTCCTAATATAATTTCATTGCAAAGCTGAAAGATTATTCCTAAAGTGTTTTTTAATTTAATGCTGGCTACTATTAATATTCCTTTCATAAAAATGTCATTTTTGTATGTTTTTTTCTAGAACCTTGATTTGGGTCCAAACAGTCAAATAGATTTCTGACAATGACCGTTAGCGCCAGAACATTGACGGGCCTTTTATTTCTCTTCCGAATCGCGTACTGTGGACGGACCACCCTCCGCTGCAATGTCAGGGACCCGCATGCTGTTTGTGGCTAAACAAGGACGGCTAAAGAATCGAAGAGTGCGCAGATTTGTCTCCTTGTCCGCGGTCGTTAAAGCGTGTGAAAAAAGATGGCCCTGGCGCCTGCTGCCGCCGTCCTGAGTGCTTTTCGGGAGGCCGGCTGGACCGCGACCGCTGCCTGGCGACACATCGGCGACGGGCGATGCGGCGGACGGCGGTTCAAGGTCCTGTCAAAGCTTTTTTTTCGCCCGTCGTTTCGCGCCTTGTTTCACGGCGGCGGAAATTTATGTCCCGCGGCCTTCGCAAGGCCGGCAGCTGCTGGTATCTGCTCGGCTATTGAGAAGTTAACAAGCTCGAAACAAAACAAGTGACAAAACACAACAATGGGGAGGGAGGGGAGGGGAGGGGGCCAGGACGGTCCCGTGTTTAAAGAGTGGTCAGGGGGATCCTCCTCCCCCCTCCTCCTCCTCCTCCTCCTCTGTGGAGCCGGAGAATGGGGACTTTGATTCGAGCCCTCGCTAGGTAACTGAGGGTTTGTTGTTTGGAATGCGGCGTCCATTATGGCTCCTGATCCTCTTCCCCCACACCAGTCAGTCTGTCTATAACTCACAGGATTTTTGTCTTGTGTCTGACGCTCATTTCATATTTAAAGAAGAAAAAGACGGCCATGTGTGGTGTGGGGGGAGGGTAGGGGGGATTGTCCATTTGAGCATGTCTATCAAATTGGTATCTAATTGTAGCAGGGATGCAGGGAGAGCAGATATCAAGCCTCCGACCGCCCGCCGGTATTCCTCGGCATTCCAGAAGCCGGGGGGATGCCACACACATTCTGTTTGCTCTACATGAGCAAACAGATTGTAAACTGGCTGATCATTTTTGCACTGACAATGTCATTTACAGCTGTCAGCCCTTTGTCTGCCGTGTTTGCTTTATTCAAATATGAACCGGGCGGACCCTCCCCTTCCACCGCTTCCTTCTGCATTAAAATCACATCAATTCACTTCCATCCCGTCTTATCTGAAATTCATTGGAGGCAATCACTTGGTTGAATGCTTCGGGCATTGCCATGGAGACAAAAGGTCTAGTGTGGACTTCAGAAGGGATTAGGAACTTGTAAGATTTAAGTCCTGAAGTACACAGTTTCTTTGTTACGTCTTCCTTTGATTTTGAGGGGTGAAAATTTTTCGCTTAAATGTGTACGGGGCAATCGCATCGGAAGCCGGAGGCTGCGGACTATTCGTTCGTTCGCGCTAACCCGTTTGGTTAGAGCTCTCATCCATTCATAAGTGAAATGTATAACGCCGTGCGTTCGCCCGGCTCGGATTTGCATTCTGTCCGCGTCGGCCTCCCGCGCATACGGCTCTGAATTTATGCTTTATTTGGGGCCCCGGGACGGGCTCCGTTCGCCGGGCCGCCGTTATTGTGCCGAAACTATGACAGTCCAAGTGGCATGCGGTGCCGGCATGCCCCGGTGGCACCTCTTGCGTCGGGCTCGGATAATAAATCTTGTCTCCCGGGCCCTCGAGCCCAATCCTATCGGGGATCCAGCTGCTTCCCAGGGTGCCCCTCTCCGTTCCTGAGGCATGTCCCCTTTGTGTGCGGAGGTCAGGCCACAGAGCGCTGAGTTATTCACATCAAACTGTCTGGGCTGGAAGCGAGCTGCAGATGTTACTGTTTTTTGTTTTGTTTTGTTTTGTTTTAGTCATTTTTTTCACCCTTCCTCTGGCTTGTCAGGGAATTTCTTTCTTTTTCTTTTTGGTGGTCGTCTTGCGAGTTGAGAAAGAGCTGAAAAACGTGTCCACTGAAAAGAGGCCAAGGCTCTGGCTTTGGGATCATAAATTAGGTTCATTCAGCCGAGGGGACAAAAGTACAAAGTAAACGTTTTAAAGTAAATGGATTTATTTTTAGTTGTGCTCTCCGTTTTGTTGTGTGTGTGTGTGTGGGTGTGTGCACATTTTTTCTTTGCATCAGCTTTTACCAGCAGTGGTAATGAACCATCACTCCACCTTAAAATCTGTTTCAATTTCCTCCTTCCTTTTAAAGATATTTTGACACCTATCCTTTCTTCACAGGGTGAAAGAATGAAAGCCTGCAGTTTAAATATGAATAAATAAATGTTTTATAAATTAAGAAAATAACACTGGGCAATTTGAACATAGTGTACTGCAAGTGCATCTCCAAACAGGATATGCAACAATGCATAGAGAATTCAATTGAAATGTGGTAATTAGCTGGTAAATCAATTAACAGCTGTACATTTTTTTTCCTTGAGGCTAAAACTTTCAAAGGGTAATCTATAGGAAAGCCCAAAAATGAAGCCAATGTCCTTAAGCTTATCATCAAACCCAAATATTGTTTTGGTTTCAAGTTATATACAGTTATATATACAGTATATATATAGTTAACATTGGTTCTGTGTGACTCGGTAGGTAGAGCATGGCGCTGACAACGCTTAGCTTGTGTGTTCAATTCCCACTGGAACCACATATACTGGAAAATGCATGCGCTCCCTACTGTAAGTTGCTTTGGATAAGAACGTCTGCTAAATGGCATATATTATATAACATTGCTACCCATTTAGTTACGCCATCTATTTCTATGGCAATGCATCACTCAAAACCAAAGGATTGGTTACGAGTGTGACAGGAGTACCCCTGCTGTGAGCTCCTCGCCAGGCATACTGCACAACAAGAGGAGCGGTTAACTCACCGAGCTTCCGGTCAAGGGACCCAATCGCTCCGGCAGGTGACGTCACCGTTCATGTACTCACTCTCTGAGCTTCATTCTCGCCCTCTAATCTTGTGGGGGAGTGTGTGTGGTTGTGAGTGTATGATTCTGCGTGGCTCAGTAGGTAGAGCATGGCGCTGGCAACGCTTAGGTTGTGGGTTCAATTCCCATTGGGACCACATGTACTGAAAAATGTATGCATTCACTACTGTAAGTCGCTTTGGATAAAAGCATCTGCTAAATGGCATATGTATGTATGTATGTATGTATGTATGTATGTATGTATGTATGTATGTATGTATGTATGTATGTAACTTGCACAGCAGTCCCAGCTGTCTGATAGGCATCAGCCATTTTATTACGTTACGGTGGAGTCATGGCCCCGCTGTAACGTAAGGGGTGGGTCTGCTACACGTCTCAAACGGGTCACACTGCACAGCGATTACCCCACCGAGCTAAAGACCCGACGACTCTGAACTTCGCTACACGGCGATACTTCCAAGAGAAGCATTCTGCATGGGGAGCAATCCGTTTTAGCGACATCAAATTGTAGCAAATGATTGTGAAATCACGTCTTTGCCAAGCATGTGGCCTGGTCTTCACTCTCTTCTCTGTACAGGTTAGAGACTAACTTTAGTCATGTACCATCAGTTAAGACATTTCTTTAAAACAATACTTCAGATTCCACAAGGATATATTTAGTGGTAATTGCAGTTATTTTGAGACCACTTATTTTCAAACACGCGATAGCACAAAACAATAAATAAACAAGCTCGTAAAATGCATTAGGCTTTGTATTTTCATGAGCCACAATAATATCGTTGATATTCTATTCTAATTTTGTTGGGAAAACGTAGAAACAGCACTCATTGGAAAATGAGAAGTCTTGGCAAAAAAAAAAAAAAAGGCATTTTCTGGCATGATTGATGACATCAATTTCTAACACTGTAAACATGACTGACATGTCAACATTGTTTAATGCGCCCTCAACATTTTCTGAAATTTGAGGTGCAAACAAATGTCCCCTCCTCCTGGCACCTGGACAGCAGGAGCATCTAAACAATCGATAGCCATTTGCATCATGGTATTTACCGTGCAACCTTTCTGCACCTCTCCACCGCCCTGTTTGCATCCCATCCCATTTTTTCATGTGATGTTGCAAATTACCCTGGGTCCAGACCAACGGGACACTGCTGTGCATGAAGGACTGTGGGCAGTCTATGCAAAAAAACTAAAACCCTGACAATTTTAGAGACAATTTTAGAGCACATTTTAAAACTTGCAAAGATGTTAGCAAAAGATGAGTTGGGTTCCTTTGTGGAATGCAGAGGTCATGCTACTGTGATAGAGGGCCTGATTAATCACTGAAAGATTTGCATTTTTTTATATAATTATTTTTTATTAAATGGCACTTTAAGGTTCCTCCTTTACTTTAAACCATTTTTTTCTTTGGGAAAGAAGAAGGTATCAATCCATCCATCGACATACCAACAGTACCCTCCAAAATGTTTCACACCCTTGGTAAAGATGAGCAAAGAAGGCTGAATAAAATAAGCAATACAGGTAATGATCTATATTACATTGCTCAAATGGTCAAATTATGTTATTTTCTGGTAATACAATTGCTCAGATAAAAATATTTTGACACACAACTATACTCACGATTATTCTCACCCCCTAATAATTATTTTAAATAAAACAAACAAAAATAAATCTGCATTAACATGCTATTTTTACTAAAGTTCATTTCAAACTTGGGGAAGTGCATTGTGGGTACCTGTTTCACAGGGTTATAAAAACAAGGTCAAATTCATTTGTCATCCATCAACATGGGGAAAGGCAAAGAACCCTCAGAAGAGACAAGACACAGGGTGGTTGACTTTTTGTTGAAGTCAGGAGATGGTTACGCATAAATAAATAAAAAACTAAAGATGCCAGTTTCCACTATTAGGTCAATAATTAAGAAGTTTAAACCACTGGAACAGTGGTAAGCCTGCCTGGTAGATGACGCAATTCATCTTTTCCATGCGCAGGAAGTAAGTCAGGGGTCACCTTATTGTAATACTGTGACTAATTAATCTGCATTTGAAGATTTTTCAATTATTATTGAGTGGCAGCTTGCTGTAGAATGACTTGGCTATTTTGACTGAATCCAGCATTATGCCAACTAAGGTATGAAATCACTGCAGAGAGACATGGTGACAACCATGTCATCATAATTGTCAGAATGAGGGGATATAAACATGACAGAGAGCGAGGCTCTCCAGACTCCGGCAATTATGGAAGCATGATGAATCGCATAGTCGAGTCCTCTGTCAGAATTAAATTGTGCTCGTGTTTGAATGGTGAGTAAGGAGGCAGCACTGTTCAATAATTCAACTCACCCTCTCTCAAGTGCAATGCAGTAATAACCTTGGAAATGGCGAGGAAATTCTATCAGTCAGGACATTTGGTTGTGTGCCTGTCCTTTACAGTGTGCAAGTGAAACTTCATACACGTCGGCTGTGTGAGAAGTCCTTCTGATTTTGCTTTCCCTTCTCATGAACATTGGTATCGGTGTCTCTCTACCATATCCGACCGGATGATGGATGCAGACTTCTGAGAAACGGGCAACAGTGTTTGTGACGTTCGCAACACAAAAAAATACATTATTCAACCTTCGACGTGTCTCTGCACACAAAATGATCTACTTTGGAAAGGGCTCGGACAGGATCCTGCCCGTGCCTGTTGGGACATTATTCTGTGTATTGGAAGAGGATTATTCTGAAATACCAGCCCCAGGTCTAACAAAGGAACTTGATGATGGCAAATTAGGCATGGGCTTTTCTGCTGAAACAACCACGGCTCACTTTTGACGGAAGTCTGGCAAACCTGGTGGTCTTTCTAAAGTTGCTTTTGATTTGTTTACCCCCCGCAAAATATGTATTGAGTCTAATTTTAGGAAGACGTCAAAGTACAGTAAGAGGAAAGTGAAATGCTCCAGCAAACTAATGAACATTCCAGAGTGAAACAGCCATAGGTTGCCACAGACCCTCCAGAACACACACTGTTGGGAAAAGCTGCTGTTTATGTACCACTTTTTTTTTTTTACCACTGCCTGCAATGATTTGTTAGAGGTCACTCGCCCGGCCAATCACAAATCTGAATTTTATCTATCTATCTAGAATCTAGTGTACTGGTCATTTTGGAGTATGTTTATTTCTGCTATAGTTTAATTTTTGGTTGCTTCTGCCATTTTCAGCAGGTTAACCAAGAAAACAAATGTGTTGACCTAGAGAGTAAAAAACGTGACTCACGAACAATAATAATACATTTTATTTGTTATGCACCTTTCAAGAAACCCAAAGGTCACATTAATTCCCAGGTGCCAAGAGACAAGAACTCTGCACTGCAATATTACAAAAAGGGGCATCTCTATTGCAAAGCCACTCAGATACACAGTTATATTGTTATTGCTGCTTCTAGCTCACAGTCTATTGTGAACTGGAATCATAAATAGTACAATAGTGCAAAGTTAGCCACTTTATCTATCATAAAAACACACTAATCATAAGAAGATATGTTGCTAGCTAACATAAGCTATGTTGCTTCTAATGTCAAACAGTGCTAGCCAACTTGTTCTGTGATCATAATTTTTATTCAAATCACAGTTCATGTTTATTACATAAACTTAGTTAGTTAGATAGCTAGCTATATGTTAGTAGTTGGTGCTATATAGTGCTAAATAGTAATTTTGGTGCTGAACTGTAGGTGAAAAATATGCTGTTTAGCTCATTTTCTCTCACTATCAAAACTTTTGTCTTTGACTCCTTGCTTGCTACCAACAACACTTACTGCTAAACTAGCCTTGCTTCAAAAGGTAAAGACCTACCAAGTCAATATTCATCTTTATTTAATTCTCATACTGTCAATGCATGGCCAGAAGTTAGTCTGGGTTATTTTGGTGTGTAGTTTGTCTTTCTAAGTTATTTGGTAGTTTACTACCATTATATTTGTCATTTGAACGCTCATGGCTCACAGGGAAACGCAAAAGTAACAACAACACCATGTGCATGGATCGACATGACATATAGTAGTACTATATGAAATTATGGATTTTGGTCAGAGTGCTCCTTTAATGCCGAGGTTAAACTTACAGGTCTCCTTTGAAAGTTTCAGTTACATTTTAATTAGCCTTTCCTTAATAATTCAATAACATTTTTACATTTACATTTTAAGCATTTAGCAGACGCTCTTATCCAGAGCGACTTACAAGATGTGCATTAATACAAGGCAACAATCAGAACAATCAAAGTTAGCTACAAGATCAGTGCAGTAAAACGGCAAAAGACATCATTGCAGGCATCTTTGCAGTAACATTGGGAAAGAAAAGGTTATGGGTGTTTTTTTGTTTTTTTTTTTTTTAAACAAGTAAACAGATTGACTAGATGGACAGTGTTCTCTTGTTTTGGTTGATTGAAATTGAAGTGGCAGTCCTGACTGTTTTGGTTTAATGGGCCATGCAGTGCAGGTACTGGCAACCTAATGTTATTACATTATAATATTAGGTTATTACATTTGTGCTATTACACCACACAACAACAATAGGCAGTGCTACTGCAACATTACCTTCAGTAATTGGATGTTTTATGGAATGGACAAATGAATGTACGTGAATTATTATAACTTAGTTATGAAAGATCTGCAGAAGAAAGCATTTCCCAAGCTTCATACCCACATCTTGGTCCAACATACTGTACACCAGGTACATAAAGCATGGGCCACCACGAGCTGCCAGAACAGCTTCAATGCGCCTTGGCATAGATTCTACAAGCGTGTGGAACTATTGGAGGGATGCAACACCATTCTTCAATGAGAGATTCCATCATTTCATGTTTGGTGGAAAACGCTGTCTCAGGCGCCACTCCAGAATCTCCCATAAGTATTTGATTGGGTTGAGATCTGGTGAATCTGGAGATTTTGGTGAATCCTTAACTCACCAAACTGTTGGTGAAGATGAAAAACAAACACTTACATTTAATTGTGAGTTCAAGTTAAGGACAAATGTTGATTGAATCCAAGAGTGTGTATCCATTTATAGCACTCAAGATTCATAATCTACTCATTGATAGAATATGTATAGTGTGATTTTTGTCCATGTTCTCCACAACATATTTCTTGGAAAGTAAAACTTTAGGGGGAGTTCCCTTTTCTCTGTGTTGCGGGATGGTGCAACTCAGATGGGGGAGGAATACCAAGGGAATGGGTTTATATTAATCTTCATGTCTGTCTCTCACCTTTTGTGAGTTATTTGTAGATTGTGCAATTCATAGCCATGAGGATTTAGTAACTTAGAAGAGAAGGATTTAATTATGCTACAAAACATATGCACTTCATTTTTGAAGTTATATGGTGTTATTTATTGGCATGGGAAGGTACACTATATGAGAATAAAGGGTATGTAAACCCCATGTATTAGAGCACCACCGCTACAAATGCATTCTGTTGAGATGGGCTAGTAGACAAGATTATATTACATTACATTACATTACATTACATTATAGGCATTTGGCAGACGCTCTTATTCAGAGCGACATACAACAAAGTGTTAAACGCAGTCAAGAACAGTTTAGCTGAAAGCCACCCTAGAGGGAAGTACAAATCCAGGTGCTAGGAGCAATCACATAGTTAAACTGGAACCCTGTAGGTAAATCTGTAGCCACAATTCAAAGGCAGCAATAAAACAATCAGTGTGGAAAATATCTGTTAAATAATGCCTAAAAGAAACACAGATGAAGAAACCCAGGGCCGAGTTATTTGACAAAAATTCGGAAAATATGGGAAGCATTGCTTTGGAATAGGGCTTTTACTTTTCTTTAGTTTTTTTCGTTTTGTTTCTGTTAAATATATTGATGAAAGTTTAGTTGTAACTTGGCATCATTTTTATATCAATAATTTGGTATGCAGATCAAATTTAGGAATTGTATTTTACAGACGTATAGAGATTATATGTTTTGGTTGAGATTTTCATTACCACATTCCTATATTTTGGGTAGGGGTTTATTTGTTCCCCACAGTAACCTGTGTAAATTTGCAAAGATCCAAGATTTAATATCAGGACTGGCCATGGTCATACAATTCCAATTTTCAGCAGGGGCTACACTTTTGGTTTTGATTGAATAGCACTTTATCTTAAGATTGCTTTGTGACTTTGATTGAACCAGGTGTTATTCCACTTTGTGGCTGGAACTTCCCCTTCAGGAAAAAATGACACAGAATCTGGGCGCTTTTAAATCAGGCCTAAAAACTTTCCTTTTTAACAAGGCCCTTTGTTAACTTGGTGTCTTTATGCATCTTTGTGCTTGTTTCTTTTATGCTGTAGTAGCACTTTGAGATTGACTTATAATGAAAAGTGCATTATAAATAAAATGTATTATGATTTGTTTTAAATATATATACTGAATGTTCAAAACTGATTCCGAGAACTGATGTTCTTTTATTTTGTGTCGGTTAGAATATCTTATTATGCCCGTGAAGTCCCATGAGAGGTCAAATGAATTTGCTTTATATATCTTCCGATTGGCCCTGGTCACGTTCATCACACAAATGTTATCTTCATAATTAGGAAATTTCACAATGAGGGGTCTCGCAGTGTGCTTGGATTCCAATCTTATTACAACTGCAAGCCTCTCTCTCTCTGATCAGTGGAGATGGCATTTCCATTTCCAGAGTCCCAAGCAGCCGATTCTCAGGAAATGGACAATCAGCTCTATTCTCTGTATTCCGTGCGATGCTGATTATCCTCAGATTGGACCGGCCTTCCTTTTTAAGAGCATTTTGAGTCGCTCCTTCTGAGGAAATGTTCTGAGGGGCAGAGATGCTATCCTTGCTGTACTTATCTGCGCCTTGCTTCCAAAATGTTCATTCTTTTTTATTATCTATTGCTATAGGGATTCAATCAAATCCAGAGGCAAGAAATGTTTTCCATCAAGGTGGCAATGGTATTTAGGATTTATATTGAAGAGTGACCTCTAGTATCATATTAATGAGCTTAGTGCATTGTGGAGATGTAGACCTCTGACTTGGAGCTTTTGTGGAAACCATTGCCACACACTATACACCAAGCAACCTGTTTCTGGTGAAGAATACTGCCTGTTTATTTTTATATGGTGCTAGCATGGCACAGAATACATGAGCTGCACTGAAACAACCACTCCAATTTTAGGAGAAAATGACAATAGATTAGATTATGCAGAGAACTGTACAGATTGTATTGACTAGCCTGATACAGGTAACTGCCAAAATATAGACACTAACCAACATAATGTGTCTTAATAGGGAGATGGGTCACCACGAGCTGTCAGAACAGCTTCAGTTCACCTTGGCATAGATTCTACAAGTGTCTGGAACTCTATTGGAGGGATTAAGTACCATTCTTCGATGAGAAATTCCATTATTTGGTGTTTTGCTGATGGTGGTGGAAAACCCTGACTCAGGCATTGCTCCAGATTCTGTTCAATTGGGTGACTGAGATAGCCATGCAATATGGTTTACGTAATGTTAATGCTTATCAAACTATACAGTGACCACTTGTGCCTTGTGGATGGGGGCAATGTTGTCCTGGAAGAGAACACTACCATCAGGATAGAAATGTTTCACCATAGGATGGAGGGCTTCACTCAGATTGCCTTTGTTATTTATTGGCATTTGCCTTGCCATCCAAGGGGTTGAGTGGACCTGAAGAATGCCAGGAAAATGCACCCCACACCATAACAGAGCCACCAGAACATTTCATTTACTCAAGTGTTTCCTTTATTTTGGTAGTTACCTGTAAATTGCTCTGTATAGATTGTATAGCAAGATTTTTCCTGGCTCAGAAATAGGCTAAGGTGGTAGCTTGATCTGGGCCAGTGCTCATATAGTCTGTTGTTGCATTGTTCAGTCTACACTGCCACCTATGGCCCTCTGGCCCTCCCAAACTGACCTCTAGATTTGGACTTCTGGAACACAATGATGAAATAAGATCCATACTAGACGAAGGGAGTCAGATATTTTATTTATCAAAGGGAGAGAAAAAAAACACACTTAATAAACAAATAAATGCATGCATTTCATTTGCCAATCTCCCACCCTGCTTTTGAGCATTTCACTCTTCTCTTTTTATTGACCTTGTAGAACCACCTGACCATCTCTTTGTAGTCCATCCTGTCTTGATGCGGTCCATCAATCACCACCGATCAATCGCAAGCAGTGTCCTCATCTGTATTGAAAATACAAGGCTGCATTGAATTCATAACTTGTCCTATGAAACATCTGCACAAAACATTTTACCTTTATTATTTATCTGGGATTTCAGGATGGAATTCTGCATCATTATTCATCTTACTGTTCTCTGAAACCTCTCCCAGATATCATCCTTGAAGTACACCAGAATCTCATCCTGCAGTGGCTTGAGTCCGGTGTCTGTGCTGAGCCAGCTCTGCCACACAGTCCCTGACCAGTCCTTCTCTCTTTCAGCTGCCTCGGTGAAGACTTCTGTGCTGCCCCCTGCAGTACATGGTTGCAATAAAGCAAAGAACAAATGTCACAGATAACAGACACTATTCAATTTTTCAATCTATAGTGCAAATCCATACCTCCTTGCTCACATTGGGCGAAAAATTAGATTTCTCCTCTGGAAGATAGCTAGCTTCTCATAGACCACCTGCACCAGGCACAGGGCTGGGGGGAAGAACCCATTCTTGGTAAAGTTGTAGAGTCCCTGGCCTGCTGGCTCAGTTCTTGCTTGCAGAGACAGATTTGCCAGAAGGGCTGGGAGGATTCTCTACACAACAACTGTGGCCTCCTTATTGCTCTCCCACCTTGTTTGGTTGCCTCCCTGAAGGATAAATTCTGAAGTTTGAATATACCAAAGTCCCTTAGTTGGTGATATGATATAACGTGTTGGCATATGGCATTTTAACATAAGCCTGTAGTTTGACTGGGGGGAGCTCAAACATTTTGTCCATCTCCTGGATGCTTCTGGTTTGATTGCTTGACCCCTGGTGAAACCAGAAGATGGTCCCTATGGTGCGGGGACATTTGCTGAGGTAGGGCATTCCCTTCTGTTCCCTGATGCAGTCTGACCTCCGCTCCACATCGAGGTCATGTCCTGTCCTGCAGTTATTTTGAAACAACTGACTTGCCTGCTGAACACTATCCCTTACTTAGACTACTGGAAACACCAAATGAAAAGGGACTTGTATTTTGTAACATTTTACATTTACATTTTAGGCATTTAGCAGATGCTCTTATCCAGAGCAACTTACACAATTGGCATTTATTTATATACAATCCATTTATACAGCTGGATGTTTTTACTGAAGCAATTCAGGTTAAGGGTACAACGGCAGTGGCCCCACATGGGAATTGAACTGGAAACAAGTTACAGGCCCAGTTCCCTAACCATTACACTACACAGCTGCCCGTAACTGTAACTAAATCATACTTAAAAAGGAGTCTACACATGTGTTTCATATAAATGTCAATACTAATTACTAATATGTTTCTGCTATAAAATACATTTTTAAATCAACATGTTTCTAAAGCAAAATGAGAGATCTAACAGATTTGGAAAGAGGATAAATAGTTGGTGTCCGAATTGCAGGTCACAGAAACAACAAAATGATTTAATGAGTCAAGGAGAACAGTGTCAAAAATCATGACGGAACATGTCAAACAAGGAACAATTTTATCAGGAAAGAGGAACAGTGGTCATTAGAAGTAGAAGCTCACCAACAGAGATATCTCACACAGAATAGTTTCTGAAAAACCAACAAAACAACAGCCTCAAAAGTTACCACAGAACTGCATCTACCACTGCCAAGAGATAGCAGTACCGCGCTCTCTACTGGTAGGAAGATCTATAATAAAAAGATTTCTGATGATTGATGGTGATTTTTGCCTAATTTTCTAAGGTGGCTCGGGTTGCACTGTTGAGAACACACTAACAAATAAAACTAGACATTCTAAACTGGAATTTGTTAAAAAGCCATTGACTGATATTTTTGTTCAATCCAAGGATACCGAATATCTACCGAGATATACATTATATTTTCAGTACACATATAGCTCAAGACCAAGCTGGTCATATAACTACGTATACTCTGGAATATGGGCAAATGATAAGCTAAAATTCCCCATAAGACTAAGGGGTTAAATAAGCTCGTGAGAGTCAGCTGGATGACTGTGACTGTTGACACTGCGAGTTCTTGCTGCTCTGACTTACATGTAGCCACACGAGGACCTGAGATCCTGACTTCATTTTGGTAGCTAAGAAGTGTCTAAACATTTCTGAATCTAAAAATGTCACTGTTGTTTTAGGTCCAGGTGGGGAGGCCGTTTCTTTCTTCTCCTTCTCCCGTTTGGCGAATTGTTTCATCTCAACAGCGATTTCAACCTCTGCATTCCATGCCTAACATATCACTGTCATTAGGAAGCACTTGCTTTTGTTGTTTTCTTTTGCAAAATAAGTCCATTTTGATAGGATTAACTGTAGCTAAGCCTTGTTATAGCAGACTTAGTTTAGTAAATGGAGGCTTTACTGTGTAGTGGGAGTGTATTTGGAACAGGCCACCCAGGTTTCGATGGGTGTCGCGAGTAAAACGGGCGTGATCAGGGAACGGTGATCGCGTTCCGCGTATTGAGAAGCTGGAACGCAAGTGGGTTAGTTATCTGCTTAATTTGCCATGGGGTAATTAAAAATCTCCAGGATGCCAACATGAAATCAAGATCTGTGAGATACCGATGTTGCTTGTCAGTGCATGGCTTGCATATTCTCAGATTGATTGTTGTTTCATCCTCTGCCAAGAAGCTTTCATTGGTACTTTGTGTTTAATCCCTGGGCTGAATTCAGTTATATCCATTACCTTTAAAGCAGTATTGGTCACCAAAATAGTTCTGCTTGGAGTAGGAAAATACCCACTTAATATCCATCATTCCACTTTAGTTAAAACCCAAATGTATTTGCAGTCCAGCTCAATGACAATGAAACCATGTGGAGCAAGATATTTTCTACCTGGAGCAGTAGGCAAAATGGCAAGCCTAAATGGCCTATTCTGATCAAATATTCACATTTTCTTTGGTTTATTATTATGCAGCAAAGGCATTTATTTGCTCAATGCACAGTACTGAAGCAGCTTGTCCTAAATGGTTTCCATCTCATGTCCAAATGGAAGGTCAAGTTTCCCAAAACTACTAAATAACTAAATGAAAACTGGCAAATGAAAAAAAACGCTAGAGAAAATCCTAAATGAAAACACACTAGAGAAATCCAGTCATGGAGCAGGGTCCAAGGCCTTCTTTATACCAGCACAAACACCAGCCAAGAACCTACAACAGTCCTAACGCCACTGTTCAAAAACAGGGATTAGCCAGTTATGGCGCACTCCACCAGCACCGGCTTGGATTACCATTGCATTAGCTCCTCCAAACAACACGTCATCTTACCAGTCATCACCAGTGATAGATCTATATCTCCTGCAGTTGCTAGCTCCTGTAGTAGATTGTTGCCTGCAGTGTGGAAAGCATGCGTGATACATGACAATGTCAATCAAGTTGTGCGTGTTCATGGGCTGGTGAATGAGCTATTTATGCATCTGTTGGGAGTTTCAGTTTTTTTACTTAGATCTTAAGTATGTATCAAGTCCTGTCAATATATAAAAATCCTGGGTTAAAAAGACCCACATTAATTATTTTCATTTAAGTCATAAAAATAAAAGTGCTTTTGTGTCTGTGTATCCCAGAGTAGTGGCTAGTCCCATATGGTGCTTTTCCACTGCACAATACGGTACAGTACGGCACGGCAACCATCCGAATTCGTAACTGTCCCCTTCCCGGATCGAGTCCCTGTGTAATTTTTCCATCGTACAACAGCACCATGAAGCTAGGAGGAGTTAGATAGGAGGAGTTATTTGAAGTGACAAAAAATAATGTGACTGCTGTTTTATGTTTTATTTTTCTGTAATCTTGTTTGAGATTTTGAATCTTTTTGCGGCACCATTTAGCCAACCACTGGATCCCCATATTCAGCAAACACTGCAATATGACTTTGTAGACCTTCTTGTTGCGAATGCTGCACTCCAGATCTCGTTGAATTAGGTCTTCCGACCAAACATTGAGGAGGGCCGGCACATCAAGAACAGACCAAACTGAACTTTCCATGTTTCTTCTTCTGGTTCTGGAACACAATCTCGTCCCGGTATTGTGATATTTAAAAATGTTGGTTGTGTTTGAGCCGGTCTGAGATTTAGCCTGACGATTCTGTGATGATTGCGCTTGACCAATCAATGGTCTGCAGTATTGCTAGCTCCACCCATAGCTCGCTAGTACCCTGTCAAGAGCAGTAACTAAATTTAGCACGGATACTTATGTTCGGTATGGTTTGCTTGGCAGTAGAAATAGCGACAAAACGCGGGATCACAGATTGGTTACCATGCCAGACCGCACCATACTGTGGTGGAAAAGCGCCAATAGTTGCTGATGGTGGGCTCATGTGGGACGATAGATGAATCAATAGAGGGTACAATTGGCCCTTTGAATGGAGGGGGGGGGGGGAATCAGGGATACATTTAAAAGAGGGGAAAAAAACTGAACCATTTTCAGGTTCACTGACATCTGGATTGGCAGACCAGGAATTCCTTTGTGCGTCCACAGGCACCTTAAAGGTCAGGCCAGGTCAGTTTACACCTGAGTGTGAAGAGGAGGAGTTGGATCAGTTCCTTGTTAGGTCAGATTACTCTCAAGCAGCGGTCCTCAACTCTGGTCCCGGAGAGCCACAGGGCCTGCCGGCTTTCATTGCTACTCAGCAGTTCATTTATTTATTTACATAGTTTGCACACTGAACACCTCACCTGGTTTTCTTGGATCTGAATTGGTTGCTGATGTTAAGGTGAAAACAAACAACAAAAATTGGGTTTTGAAATATTTTCAATAATAATCTCTCCATTGAATCGACTTTCTTATACAAGAAAATAGCGTACAGGAAAGGAGAGGCCATGTCACAAAAGGCAAATTAGCAGATCGTATGAAATGAATAAGCACATATGTATTATGAATTGTAAACTGGTTGCAAATGCTGTCAGTTGATCAAGATGGATCCTTTTTAAAAACTTGTTTGGCATTCATGTGATTCTGGGTAATGGTAGTTGTGTCCAGTTCAATTCACTGCCGTCTAATTTTTGTGTACATACAGAGACAAAGCAGCACAGTACCCTCTCAGGTAAAGTGCCAGCATAAGTCTAAATCACTCCATTCTGAGTCTCACCTATACAACACAAGATGTTATAAAGATGGGCATCTTAATATACAATATAATATAATATATGCCATTTAGCAGACGCTTTTATCCAAAGCAACTTACAGTAATGAATGCATACATTTTTCAGCATATGTGGTCCCAATGGGAATTGAACCCACAACCTGAGCGTTGTCAGTGCCATGCTCTATCTACTGAGCCACACAGAACCACATAGATTGATGGTAATGGCAATATGGTGGTGCATATCACTCTACAGAACTACGTGTGCATCTGTTAACTAAAGGGAGCATGCTAATTCATTTTACCGAAGGTGACCAATTGATGTACTTCTGCTCAGATGAGATTATTGACCTAGGAAACACGGCAGTCCTGTTTGTCCTTGCAAATTATAAATTCAATACCCCTTAGCATAGCAGTACTGTCCGCATTGCACACATGGGAATGTCTGGGTTAGATTGTTGAAAGTTCATTAGCTCCTTTGAATGTATTGCATCTTCAGGTGCCATAATTAAAACGGTATAGCTACTCCTTAAAGGTCTGGGGATTGCTATTCTTTAACGGAGAAGCTGAAAATGGGCTCAGCCCTCCGAGCCCGGAATTGGACCCTCTGTGGAGGACATTAGCTCTTGGTTTTTATTTATATTGCTTACATGTTTTTACATCTATTTGCCATATATTCTTATCCAGAGCAACTTGCAACACATACAACGAAGTTAAATGAACACCAGTGTAGATACAGAAGTATGACTATAACGATTTGAAACAAGACATTACTCTAAAATGAACTATGCTGCAATAAACATATTGTCACGCATGTTCCATACTGAGGGATACATATTAATACAATTCCACAGTAAAAGAGCTGTAGCACTAATTGCAAAGAGCAGCAGAAGTGAGGAAGTGGCTGAAGCTCAGTGAATCTTAGACAGTTGCTAGGAGATGGAGTTTCCGGTTATGGGGGGGGGGGGTCTGTGATGCAGCTTGAAGGGATGGAGTTTGCACTTACATCACGCTGGCTGTGTTATGTGCATGACAAATCCCTGATCGGGGACAATAGCATTATGTTCATCTGTTCTATTCAAGATTAGTGTGGACATCTAAAGCTGGACTGATTGATTTGGCATCTTGAAAGATTGAACGGTGAAGCGCACAAAGTTAACATTTTTGTCACACTCAAAACTCATAAATTCTCCACAATCCTCTCGTGGTCTGCAATTTTTTCCATGCACACAAGCAATACAAAAAAATAAAACTGTTGCAAAAGCATCAAATAACAAATAACTTGGTGGAAGAAACATTTGTGTGGGTGGGGGCAGGGGGTCGGGTAGGGGGGCTGGTGTTGCTCCTTAACTTTATCTTTAAAGATTACCACAGACTGGATGCGAGCACCATAATCGCGGCTGTCATCACAGTGGCGTGATTACACATCCTTAATGGGAGATAAGGCCCGTGATCTCAGAATTGTCCTTTTTTTTAACAGTGGAGGTGAAAGGAGGACTGAGCCCCGGGAGGCCTTTGTATGCAGAGAAGGCCACTTTATCTCGGGGAGGGCCAGCGCTAACGATGAGCGGCGGGATTCAGGCCGAGAGCCCCCCGCAAACGGGATCAGCCGGCGGATCGAGCACCTCGAAGGGGCCCACCCCCACCCCCCCCTTTGTGTCCGTATAGCAGGGGCCTCGTTGAGGATCAGAAACCCCTGGGCCCCGCTCTGTTTACCCAGGGAACAATCGCTAATTTATGAATAGTAATGCCACCCCTCAGACCAAGGCTAATTGAATTGTGGCATGCTGTGAAGGTAATGAGGAAGCTTTGCAGAGCGTCGGCCCATCAATGGTGTGTTTGGCCAAGCTGCTGGTCCTGATTGATCCAGCTCCCCCCCCCCCCACTCCTTCACGCTGTGGCCCTCTATGGTGGTGGGTGGAGGGAAATATAAGTGCAGTGTTTGTCATGAATATGCCCACAGTCTTTTGCAGGGGATGATACAATGGCGGATTTGGTGGATCGCTCTTTAAGAGCCATTCTGGAGAAGTCTGCGCCATTATTTTGCACAGTGGTGCATGTGGGCAAAAAGGAATTCCAGACACAATTTGTTGACCCCCGCGGTGACCTCGGACCGATGGCAAAAAACAAGTCTAAGCTTGTCTTTATTGTCAACCTATGAATATCATATTTCGAAAGCCCTCCTCCTCTCTCTAATGCCTTTCTTTTGGTCGTGACTTTTTTTTAGATTCATGCATTTTCCTGTCACTGAAAATCCTATTATCATTTCTTGACAGGGAGTGTATGGTAATGTGTGTTGCCTATTAAAACTACTCTCTACGATATTTTATTAACTATTAGAGCACGCATTAAATGTAATACTACATTTTGTTGTCAGTACCACATTTTTACTTTCCAGGCTGTCTTCACTGGGGTTATCTCTCTGCAAAAAATGTCAGAATATATAAAATGTATTTTTTTGTCCAGAAAATATATGACTTTATATAAAAGCTAAAGTTAAATCAGAAATGGAAGGCTGCACACTAATTTCCCCACATATTCCACTGAATAACCAGAATATCAATGTGGCATGGAGTTGCTAATACTTTTACTATTAACTTTTAGTATAAAACTATTTTTATAATTAACACTTGGAAAAAATGAATAGAAATGCATCACAAACCAGAGGATCACATTTTGGGACAGAGTAGGCATGGTTTGTGGCTCTGCCAAATTATTTTTAAAAAGAGGGAAGGTTACGGTTCTTTGTAATGTCACTTAAAAGAAATGATTGGAAGACAAGAGAGAGCAGATGTGTAGGGCAGTGAGAATCAGTCTGTCACTGGCTTAAGAGTTAAATGCACGTCTTGGTTTTTATATTCCCAACGCAGTTTAGCAAGTTCAGCAGTCACCAAAATTAACTCACTGGAATATTTTTGTGAAGAAATCACTCAAACAAGAAGAAACAACCACTTGAAATTGTTTTGAATTCAAAAGACAAAATTTTGATTTAATTTGAATCCAAAGCTTATGGTCCAGACCTGGGTTTCATAACCTGGGGGATGGATATAACATAGCAATAAATCCAGAAAATATCAGCCTTTCCTACCAAGGTTGCCCTGGCAATAATTAATCTGCCACATCGTTCCAGTAGTGTGCTGAATCCTAAACTCATAAGAGAGTTTCACCATCACAAAACTGGCTCTAGTATGGATTACTATCACAGGAAATAATTCTGCAATCAACTCTGCTGCTCTAGGGAATCTCGGGTTCACGGGCCGCCCACCGTTGAGAGAAAGGGGCAACAAATTCAAGACTTCATGGCAGCGGTTTATGGAGACAGTTAAAAATGTGGCCCCCAAAATTAGTACAGTCTTTAAGCACTTGTGAGCAGCAGGTCAGTATCTAGCATGTCTAGCATCAAACATTGTTGCCCAAGATCCTGAAAGCATAGAGTGAATTATAGCCAATTGATCCCATTGTCTCACTCAATTAGCCTGCATGGAGAAAACCCAAATTCATGATAACCTCTAATCCCATTAACTGGAAGTCATATGTGGTCTCAGTGCATAGGAATCACAACTTATTTTTCTGATGCCCCTGCACTGAACCAGTGGGGTTGTGCCTGAACACCTTTTGGCTACACACGATCACTAACATACAATAGAAATTCAGCTAGCAGGCTTATGTTTAATTCAAATCAAATCAACTTTAATTCACCACTTCACTAGTGAGCTAGTGGCTAAGTTAACGCTATGTAACAATAACCACTTATGTAAGCTAGCCTAAGTAGCAACAAGTTACCCAACTTGCTGAAATTATTTTCAAGCTAAATGGTAGCTAGTGAGCTTGCCCCTTCACTTACACTTATCAGGCTTGGGTAGATAGATGACACGTCATGTGTCTGTTTCAGTATGGTCAGGTTTTGGGGGGGTACTGACTGTGCTACAGGGGTTCAGGTAGTCAGGCAAGGAGCACAGGGATAAAGCATGAATGTAATGGGGTTGTGGGTATGGGGGGGGTAATTATATTGTAAATGATTTCAAGATTTGTATGAAAATGCACTTTTGCATAAGATCTGTGCACTTTTGCATAAGATCCTTATTCATACAAAAATTGTGCAAGAAAAAAATTATATTTTCCTTGAGGTGATCCCAGTATGAACTCACCAAGGGATTTTTACATTTTCTTCTGATGCATTATAAATCCAGTCAGTGGAAGTAGCCTGTAAATACAGTGGAAATTGCCTATAAATATAGTGAAAATACCCTGTAAATACAGTGAGAATAACCTGTAAATATGGTGAAAATAGCCTCCCTTTTTCAGCAGAATTTTCATGCTAGTTCAAGTGTCTGCAGCTTGCATCGGATCAATATGGAACCACGGAGGGTCCCTCTGTTTGCCTTTTTTTCTTTGCCTAGCAAGAAAAAGCCCTCCCTTCCACACTGGACCATGTGACTTTGTAATAACACAAGGTAAAGGAAGTAATAGCCGGTGCAATATCTGCAGCCTGACCTCAGACTGACTCCCATTAATTGATCTCCGGATTTACATGAACCACATCAGCCAGGGGTTAACCGCTTCTGCCAGCGGCAGGGTCTCTGGTACGGAACGCCGAGCTGGGGGGGCGTGGATTTAAAATGCCAGCCTGTTTTAAAAAATATATGAATGAATGATTTTACTTTCGGGACAAAATGAGTTCTGAAAAGGCTGGCGATGTGTAATCTTACTGGACAAATTGGTATTGTTTGTCTGTTTTGCAGAAAGGTCCTCGCTTGCCCTTGAAGGTAAGGACTAAGCAGGCAGCTCGGATGATGTTACTGGTCTAGTGATGGTCATGGTCTAACTGGTTGCAAGTACGTCATATTTAAATCACGACATCACATGTCAATATAAACTAGGGGCACACTGCGCAACCCTTTCTGTCTTGTTTCGAAAGATTTGAAAATATATTGGAAAATATATTGTCCAGATTGTATATACAAGTCGGTCTTGACTGTGGTTAGCACCAAAAAGTGGTGCATATTTGATTGTAATATTTGACCACATTTTGGCAATGTTGAGTTTTGCTTGGGTCACCGATTTTATGATCATCACTTATCATGAATACTTTTATAATTACACTACTTGCACTCTTTTATTTAACTTGGGTATATCACCGTAGTGTACAAAATAAATGCTTGACGTGCCAGTAAACGAAACATAATTGAAACTATTTGAGGGTGAATTAAAGCAGTGATATTATTTTGCACTTTACATGTAATTGTAACTTTGGTTCACTTCAATATTTCCAATGCCATTTTCTCTCACCATCCCCAATGACAATCCTGTGTCATTGAGCGTTGTTTCAGATTTCTGTCGCTTCATTATTTTAATCATTGCCACATTTTAAATATGTTTGAATGTGGCCACCCTAATAATCATGTATTATTATTTCAATTTTAATGACAAGAGTGTGTGTGTTAGCAGCTATTTTTGCATTAGTTAACTCATAAAATACATATGTATTTACAAATTGTAACTCAATTGTAACTGTTTTCATCATAATTTTGACACAATTAAGGAGGAAGGTTTGGTTTGTCACAGAAGTATAGGATTATTGTTCAAATGAGATGGGCTAAAGATATACCTCAGTCCATCTTTCTTTATTATGTAATATAATAATATGTCATATATCATATATAATATTATATCAAGGGTATTATACTGTGTCTATTTATGGTATAATATGTATATAATATCTTAAATGTGAGTGTATATAAATATTTATTTAATGAAGAAATACAGCTATCAATTCTACTTTATGATATGTTTATTAGGTGAATAGTTTTTTGGGGGATTTTTGATGAAAGATTGCATCAATTCTGAGTAGAAAACTCCTGTGCTATTTTGGGTTGCATTGTTTTCAAGAGGGCACTGAGACTATTACAAATATTATAAAAATATATCATATTTTAAAAAAATCCCCAAGCAGACGGAATAAATGTGCCAAATCTGTCCCAATTGCGCCATGGCATCGCTGGGCTAGATTGTGTACATCGGCGACCTTGACTTTAGAAAAGGTGCTTTATAAATCAAATAAACACACATGCATTGTGTCTGCCTGGCTGCGGTGCTGCTCTCTCTGATCGTCACATTGCACCCCACACTCCCAGCCAAACCCAGCCCAGCTAGACCCCCCCTCCAGAAACCCCCACTATATGTACACTTGGTCAGGCTGAGTAAACTTTGACATGTGGATGTCAATCTTCTTCATATTTGCATTGGGTTTTATCAGTCTGTGATTAGTTTCCAGAGCAAATTTAGCAACAAAAAAAAGAGAGAGCTTTGCTCACAGTGTAAGCCAACAAACTGGTTTATTCTAAGTGCCACCGACCTACATCCTGGTCATTTGGTGTGCTGCTAATGCTGAGACTCCCTTCGAGTGACGATTGAAACTGTGGGCAGAGGAAGACTTTGCCCACTTTGCTTCCATAAAAGTACGGGAGCCATTTTGACCAACGCCATTCCGGCCCGGTTTGTTTGTCTTCCTCGTTGCTGCTTGTAAATAATTCACACACTGCAAACGGTGCGATTTTGTCGCGTGTGGGATCGGTCCCTGACATCATCAGCAAGTGTGTCCACTGTCCACTCTCCAAGTACAGTAAAACTACCTAACTGCTTTGTTCAGTTAGGTAGCACGACAAAGAGTGAAAAGTTAACAAAATGGTGTGTGTGCGCACTTTTAAAGAATAAACTGTTTTAATTTTATTGACTGTTGCTAAAAATTGCAACTCTGGAACACGTACATGAGATGCTTTTATTTGTTAAAAATCTAATTCCTGAACCAAAACCTTTTTATACATATTTGTTGTGTGTTTTTGGAAACGTACCTGGGGGAAATTGTTTAGTTTGATGTGGTAAGCACACACCAGGTTGATGGGCCCATGGATTCATCAAAGGCCGTCTCATCAACGCTGGGTTCGCGCGACCAAGCGCTTTTTCACCCCGTCCACAAGGACTGCCGTGGTCCTTCCACAGGGAGGCAGCAGGCCGTCCGCACACATTCCTCCCTGCTCTCAGATGTTATTAAATGTTATAAATGTCAAATTTCGCCACCGCCTTTGCTCGGATCTCCCCCACCGCCCCCCGCCCCCCGGTGTCATGGAGACAGCAGCCTCTGTTTAATAAACGGCGCCCGTCAGGTAAGAGTTCCGTATTGACCACTGTGGGAGAGATTAAACGCCACTGACATTTTAAAAGAGGAATTTGTAATTTCCGCGAAAGCGAGGCTGACAGAGTCGGCATGACAGCACATAAAATCAATACAAATAACCTGAATCCCTAATACCTTGATCCCTGTTAGTAGACGGATGCATTCCAAGTAAGACACCGAGTCTGAACTCAGGGGCTTGGGCAAGGTTTCCCCAGACTCAGCTCCGGGGGCCTGGCCCTGGTCCAGAATGCAGAGGTGGTCTGGTGTGAGGCGCCGATTTCATTGCATTCTGGGGTCCAGCAATTCTGCCCCTGCATTTTTAGTTTTAAGGGAAGAGTCCAACGTTAAAAATTTATATTAAAAACCTCAGGTGAATTTGCCATGGATGTCAAGAAAGTGACATTTTTCCTTTAAAAAGGCTTGGTGGTATTATACTGAGTCCGGGAGCCAATTCATTCAAATAAAGTGCCTGATTAATCTCTGAGGGTTTTTTTGTGTTTTTCTATTGATTAGCACTTTGATTGTGTTGATTGGTTGCGTTTTCCTGTGTTGAATTCAGGGATATATGGTGAATGACGTGGTCCCCGCCCATTGGGTGTCGAACGGAAACGTAAAGCGCACCTGCTGTGATGCACCTTGCTGAAGGGGATGTGTGAGTGTAGCACAGGTCTGCTACAGGTTTAAGGTCCCAAGCCAAGGGAGCTAATCCCACTCTTACTGAAGCTCGCGGGATCGATTTTCATCTTTTGCAGTCTTCAAAGCTAATGATGTGATGAACTGAAATTTAATGGAAGTACCCCAAATTTATTTTAAAACTTTTTTCGAAATAAATGTTTCCAAAATTTTAATAAATAATAATTTCTTCAGATTCACCCCTATTCATACGTTTTTTTTGCAGTCCCTTGCCCAGAGGGTTTGCTGTTGTATAATCAGGAGTGGGGAGACTCTCCCTCCGCAGGAAACACTGTGGACAACTTTGTGTCGTGCCATGGGACTGCCGGTCACAGCCAATGCATGCATGGTCAGGGTTAGAGCCTCGTGCCAGTGCATGAGCTGGACACCAAAGCCATGCGAGAGTCATTCATCTTATCTGTGTCCCCCAGAGCTTGCATCATGCACACCTCGCAAGGTCGCAAGTGCCAGGGAACTTCCTGAGTGTGGAAAGTCACGTTGGGGCCAGCAGTGTCAAGTCCGGCTCGCCCCAAACGGTCACCTGCTTCTTTCAGACCTACATCCGGGGTGTGTTAACAGAAAAGAGACAGCTTCACCCTTGTTTTCATCTGTCCTGGTCTGGTCCTACTTGCTGTCTCACACCTCAGTTCCTTATTTTCAATGCGTCTAATTAGAAAAATTACAGTGCAGCTTAAACTAACCACCATTAAATAATATTTGGATCTATTTGAGGTTTTTTTCAAGTTAATTTTACACTTAGTTAAAAAGTAGGTTTTTGTTCCACGGAAAACTGAGATCCCTGCTGGAAACAGGATTTTCTCTCTGTGCCATAACTCCACCCCCTCCACGCAGCTCTGGTGATAACATAGCAACCCCGCCCTTATTCCACCCCTCTCCCCCACCCAGCTACTAATAATCCAGGAAGTAAGACTGTACATGTGCCGTTCATTGGCCCTGCCCCCGTTAGTCTGCTCATAAATGGAGTGACGATCACCCTGGCAACAGCTAGCAGGTGCTGCACCTGTCCCCTTGTGACCGTGGGACACCAGGAGCTCTGACGCACCTCTCACACGCTCTTATCACCACAGAAAGGTCTCCTCACCAACACTGTGTGTTCTCACACTGAGTGTGTGCGTATCTGTTTGTAGGTGTGTGTGTGTGTGTTAATGTGTCTCGGTTTCAGTTGTGGTCACAAGGGGGGAAAAAATGTATTCGTTATGATGCAGTTGATTGTTTGCAGTTGCAGTTTTGTCTAAATCCAGGTGTAAATGCGTTTGTACATTAACTGAAGAGTTTGTGTTTTCATGCTATTTTTACCTGTAGATGTGGGTAAATAATCTTTATTTTACCTCATTTCTTTTTTTGCTTTATAGACTATAGCTCATCCAGAGCAACTAACACAGCCTACATATTTTGTATTTTGCACATTAATTTGTTCACCCGGATTTCTTCTGAAGCAGTTGGGTTAAATACTCATGGGCACAGCGGCGGTGCCCCGCCATTTACATTTACATTTACATTTACATTTTTTACATTTTAGGCATTTAGCAGACGCTCTTATCCAGAGCGACTTACACTGTTTACATTTCTTTTCTTTACAATCCATTTATACAGCTGGGTATTTTACTGAAGCAATTCAGGTTAAGTACCTTGCTCAAGGGTACAACGGCAGTGTCCCCACCTGGGAATCGAACCTGCAACCTTTGCGTTACAAGCCCAGTTCCTTGACCATTACGCTAACACTGCCGCCAGGCAGACATTAGAATCTACCACATCTGAGCCACGAGCCCTGTTCCTTAGCCACTACATCACACCGCCGACCCATAATCCTCAGCTGTGGGGGGGTTTCTGTCTCAGACGGCGGTCGACGCTCGCGTTGTGATGTATACAGATGGAATGTGTGCACAGTGATCCCTCTCTGTGTCTCTGTCTTAAAGGCCTGGGTCCCAGGTCACCAGGAGGTGGTCAGTGGGGTACTTGAGGGGTGGGGGTGGGGGTGGGGGAGCGCAGGTGACCCGTGATGGCGCGCGCAGCGTCAGGTACTCCCGGGGCAGGCCCGGGCAGCGCGGTGCGTGGGCGGGCGGTCGTGTTTGGCCCCGTCATCGTCATTACGGCGCGAGGGCTTGGGCCCAGGCGGCGGTAATGTGTGTGCTGAGTCTCTCTCCGTCTGTTTGTAGGGCCCTCACAAGAAGTGTGCCTGCTGTTGACTCTCTCAATTTAATATTGTTTGAATTTTTCATCAAGATTCCCCGGCTCTGTCACAAGAGCCCTTTTATTTCCAGGTTGTTTGTACATTCTTTGTGCGTGTGTGTGTGTCTGTGTGTGTGTGTGTGTCTGTGTGTGTCCACACCTCCTTGTGTGCGTGCGTTACTCTTACTCTAACTTTTCAAGGAGTCGGCCGTTTTCTCAGTCTCTCCTGCTTTGTCTTGTTTGGGGTGGGGGGGGCAGTTGTCCAGCCATGCACCCCCAGCCCCCTCCTCCTACCACCCCCCACCTCTTTGGCACCTCTGTATAGGACGATGCCCTGACGCCCCCAGGTCACCACAGGTTACCGAGAGGAGCACGTGAAAGGGCTGTTTTGTGCCGTGCTGAATGGGGCCGACGCAGGCAGTTAAAAATAGCCGTGTCCCCTTTCACGCCGCCGCTGTTAGAAACAGCCGGGGGCCAAAACCGCTGCAATCTCTCAGGGCCGGGCGAAAGTTTGTCCTGTCTTTGTGCGGACGTCCCGTCCCAGCCGTTCTTTATGGCTGGGCTTTGTTCTGTTTTTTGTCGCGGCGATGGCGGTAAGCAGCGCCGCGCTCGTAAAGTGAGTTGACTTTAAGCACATGATGCGCAATGAACTCAGAGCAAACTTTATTTCGCACGCATGACACGTACAACATCTGTGCACACAACCATGTATTATCTTGTACGGAGACAATTACATTTATGAGAGAAAACTATTTCTCTAAACACAGTCCGTCCACAATCAGAAGACGGACAAGCCAAAGTAACTAGGTCTGGGAAATATAAATAATATAAGTAAACATATATACACACACTCACACACATGGATTTTAAGTAGACCCGTACTTTTTTTAATTTTTTTTATCATTCTTAACATATTTAAATGATAAATATTTCTCAATTACTATAAATGGGTAATTATTACTGTTAATTCCAAATCAGATTGAAAGACAGTAATAATTTAGGCATGTGTCAAACACAAGAAATTACATGCGTAGATGTATTTGGAGTATTTTGGAATTGTAAAAAAAGTGTCCAGTGTTTAAAGTACTTAAATACTTTTAAATACTTTTTAAATATTTTGAAATGTAATTGAGATCGACTTGTAGCTAACTTCAAGCTTTCACATTTATCAAGGCTCTTTGAAACCCTGATTTATATTTATATCAAAGGTTAATGTGCATGTAAATGAGGGTGTGTGTGTGTTTGTTGTTGTTTAACACAGAGGCCCAATGGGCTCAATAGTAATTGTAATATTCATACAATATAATAAATATATAAAGATATATATAAAAATGCATTTTCCCCGGAGCTGTGTGTGTGTACATATATACACAATATCAGGATGTGTGCAGCAGTCCAGGAAGTGGCCGTTTACCACGCTTCAGGCTGGCAGTGTAGTGCAATGGTTAGGGAGCTGGGCTTGTAACTCAATTCCCAGGTAGGGCACTGCTGTTGTATCCTTGAGCAAGGTACTTAACCTGAATTGCTTCAGTAAAAAATATCCAGCTGTATAAATGGATTGTATGTAAAGAAATGTAAACTGTGTAAGTTGCTCTGGATAAGAGCGTCTGCTAAATGCCTAAAATGTAAATGTAAATGTAAATGCTTCACATTTCCTCATGAGATCCTCTGAGTGTCTCCCACACTCTCCTGAGAGCCTCTCTCTGAACCCTTAATCCGGGCCACATTCAGATCCAGCCCCAATCCGGGCGTCTCTCATGCGGTGTCCTTATCTCGCCTCTGTTGTCGTGTCTTATCAGACTTGATCCTGAATCCCTTCTTCCAGCTCAGGGGTCCCTGCCCAAATCGCTGCCCCGATCAGCTTCCACCTGCAAGCCCCCACCACGCCTCCCCACCACAACCTTCCCTCTCTAACCGCCCGGCCTCTTCCCTCGTTTCTGATTCATTCGAGCGAGGTCCCTGTGGAGCTGCCTGGTTTTCCGGTGTGCCTCAACGTGGTGCGTCTCTCCGCCCGCGGAAGGCGTGTCCGTCAACCTGCCGTCGGGCAAACGCGTCTCTCCTCGCAAAGGCTCCCAGCATGCACCACTCCCCCCCACTTTAACTATTCCTCACTTTGTGTGCCTCGCTCCTGCTCCTGCCAGACCCCACAGCTGTCAGCCTGTCCGTCCGTCCGTCCACACGGCAGGTGAGCTGTGTCAGCTGCTCCCTGCGTAGCCTGCCCCGTGAGCAGCTGTGTCTGGCACATCCCTCAGCCGCGGCATGTCATGTTCTAACCACGCTACCCGTGTCAGCGATGACAGGTCCTGTCTGGAAGCGACGAACAAACACGCTCCCCACTCCCGCACTTTTAATAGGGTATTAATCATCTGCCTTTAGGCAGTGGAGATCTCACTATTGGTTTTTTATCAACCACACCTTTCAATGCACAAATAGTTTTCACATCGAAAATGTCATTCGTTATATCATTTTGACTGACAATGGCTTCTATTCAGTCAACATTTGTCCCTGACATTGACTTACAAATATATGAAAGTGTTAGTTGCCAAAAATGACATTAAAAAACATCACAGTATTTAGTTGTGAGTCAAAGTTATGGACAAAGGTCGATTGAATCCAGGCCAACGATCTCAATCATCTGCTTCTATGTATACATACACCCTGAAATAAATTCCAGTTTTTATTGGTCAACACAATGCACGCCAGCAGGATGCGGATAGGTTCAGTTTTGCTCGGCGGGGAAGAAGCGCTCAAACGCGGCCCAGCCGGGACGCACACAGGGTGACTGTGTTCAGTTTTTAAGGGAGGGGGACTTGGCTGTACACCCATCACTCGCTTGAGTTCAAGCATGACGGGGGCACCTGAAGGGCCCCCCCCCCATCTCCTCTTCCAGGCCAGGCCCTCATTGGTCTGGATTCAATTAACATTCACCCTCAACTTTGACTCACAATTAAAGGCAAGTGCTCTTTTCTTTTCTCCAGAAAGAGTTTGCCGAGTAGGTGGTCACTGGAGGCGCCAAACTTGTGACAGAAAAGAGTTCATGGATATTGGGATTGCGTGTGTCTGTTGTCATAAACTATGAACAACAATGAATCCGTGTGTTCATTCAGAGGTCTCAAAGTGCTCCACCCACTTCCTAAAACAAAAAGCCACATGACCCTGTTCCCCTCATCAGAGTTGCTACTTTACCTGAAAACATCGTTTTAAAGAAGTGCTTAAAAGGTATTTATAACTCCGGAGGAATTTGGCCCGTCCGACCAAGAGTGACAAGGTGTGGGTCCATCTAGGTGACGGTCCCCCCGGGGTGAAAGATGTTCTGGCGGTGGCCCATGACAAGTGTGGCCATTAGGGGCAGTGCCACCTCTAATATACCCCTGTAAAGGTTTTACCACTGTTTGTAAAAAGCCCTGCTTTGAAGTGCCTCCACTATCTGTCCCATTGAATGCAAATGATCTGACCTTGGCGCTTAATTGCACTGAAGTCCCCGCAGGTAATAAAGCTGTGCCTCTCCCATTATCCCCCATCACTGCCCTCCAAAAACCCTCCCAGTGATTGAAGTGTCCATTGAAATCTTCACTGGGGGGAAAATTGCTATTTGTTATCACAGGCGAACGGTTGCCTTGAAGGCCAGCTTTTCTGTATGCGCTTTCGAAAAGAGGGGGGCGCATTTATATCAGGAGTTGATTTATTTAGATAATGGCAGCGATCCGCAAACCCAAATCGGATGTCGGCCTGCTCTGATAGTTCGACACCTTACATCACAGGTGTCAAACTCATTCCATCGAGGGCCGAGTGTATGCAGGTTTTGTTGCAACCAATGCACTACACCAGGTGATTTGACTAATTAGCTCACTTCTTCAACTAAGGAGGGAACCTAATTGAAATCACCTGGTGTAATGCACTGGTTACAACAGAAACCTGCACCCACTCGGCCCTCGATGGAATGAGTTTGACACCCCTGCCTTACATGCTTTGTCCTCCGCGTCGACAGTCGCATTCAACTAATTTAGGAAAGTGGCACAGTTGGGTAAGCCATGTTGCATTGTGTGGGTGTTGGGGGATGTTTTGGTGCCATTTGCTTAAATGAAAATAAATGCAAAGCGCATATTAGTTAAAACTGTATGTGTCCCATTTGCCTAAAGCGACATGCAGGAAACCGGACAAAAGCAACAGCTGAACGGCAGCCAAAGCGATCCATTCTGCGAATGCTCGTTCCTAGAGGAATCAGGGAATGTGTGCCGCTGTCAGAAAGGAGATTTGTGCACAAATTAAATTATTTTCCGCACGGCGGGTTATCACTCCACTCTAGGTGTGGGCCCAACAAAAGGTGAAAGGTTAACACAGGGTGTGGCTGCGTGCAGCACGCGTGTTCTGTTGGGGTCCCACATTGGGCCCATTACATCAAAGGGGCCTTTGAGAGTGTGGCTGTTCTCAGCGGGTTTTGCCTGCCCTGCCTCGTTACTGGAAACCTGCTTTGATAGCCCTGTTTTCACCCCCACAATAGGGCGCAGGCATCTTCAGAGGCAGAGCAGAGAATTGATAACAAAGCTATTGTCTCAAATCCGACAGCAAGGTCCCAGGGCTCTTCTGAATACAGTAAGTGTGGATCTTGAAACTGAGGATTTGTTGCCTATATACTTTTTTGTCTTTTATATTTCATCTGGCCAATGTCCCCCTCTCCACTTCCTGATCAAATTAATTTTGATGACACAGCTGAGGTGATTTTTTAAAAGGCAATCAAATATTTTGTTGTTTTGGGCAATTTGGGCAAAAAAACACAAAGATATTTCTTTGATTGATTATAGGAGCAAGGCAAATACACTCAAGCGAAGACTACGTGCACATTCTTGGCTCCCACTAGTTCCCACTACATCACTTGTAATTTTAAGAGCCTGTGTGACCATTTTTCTTAGCAATTTAATTTCCTCTTTTGTATTCATTTGACATTTTTCCTAAAACATTTGACATTTGTCCTTTTTTCCACTGATAATCCATGCTTTGCTGGTCCTACATTTTTGCTGCAGCTCTTCCACTGGGCAAGCCACAGTACACAAATATAAATATTTGAACAATAAATGACAGCCCATCCAACTTGTGCCGTGCAAAAGGTTTCCATGCGTCCCAGTTTTTCACTGAGCAGCCAATTAATTGAAGCTTGATTGTTAATTAACAATTACTCGCCTCCTGATCATTGTTTTGCTGTCGGTTAATTGAAGCTCATGTTTGAACAAGTTACGCGGTGAGGTTTGTTTGTTTGATCTTTTCATTCTACTTGTTTGTCAGTGGATTGTGTATGATCTTGCATTTCTAAAATCAAAAGAAAAAAAAGGAAAAGAAAAGTCAAGACAATAAGTTATACAGCTGCAATTTTATTATGGATTAAAAGGATAACTTTCTGAGTCTGCCTCTCAGTGTCATGCCATTCATTATTCATGGGCCAGGAAAATACTCACTCCAAAAGTTTTACGTCTATTCATTGTGTGTGTTCATAATGCACGACCGGCTAGCCTAGGGCTGCCCTGTCCGTCACATGTGCTCAAGGTCCTGAAGGCGAGAGCCGAGCACAGCAGTCATGTTTGACACCAGGGGGGGGAAGGGGGCAGGCGGGTCTTAGAAATTGCCCCACTTGAGAAAAATAAATTTGTTTTGTTTTCAAAATCAGAGACTTGAACGCCATTAATTAGTTTGCTCTGTCTCAGCGCTTGGCCACCGAACCCATCGCTTCAAAGAGGTCACTGTCTGCCTCTCACATCCCCCATCATTTTTTTGTGTGTGTGTGTGTGTGTGTGTGTGTGTTGTTTTTCTTGTTTTTTTTCCTTAATTCTTTTCTGTGGAACAGAGTGTGAATAGTTGCGAACTGGGGCAGGAGACATTGGACTTGAAATGTGGGATCCTCGGGGAAAGCGGGGAGGCGGGCAGCGCAAAGCTCATTTAGCCCGGCGCATTGCTGGCCCTGTTTGCGGTTGCCCCTGACGCCGCCACTGACTCCACAGCACCTGTGTTTGCTCACTGGCTTTCCCCAATCTGCTCGAAAATGGCCAGAGCATGTCACATGGCGGCCAGATAGCCCAGACTCCATGGGAATACAAAAGCCGGGGCTTTTAGCACAGTTAATCATTAATGCCGCCCTCCTTTTGTCCCGCTGAGCGCCACCGACGGGCACTTTGATATTTCATATTTGCTGTTGGGGTCGACCGGACGCAGTCGGCGGAGCCCGTTTTTTGCGGTCGCCGTCTCGGTCAACCTGAGGAGGAGGTTCTGGTTCTGGGCGGGCTGCGACGTGGCAGTGGTCTGTCCCTTCCTGTCCAATCCCGTTCACTTTGGCCTGAGCTCGGTGACCTGCGGAAGATAAGCGGACCACTCAAAGGTTACGCAGCACACAGCAGAAAACCCCCACTCTAAGGCACGGGGGAGGGCCTGACGCACGTCGAGTTCAACATCGAGGGGCTGCCTCTTTGTAACCTTCTACGTTTGCAATGAGCAAACTTTTTTTTAAACATTTATATAATTAAAAATAGAATGAGATATATTTTGACGTATAAATATGTTTTCTTTGCCGTGACCTGTTGGACAGCTATTAGAAACAGTTTCCCGGTTCTGTGTCCGTTGGGCCTGCCGATAAGATCACTCTGCAGTGAATGATTCTCTCTCTTTGGTTTGGGCCTGTTTTGTTTTTTTTCATCTTGAGCTTAATTAAAGGAGACCTCATTCTGGCCTTGTTTCCTAGTTCATGGCATGAATGAGAACTTCTCTGCTCTCTCCAATGTGGTCAAAGCTTTGCCCTGATGGAGGAAGGGCAAAGGCAGGAGTTAAAGAAATGAGGATAAAGAAATTAAGTCCACTCACGCTCTCAATGTTATGTTTGTTGTTTGTGTGTGTGGGTTTGTGTTTGGTGTTTGTGTGTGTAGTTTTGCTTGGTGTGTGTGTAAGTTTGTGTTTGTGTGTGTGGGTTTGTTGGTTGTGTGTGTGAGGTGGGGGGTCTTATCTTGCATTTGCCTGAACTTGCCAGTGCTTTTCTAAAGAAGGTTAGCCTCCCCACAGTACGTGCTCGTGAAAAGTGTAACCTGGAACGTGTAGGGTGTGAGGTTAAAATATGACAAAACTTTACTGAACAAACACAACAGTCGAAGCACTGAGCACCTACAGCAGTGAGAAGGTGTGTCGGTCTCTCAGGAGGCACATTCTAAGAGATTTTCCGCCTGACGTAAATCTTTCATTACATTAACGGGCTGAAACAAACAAAAATAAAATTCCTACCACATGCAAACGATAAGACCAGGAAGTTTAATGGAGATATAACATATTTTGTGTTTGTCACATTTTTCGCCCTCCCTGTGAACACCAAGGTGACTCATTCAGCGGCTGATAGCGCCTATCGCAACTTTCACACTGACGCTGCGTTGAAAGACTACAGAATAACAACAAAAAGAATGTCACCTTTAAATGTTGAATAACATTTTAGTTTTCTTCCACATGGAGGCTTGCTCTCACCATCTCAGAAAGCTAAGTGGTGAGGATAGTACCATAACTGAAAATGGATTCACGGAAAATGTATCTTTTCATTTAGTTTGTATTGTTTTATGTTTTTTTGACAGGCACATTATGACAGAAAACATTTTGATGCAAAAAAGGAGGTACCTATTATGTTGCATAGGTGACACTGTGATAGCTTAACTAGTGCAGTAAGGTCTTTGGACATGTACTGTATGTCTTCCAGACAACTTCTACTATTAATAAAGGCAGTGTTCTACTTTTTAGATGTATGTCAGTGTTCAGTATGTATAAATATATATCTGTCCGAATACTTATATCATTCACCGATACACCTCATGTGGTGTGTACTAGGGGTGTGACCTCACTGAACTTAGCGAGTAATAACCACTGCCTGGGTGCACTGTCACCTTCCTGCAGTCTGAATTAAAGAGTGGGGTGACATTAAATGGCATCTGTGTCAGCGCCAGTGTTTTATTTTTTAGTTCGGCTAATGGATGGAAATTTTTTGACATGGGAAATAACCTTTTTTTTGGCAACATTATCAACTATTGTGGTGTACTGTTTATTTTATGATAGTACCATTTCATATTTCAACACCACAGCATACTAACGCTTTAATATTTAAATGCAAACATTTCCCTGACATTTATTTGACCCAAATTAGTTTGAGTGTTCAGTTCTTCTGGTCGTATTCATTCTGAATCCTTTCCTTCAAGCTTAAGTCTAAAAAATGAGAAAAAAAAACCTGAACATAAAAAAAAGGAAATTTGCATGTGTCTTAAAGTACTACTCATGTTTTCAAATATTGAGAGTACATATGTAAATTTATTTAAACCGATAAAGATGTTAGGGCCACATAGGGTCTCAGTGTAAATTCAGTTGCAGTTTTGTTCATTAAGAAGTTAATTAAGAAGTAAACATTATAAACATCTGCAAAGAATCATACCATAAATTGATTGAGTTATATAGTTGGTGTGATACATTTTTTAAATGATCTGTAAAAAATGATAATACTATTAAAAAGATGCCACAATATACCAAAAATCATGATATTGGGTTGTATGATTATCAAACCGTGAAAATGTTATATTGCCCCACCCCAAGTGTGTACATATACCAAAAAAATTGTTATCTATTTGGTTCCTTAATAAACTTTTTTTTGGGAAGAATAATAACTAACATTCTAAGGATAAATGGTAAGTATAAATACTGATTGAATCACATTTTTGCAGGAGCAGACAACAATATACCTCCAGCTTTTTTAGATTACAAAATTACTTTGTTTTATACCTAGCAGTGATATTACTTAGGCTACAAAATCTGTCTCTGGTTGGGGTTTTCAACTTATTATATTCTTTTTTTGTGTCACGATAGGTATTATAACCAAAAGCAGTAGTAATCACTGTGTGCTGGATTTATTTGATTAGATTTTTTTGTAAGTTTGCATCATATAATGTATGCTGGACACTGATAGCTTACCATAGCCTTTCTGGGAACAACAGAACCCACTCCACTGAGATTTCACCCATAAAGCACCGAAATACTATAAACCTTTCTGCTGTAGTAGTCAACCCATTTTGAGGGGATCTTAAACCCAGTGCCTTAGTGGTGTAGGTACAGAACGAGCCGAATGGCTGGATTACAGGAGGCCACAGTGATGCTGATAATGGCAGTACGGTTCACACAAAGGTCCCTGTTTCAGCGGAACAGGTAGAAGACGGATGGCTGGTTAAACATTGGCGGCATACCTGGGCGGTGCCACTGGGCGGTCACAGCCGGGGACTAAGTGGCCATTGTGCCGCAAATCCATCTTCTCAAAACCTCCCTCTCCCTCTCTCTCTCTCTCTCTCTCTCACTCACTCTCCCTGTCTCTGTCTCTCTTTGTCTCTCTCTCCAGCCTGGATTCAATCACCATTTGTCCAGTCAACTTTGTCTTACAAATAAATGCAAGTGATACTTATTTTTTTGGCACGAACAGTTTGGCAAGTTCATTCTGGTGAACTCACGAAACTCAGTGAAGACACTTGCATTTAATTGCAAGTTAAAGTTAAGGACAAATGTTGATCGAATCCAGGCCTCTCTCTCTCTTCCTCTCTCTCTCTGTTTCTCTCTCTCTCTCTCTCTCTCTCTCTCTCTCTCTCTCTCTCTCTCTCTCTCTCTCTCTCTCTCTCTCTCTCTCTCTCTCTCTCTCTCTCTCTCTCTCTCTCTCTCTCTCTCTCTCTCTCTCTCTCTCTCTCTCTCTCTCTCTCTCTCTCTCTTATCTTGTGTCTCTGAGCCCAGCCCAGCTCACGGGAGCGCTTCATAAATCCTTCCTCTTTATCTGTGCACATGGCACCCCCCATCAAAAACCGTTCAAACAAGACTGGATGTACGCTGATAAACACAAACGGCCTTAGATTGCACCCCCTGCATATATGCCCTGCCGTTCGTACAAATTCGCTCCCCGCTTTATTAATTAGTTGATAACAAGAAATTGAAAGCGTTTTTGTAAACACGGCGTTCTCCTTCACCGATCTACCAAACTCACTTTGCAAATTGTGTGGAGACTAGCAATGTTCACTCATTCGTTGATCTTCTCAATGTATTTGGTGCGTTCTCCCTGAAAGAACTTAGTGGAACTATACTGAACCAGCTGTGTTTTAGGCGAGGTGACCACATTCAAACCTGGGCTCCTGGGTGGTTCATCCAGCTAATGCACTAATCATCGCAGTGGTGAGCCCTGCAGTCCGGATTGAAGCCATGACCATGCTAGTGCCAGCTGTGGCTGTGAGTCCTGTGGCCGATGCATTGGCAATAGCATAGGGGTGGGAGGGTTTCAGTTGGCAGGGTATTCCCCACCTCATCATGCAATAGTGACTCTCTGTTTGATCAGGCACCTGTGAATTTATGGAGCATGTTGCACCAATATAACAGGCCCACAATTTCCTTCCTAACTCGGAAATAAAGAAAAAGAGGGGTCATTTTGGCTCATTGTTCTGTAAAAGAGCAGATCATCTGCAGGCTCTTAAAGAAGAAACGGAGAGAGCCCTGAGCGAGCACAGCGATTGGTCAGGTAACAAACTGGTGGCGCAGTTTCAGAGTCACATGTCTCCCAGGCCAAAACCTAACCTGCAGCATCTCCTTTGCAAATGCCTCCCAACCATTTGTGCATTGTGTGTCTGTCAAAGAATCGTGTTCTAGCAAGTGATTTTCGGAACAGGACTAATGATACCATTGCCTGTTTTCAAGACACATATGGGCCAATTTAAAAATCTTGCCGTACTGATAAATATCTCTGAGCAATTAGAGAAGAACACAGAATAGGCTCAAACACATTTAGTAATGTAAAGTCAATGTGTAAGGTTTAAAAAAACTGGCAACTGGTTGATGAAAACAATCAGATAAGACAGATTTCGGTTGTTCTGACATTTTCTGGTGAAGAATTCTCGACAAACGTGTATTCTGGTTCAGAAAAGACTATGCTCTGTCCACTTGGCAAGCTTGTTTATGCAGAGCATTTTCAACATGTTTGCTGCCATCTGCTTTATTGCCTGTAATCCATTTCAGACTTTACGAGCCACACGAAACATCAATCTGCCACTGTCCTCGATTCTTCTGTTTGAGTGAAGTAAAAAACTTTCTCTTTTTTCCATGGTACTGTCGGCCAGCGTCTACCAACTAATTGCAGATACATCACAGTGCATTGTGAGAAAGAAATCTCATTGGCCTAGCCATCAACCAATAAGAGTGTAATCCCAATAAGGCTCGATTTTCTTCAGTGCCTGTTTGAAACGAAGCTACCGATTTTTGTATTTTTTTGTTATCACATTTTTTTATTATATGTCACAATCTACACAATTGACAACATTCAACACACAAAAGACAAGATTAATTAAAAACATGTAAATTTAAAAAGGTGATCCCCAGAGGGGCCTATGCCCTGCCTGTCACTGTGTTGATTTTTGTATTTTATTCTGATCACGTTTTTAGCTAGTATTTCAAATTTTCCATTTCCATCCAGGATTTGATCAACATTTTCTTTAACTTTATCTGACAAATAAATGCAAGTGTTTTTTTTTTTGGGGGTTTCCGTCACAAACGTAGTTTGGCGAGTTAATTTTGGCATTAAATTCTGACAAATTTTGATGCGTTAAATTATTTTGTTGCAGGAAAAACAGAACACTTGCATTTAATTATCAGTCAACGTTAAGGCCAGTCAACTGTTGATTGAATCAGAACTTCCCACTGCTAAATGTTTCTGCGCCGCCCTTGGCAGCTCCTCATTCTCTGAACTGCGCGTCAGGAGGGAAGAGGAGCTAGCAATGATCATTTGCTGAGCTAACCATTTAGACAGCCAACCGCATTCCTTTTCAGTACCTTCTGTGGTCCACCTGGTTCCACTCGAAGAAGTCCTTTTGAGTTTCGTCCAATCGTCATGCGTCTGCTGTCTGCGCTGTACTTTGTCAGCGTAAACCGCTCGCCCCCGATTCAGAGAACGCCCCGTCTTCCCAGAGTCACCGGCGGTCTCTTTGTGCTGGCAATCAATCCGTCTTCTCTCTTTCAGTCCGCCCTCATTCTTGCATCAAACGCCCTGAACCCACAGAGCTGCTGTTTCCCTTTCATGGCTAATCTTCACATCATTAGTCTAAATCATAATCATGCCCTAAGCTCAACGCTAACTTCTGACAAGAGCCCTCTAAAGAGCAGAAGACAGAAGTCTCTTCTGTGGGTCTAACTATGTGCCTGTCAGTGTGTGTGTGTGTGTGTGTGTGTGTGTGTGTGTGTGTGTTTACATTGTGTGTGTGTGTGTGTGTGTGTGTGTGTAGCATTTTCACCCAATACCAATTTTTGACTTTAGTACCTGTAACGGAGCCTCCTGATATTTCACATCTTTCACAGGATAGTTTTAGTGTGTTGGGGGTGGGTGTAAAACTGGTTGCCTACAAAGATTCTATGAACTCTGCTGTTCGTCGACATTTCAGTCTCTGCTCTCTGTCCAATTTCAGCTGCGAGTGTCTGCTTTGTTTTCCTTTCCCTTCTTTTATTACCGTGTGTTTGCTTAGCATACGGACACACCTCGCCCCACACACAACTGGCTCTTCAGAATACGCTGCTCCTCCAGGGTTGAGTATCTGAGTGCATAGTGCCTTAACAAAGGGCGTGAGTAGGTCTCTCAGCCCAAGCTGCACATAGTTTGTTTACTCTGTTAGCTCTATTTCAATTGCACTTTTCGTTTTGATTTAGGCCCAATTCAAAGGCATCTGACATTTTGTATGCCTGGTGCAAATGATAATAATCATTTAGTTTCATGCGATTTGTACATGTATCGATGTATAGGTTGTACAGCCCTTAATGTTTCTGTTTGATAGTGTGTCCTAAAACAATTTCCCCCTCCCTGTTTTGGTGCCTACACAACATGAGTTTGGCCGTCACTGACATTAAGGATATTGTTGTTTGGTAGAACAGAAAGCTAGTTTAAATCTGTTAGTCAATGTTAAGGGAAAAGTACAGCAATGGACACCTCGACAGCCCCTGTGACGTAATTGTCCTCTCAGTCTCCTAGTTGGAATACATCTCTAGATACATTATCTTCTTTTCCTGGCTGGTGAATACTGATAAACATTATTGTTTCATTCTAGGTATCATTATTCCGTCTCAATTGAATATGTCACAATGAATGGAAACAATAAAAATAGGACCTTCCTTAAATGACTAAATAACGTGCCAGCACATTATTATCACACAGCATCATTTATTAATTATATCAATCTCGCTGTGTCACATCTATGTGCAATCTACATTCTGAATCAGGTTAACACATTGTGCAATTTCTTAGCAGAATGGGGCCTTTTAAAGAACTTCACTGAAGCATAATTAAACATGTTTATATAATTTCATTCTGACAGGTTTCAGGTACACGATCAGCGGTGGCCTCTGCATCCTTTCACAACTCCGGAAAGATCGCCACAAATATCAAGTCTGCAACCAAAGACCAAAGACCAGGCCCCATGTGAACCAATGGAAAAAGGCTTCTAGTCACTCTTTTCCTAATTTATGCTCCCAAATTGTATGTCCTGTTCATGTATGAATTACTAAACACTTTTTTCATTGAAACACTTTGGATATGAAAGTGCTTTATTGTTGTGGCACATGTTATAAAATACTTGAGGACCAGTCTAGGGAAATGTTATCTCCGACAGTACCGACATGAGCAAAGCAAAAATATTAAAGAGTTTTTGGACCTGAGAGACTTTGTTTTCGCCTAGGAAATCTGAGAGATAAACAGTGCTTTAAGGCTATTCACAGATCCAGCCTGTGTGCTGATATATATATATTTTCACCTACGGTATAACCCAGTGAGTGAGAGTGCCATCTGCTGAATTGTAGATCCATGATTCTGCATAATTAAAGTGACACTACATATTTTCTCAAAAAAGACCTATACTGATAATCCTCCAGCTATATTTCACATCTCTTTTCATGCAAATTTCCTTTTAAAGACATAAGTGCATGCATGCATTACAAAACAAGGAAATCAACTTTTTTTTAAGTAAGTATAGTGGAAAGAAAGTAAGTATACAGTCTGTCACACATTATTAACAGCCTTTGTCAACCTAAAGGTGACAGCCTTTAGCCTAAGTTCACTTGAAAATACATTGTGTCTTTCCAGAGTTTTCTTCACTCAAGGACATGTCTTGTCAAATCTTAGCCAGGATGTAAAAAATTGCTTATGACTGACATACACATAGCTTTGCACCTAGAGCAGGTAGATAAAATAATGTAAATATCAAATTAAGGAGGACTTGTATTTTGAAGTAACCAAATCCCAATTAGAAAGGAATGTAGGCATGTGCTTCACATTACCAATATGTTTTACTGCACATTACCAATATGTTTTAACACTGATCACTGACAGGGATACACACTTAACAGGATGCTAGAAAAACCACAGCACAACGGCCTCAACAATTCAACAATTACCCAGAACTGAATCTACATCTCCGTGACTCAGTCTCAACAAAAACTGTATTTTGGAGTCATCTGGGTCTTCCCCTGGCGCTGCTCTGCCCGCGACCCGGAGTCACACATTGACAAGTTTCCCTACAGGGACAATAAAGTATATCTTATCTTATCTTATATCTTATCTTAATTTATCTCATGTATGTCATGGGCTTCACAAAGTTGATATTCATGGTAGGGCTGCCATTCTGAAACCGCGTGTAACCAAGACCAATGCGCAACAGCGCAAAACCTGGTGTAATGAGCACACAACCTGGACTTCTGAGCAGTGGAAGAAAGTAATATAGTCTGATGAGTCATATTTGACTCTTTTTCCTAGAAAGCCAAAGGAAGCCTTCAACCCACATTGCACGCTAACCGGATTCAAGAGTGGTCTCATGAATACCAAGATGAAGTCAAACACCTTCCATGGCCTTCCCAATTACTATCATTGAACCAGGGCTGGACTGGGAGAAAAAATCGGCCCTGCCACAGACCGCCCGGCAAACGCGCCGCATTTTCAAGCGGGTGGTCTCGAATAAATCTGTGACGGGCGGGGGTGCACCGAAAAGAAGCTGAGACCAAGTTTATATCAAAAACCTTCCATGGCCTTCCCAATATACTAAAAATGATATAAACAAAATAATTATAGCCAGTCATGCATTGAACCATCATTGAAGTTCTGAAAGTGTGGATTAGGTTTCCATCTCTCTAAGAACTAAGAGGCTTTCCTTCTTGAAGAATGTATATCCCACTAGATTAGTAATATCGAATTAGAAACCATTCAAAACTTGTATTACAGCATTCCAAGAAGTGTTGAAGCTGTTCTGAAGGCAAAGGGCAGCCTGACCCTTTATTAGTTCATAAATATTCATATATTCCTTGGTGTTTTGGTACATCATTTATTTATTTTACAACAAATAAGTACTGTTGTTCATTTCCTTCTGCTTTAAAGGGGCTCTGGCCTACATCTCCCATCAGCCCTTTTCTGTGGCCAAACTAGAGATCCAGCTGTTTAAGCTGACACTGCATAGATCCTAAATGACACTAAGATCAACCTGTCTGCCAACAGCACTTCCTCACGATAGAAAATGTCCATATAAAAAGTAGTGTTTAGGAGAAAGACTGTACATTGTATTTGAAATATGTGTGGCTCAGTTGGTAGAGCACGGCATTCGCAACGCAGTAGAGCATGGTGTTTGCAACGTGTTGGCAAAGCTTAGGTTGTGGGTTCAATTCCCACTGGGACCACATATACTGAAAAATGTATGCATTCATTCATGTAAGTTGCTTTGGATAAAAAGCATCTGCTAAATGGCATATATTATTATTATATTATTATATATATTATATTATATATTAAATATGCATTTGTTGATGCCATTGGACTTCGGAGTCCATAACAAAACAAGGCTGTTGACCCACCCCTGCCCCCCAATTTGGCATAAACGCCAGGGGGAAAATGAAACATGGAAAGAAAAAGGTGGAGATGGGAAGGGGGAGGGGGAGGGATGCTGGAAACTGACAGGAGAGGGTAGAGGTGTATTGTGATAGTTTGTTATACCTTTATAAGAAACTGGTTTAGCAGGTTTAGGTGACAACGTGTGGAGTTGCCTGGAAATGGGAAGTTAAGCTCGACCATAGTATATCACAATCATGGCTTTATCACAAGGCATCCCTAAACAACAATGCAGATCCTTTGAACAAAACTCTTCCCTTAGTTTGATGACTCATAATGAAAATTGCTGGACTAAACCACATACTGTATAGTGACATGGGAATTGCTTTGTTTGAGTCTCTGGGTGTCTACATAGCAACCGATTTAACTGAGTTTGAATTGAATTAAACACCATTCAAAAGCATAATGTAAACACAAACTGATTGCGATTGTGTGTCAAATAAAAAGGCCTAGTTCTGTTTTTTTAGCAGCTGCCTTTAAAAGTTGGGGTTTGCCTTAAAGGGCACTGGCCGATCAATTTAATTGACTGGAAAAATGAACCCTGGAGATGGCACTCTAGATGAAGGTCTTTATTTAAAAGCCAAGTAATTACGTGTGTGGTAAAACAAGAAGAAAAAAGAAAGACCATGATGGTTAAACTTTCTGTTATGGGGCAGAATCCTCTCACACTTTTGCAGTTTGAAAAAGGGCATGTTTCTTTTGGTAAACATCGGTAGCTTACGTTTGCAGAGTTCCTGCTTTCCCTCTTGGTGAGATTTTGGCCTTTCCTGCTGTTACCACCACTGTGTTAAATGCATCAAGAAAGGGCTAGGGCTAACGTTGCTTCATTTAACGACACATTCAGAAATGTGGTGTTCCCAACACCAGCACTGTGCATGAGCTATGGATATAAATAAATATGTAGGTGTGTGTGTACATATTAAAAAGTATCTTTCCCTTAATTTCCAATAATGGCCACTTGGCACTTCAAAAACGATGTAGTTGGTGCAGGACCAGAAAATGTATGAACAAAAGAAGGAAGGTCTGTACACAAGGAACACATTTCGATCCACAAGCATCTTCACCAGCATAAAGATCCTTGTGAATCAAAATGTTGTCAGCATCTTTCTTTTGGTTCACTTCATTGCACATTGAGGACATTAATATTTCACACACTAGTATTATGCAAGATATATACAGGTAACGAAGTTAAGGGCACTGGCAGCTCTGTTACGCTGTGGGGTGCATTTTCCTGGCATGGTTTAGGTCCATTCAGGTCCCTTAGAGGGCAAGGTAAATTCCAAGAAATAAAAAGCCATTCTGTATGATCGCCTTCATCCTATAGTGAAGCATTACTGTCCTGACAGAAGTGGTCTCCTCCAAGATAAATATGCCCCCATTCCACAGGGCATGAGTGGGAACTGAATGGTTTTCTGAGCATGAAATCGATGTAAACCATATGCCATGACCATCTTAGTCAGCAGATCTCAACCCAATGGGAGATTCTGGAGTGGTTTCCCACCACCATCAACAAAACACCAAATGATTTCAAATCCTTTGTGGAAGAATAGTGTTGCGTCCATCCAACAGAGCTCCAGACATTTGTAGAATCTATTTTAAGGTGCATTGAAGCTGTTCTGGTGGCTCATGGCGGCTCAACAACCTACTAAGACAACGTTATGTTGTATGAGTGCGTGTGTACATATTTAAATGCAATATTTCTTTAATGTCACAGAATAAAAATAAAGATTCATCAATGAAAAAAGACATCTCAGCCATATACATTTCAAACATTTCGGCTATGACAACGTTACGCGTAAAATAAAACGATGCACAAGGCAACTAAGGCAAAAAACAGAAGCTTAAGTTGCATGGGAAAAGTGGAAAGGCCATGCAAAATTCAGTTTGTATGACTCACAAGGGCCTTTTTTTCCCCTCCCAAACGTGGGGCGATTTTCTGAAGAGCACAAAAAAAACCCCGAAGCTCTCAGTGCTCATAAATTACTCGGCAACAGACAAGTTTAATAACCGGTGAAACACCGTGAACGGAGCTTTATTTCAGCGCCAGTGAAGCGTGAGGCGCAGAGGGCGGCCGAGCCCCGCCCTGCCCCCCGGCCCCACCCCCCAACAGGCTGGATCACACGGCTGAAACGGGACACCTGTGTGCCTACCTGCTCATACCTGAGGTCGCCCGCGTTCGGCAAAACCTACCTGTGCAGCGCGCCAACGTTCCGTCTCGAAACACACCGGCGTGTTTGTTCGCTAATGCCGAGGCTCTGCTCCTTAACGTGCCGCTGAGCGTTGCCCTTTATTTTTAAACGTGTCTCGGTTATCTCAGAGTTCGAGAACGTTTTTTTTTTTTAATGCGTTCTTTAAATAATAGTATAAATAAATCTCCTGTCACATGCCAAACATACCGCTAAGGTCAACTAAAAGCTAAAGGATGAAGGAAGTATGAGCTCATCTCATGACGAATGCGAGTTGCATTTTAACATGCTTCCCCGTGAATCAAAGCTACGCGTTGGCTCCAACGTTGAATGCGACGACTCGAAGAGGTTCTTTCGCCGATCTTAACCCTTTTCGGTCGTGCTGGGATGGCGTATGGCGCAACACAGAACCACCCCTGAGCAAAAGTTAATGGCAATAGCTACTCAATTAAATTCCAATTAAATTAAATTGTTTAAATTGTTTTAAATCGCGATTTGAGCGTTTGAGCGGCGGCGTCCATCGCTCCAGCTCGTAAGGACGATGCGTCACTGGGGGGGGGGCCCGTCCTGTCCCTGTCCCCTTGGCCCCCCCGCCGGGCGGCGAGTGCGCATTAATTGTCAGGAAGAAGCTGCGATAAGAGGGGCGCTTTAGCACACAATGGAGGGCTGATTAACCGGGAAGGAAGAATAGATAATTACAACCTTATCACATTTCAAAGAAACGTGCTAATGCTAAGCTGCATAATAAGCTTTGCCATGAAGTGTATCCTTGGAAAGAGAAAAAACAAAGCTCTGGCACAATGTGGTTTGTGTTACCGAGACGAGGGAATGTTAAAGGCTCACGTTTAAGGCGGTTTCATCTGACTATTTCAAATGTTTATCATTTCACAAAATGCACGGTACACTTGCCTCTAATTTGGCTAGGACCAAAAAATAATAATTTCATTTATTGTAATGATCACTCATTGATACGTATCATATTTTGAATGTTGCATATTGTGTGTTTGCGTGGTGTGTTGCCTAATGCCATAACCTGCTTGTCATCACCAATCCATATAATTTGCGAAGGGCCAGAAAAATGTATCCCTGGGGAAGAATGAACCACCCTTCTCTGTACTCCAGGCATTAGAGCGCTCAATAGCTTTGTGAATACAAACTGTTGGTTTAAACAGTTCATTTATTTAGCAGACACTTATTTAGCTTTATTTAGCTCGTATCCAGCGTGACTTCTTACTGCATACAATAAAGTTACATGAATAACAGTCTAGATAAAAAATGTGGATTTAATAAATAGTGCTGTAATAAATATATTATCATACATAAGAGACATAGTGAGGGGGGGATATTAAGGGAATAAGACAGGAGTCACTCAAAAAGGGAGGGGGGTGGGTTTGACTCCTGAATGAAAGTGCCCTTGTTTGAATTCTTGGTGGCTGGAGTTCTGTGGTGCGGTGTGTGTGTGTGTGTGTGTGTGTGTGTGTGTGTGTGTGTGGTGGGGGGTGTAAGTACCAGAGACCTGGCTAAGTGCACTGGGAGGGCAGATCAGCGGTAGATAAACAGGTGTTTGTCTTTCTGGGAGACGGGTGATGCCCGTTTTTCAAGCCGGTGAACGCTTAAACGCAGACCGGGGCCTTTTAGTCTGACCACCCAGAGGGGCCTAGAGGGGGATGGGCAGATAAGTGTGTGTGTGTGTGTGTGTGTGCGTGTGTGTGTATGTGTGTGTGTGTGTGTGTGTATGCGCCTGTTTGTGTGTGTGTGTGTGTGTGTGTGTATGTGCCTGTTGCGCCTGTGTGTGTGTGTGTGTGTGTACATGCGCGTCTGTGTGTGTGTGTGTGTGTGTGTGAGGTGTGTCTGTACGTACCTGATTGTACATGTACCTATTGGTACATATGTGCCTATTGAAATGTGCGTGCGTTTGTGTTGTGTGTGTGTGTGTGTGTGTGTGTGCCTGTCGGTACATGTGTGTGCCTATTGGAACGTATGCGAAAGCATGCGCATGCGTGTGTGTGTGCATGTGAGCGCTGTTTGAATAGGAGGGGGAAGTGAACGTGAAAGAAGAGTGCAACCGCCTCATTTTAGATTTCCTTAAGCTTGCATTTCGTTTGTGGTGCAGTTTGAAAACGCTGTTCCTCGTCGCTGCTAGACGCCCGGGTCTCGGGGGAGAATTCCCCGCTGCTCATCTCCCCCACGGCGGCACAAAAGAAAGAAAAGGAACAGAGCAGGACGGACAGAACGAAAGCCCGGCGATGTGGGTCCCACTTTGTAAGCCGTCTCAGATCTGTCAGTGTCTCAGTGTCCGTGTGTCAGTCGTCAGTGTCACATCTTTGGCCCTTAAACAGCACAGCTTTCAGTGGGACTAAAGCACCTCTTCGTCACGCAAACAAAATTAATTACATTTACCTTTATTCATTTAGCACAGGGGGTTCCAAAATGGTCTCATCTCACGGCCTGTAATGACCACCCTGTGGCAGAGGACCCCCTCCTCAGTAAAATGGTTAATGTTTGACACCTTTATCCAATGCCAACGACAGGCTGCGATGCCCCAGATATTTAACATGATAGTGCACGGAAGAATCTTGTGATGTCATATAGACAACACTGCAACATTGATGTCATTTGTTCACTGTAATGCAGGTTGTACTATTTATTGTCCCTTGATTTTTTTCCCTTATACAGTTATACAACTATACAGTGCACGGGTTAGGCCTGGATTCAAACAACATTTGTCCTTAACTTTGAATTTCAAATACAGGTAATTGCCAAAATAAAGGAAACACCAACATAAAGTGTCTTGATAGGGCATTGGGTCACCATGAGCCACCAGAACAGCTTCAATGTGCCTTGGTGTAGATTTTGATGTGTCTGGAACTCTATTGAAGGCATTTAAATATTTATTGCAAAATAAATATGCAAGAACTTTTATTACTTATAATATTACCGGGGATCTGTGGCGCAGACAAGATTCTGAAACTGCAAAATATGTCAAAGTAATTTATGAAATATGGAGATGTAAACAAAAAAATCCTTAAAAGGTCAAATAAAAATAAGGAATTTGGGAACCCCTGATTTAGCAGATGGTCCTATCCAGAGCAACTTGCAAAATAGTGCATACAATAAGTCAAAATGAACACCATTATAGACGCAAACTTTTACCAAAGCCCAATTGAAAAAAGTCATTGTAACAAACATGTTGTCTTGTACAAGTGCCGTTCTGAAGGGAATATATTAAACACAATCCCACAGTGAAAGTACTAAAGTAAAACTTTGTTACGGATTGACCAGTCAGCCGAATGGGATATGAAAATGGGTATGCAATTATGCCTTATCAAGCTGTTATTTATAACTGAATCAGAACAGTGAGTATCAAACAGAAATCAGTCACACTTTCCATTGATGAAAAAATTGGAAAATGTATAAAAAAGAAATTGATACACTGTACAAATTACACAGAAGCCTGTCTTAGCATTATTATAAAGAATATAATGTAGAAAGGTCAAGAGTGTTTCATATAAAGAAGGGCCAGAACAAAAATCTAACCATTCAAAAGAGGCCACAGCGGGTCACTGAAAAGGAGTTTTATCAGTTTTTCTTTGTTCTAATGAGATCCCCATTACCGATGGCTTGATTATGGCTTATTCCCTTAAACTGAGGATTATAACTTTAAAATGAGAGCAGCCTCTGAAACAATAAAGCTACAATAATGTAATAATGATTTAAATCGATAAAGTTTACAAATTCAGAATATTGGTGTATTTTCAAAGTTACGAGCATTTCAGAGTTCCATTCCTCCATTCCCAATCTCTGACGGGATGTATAACATTATCACTTATAGATTAAAATGCGTAAGTGGTCACAGTATGTCCAAAACAGCATAAAGCACACTATCGTTGTGTTCGTGTAACAGCAAAACAATGATTTAAATGCATAGTTCGCTTACCAAATATGCAAGAGAATTTATAAAGTGTGTTTATTTAATTTAATAGATTAATTTATTCAATGCTCTACATGTCAAGGGGCACAGTTTGCTCATATGCTTCTACACATGTCTATGAAACCAAGTGGGGTGGGGGGTGGGGGTGATTATCATCCCCTAAGACTGAGTTTTGATTCCTCCCTCGTTCTTCAGAGCAGAGGGGTCAAGCATTATCCCTCAAGCCCAGCCAGCACCCCTGACTGCTTTAATGGCTCACGGTTTTAATATTTATTTGATTTTTCAATCTCGAACGAGGACACATGCAAAGACGGAAAAGACGGATAACCACCACCACCACCACTACCACCCGGGACGCAGGGCTGGGGACACGTTTCTACCGGGGAAAACAAAAACAAAATGAAACAAATAATGAATAATCGGGAGGCAGATAAATGGCCATACAGTAAAAGCAGGTCGGAGGGCGTTGGAAGTACGGGGGCAGCTGTGCTCTTATCTGGACGGAGGAAGAAACCGTGCAACAAAGGGGGCCTAAGACGGGCCTGCCTGATGCATGGGAAAGCCATGGACCAGCCATTGTGGCCGTCCTTCTGCTGTGCAAATAGTTCAAACTGTTCATTCCCATCTCCCCATTCTCTCCCCGGTACATTGTTTGTGTCCTTGCATTTCATTCGGCTGGGGTGTGGGGTGTGGGGTGTGGGGGACTGCTCTCAGGGCCAGTGAGCAAACAGTTCAGAAAGGAGCCAACTATCTCCTGCTGTTCCCAGGAGAACTAGCATTTTTATTTCAGCTCCAAGCTGTCAGAGGATTGGAGAGTTTATGTCAGAATCCTGAATTAATTGCTTTAAGCTGGGGGCTGACTGCATTTATCACCAAATGTTCAGTAAAATGTTTCCTAGCGATTATGCTCACCCCCCCCAACACACATCCACCATACACACACACACACACACACACACCTTTTCTACCAGTCCGGAGTCACCCAAACATTGGATACATACAGGATTTCTGCAAGCCAATCTGCACGTTTACTGGACACTGATGCAACGTTATGAATGATGGGGATGAAGGTTTCGATTTTGGGGGCCTTGGGTGCAGGGGGGAGAGGCCGTGGGGGCGAACGTTGACAAACCTTCTTGTTTTTTTATTGCTACTCGCTAGCCAAGGCTGGCTGAGGGCTGACGGGCCTTGCAGATGCACAATAAAACGCATATCTGTCCAAACAGTTGGCAGTTTCTCCACAAAGCTGAAAACTCACTTAAGACAAATCCAATAGCCCCCCAAACCGTCTGTCCGCCACAAAAATCATCCCCCCCAACTGCCGATCACTGTCACCGTCACTGTGCATATTAGCACTGGATCACGCGCGCTGGCACGGCCGTTTCGTCGTTCGGGCAAGAGTCGGAAAGAAACCAGAACGAACGATGCAAAGAAACTGTTTTCCATTTGCATCTCGCCCGCGTGAGTCAATTCCCTCTTAAAACAGTTTAGCGGCTCTCCACATTTGTTAGGTCCTCTCGTTTTTTCATTAAGCACACACGCACAAACAAAACAAAATCGAGAAACCAAACCGAAATGCTGATCGTTCGGTCGCTGCTCGATAATGAAAAATGAATGAGAAGACCTCCAGATGCAGAGCAGTGCGATAAAAAGTGTGCGACAGATTCACAGCGTCTCTCGTCGTGTTTGAATCTCTCCTCTCCTGAACAAAGACAAGGCCTCGTCAATAAAAACATGCATGAGAGTCCACTCCGGTGGTTTTCCGATGGTCTGAAAACATTTACATTTTACATCAATAAAAGAAAAAGTGTGTGTGTGTGTGGAGAGGGGGGTGTGCAGCAATGGAAGGCTCCAGCGCTAGAAGTGAAATGACGCCTGGTTTCACCCCCCTCCCTCCCTTGGCCTTTTCTTGACATGACAGACAGTCCTTAACTCTTCAGCTAACAGCCCTGCCGGCCCATTAATCCCGTCTCCCGTCCTCGTGTTAATAAGTAACCGCTGACAACTGGCTGACTTCTCCCCCCTCCCCCCTGCCCCCTCTCCTCCCAGGTGACAGGTGACCCCCCTCGACCTGCTCTCACCTGCCCGACACCGCGCTCGGAATCCGGGGCCTGCCATTGTCCCGCTGGCTCTGTGACGTGTTATCACTCAGGCGAGCACCTCCGAACGGGGTGCATGCTTGACCCTCCTCCCCGAGAAAAAGGGTCACATTCTTACTGCAATTTGTAAATGGGATGCCCTGCCCCCCGCTCCCATTTTCTGCTCCTGTGCATCTGAAGCACTCTGTCTATTTTCACCATGTATAAAAGTCTGTGAGCAGTCTGAAAAGCGAAGACGTTTTATCGTGTTCTTTCTCTCTCTCTCTCTCTCTCTCTCTCTCTCTCTCTCTCTCTCTCTCTTTCCTGCTTTCTCCCTCTCCCTCTGTTGATTAGGGGTATAACTGTCCTTCGATGCAGGATGTCCTTAATGTCTGAATATATGCCGGATTGACATCTATGCAATACTTGCCGAAAAGCAGCAGTATTGGTGAACACATAAAGCGTCATTGATTTGCTTAAATTTTAAGTAGGCTGATGAATGTGAATTATTATTGTATTTGTTCATATTTCAGGAGAGGAAGGCTTTGGAGATGAACTGCATTTTATTGCATAGTTGCTGTATCCGATCCATGGAATCACATCATATTGGCCCCTTCTCAAATTTTAGGTAGCATTCCCTGTCAATCATAATCTGTGAATCTGTGTATATTATAAACACGAACCATCATCATCATTATCATCATCAATAAAAAACACTGCTCTCAATAACTGAGAGCATATTAGTGGAACAATATGTGGTATGTCATACAAGCTTCTGAAAATCTAACACTGTGAATCTTATGCAGTATCCAACTCCATCTAAAGTTTAAACTAAACATTCACAATCATAACTCCATGTCTAAAATTATAACTCACTCAAACGCTCACAGTCATAATTATTAACCAGATATTCAGTCATAACTCAACATCCAAGCACCTAGTTATAACCCACACATATGGACAGATCATAACTCAATGCAAAAAGCATAGCTCACCCTAACTCTCGCAATTATAACTTGCCAAAGTAGCCAAAATTATGACTCATACACACATACAAAACCATAGCTCACACAAACACAGAGCCATATACCAAAATAGTCCAAATAATATCTCCCAGCAACCACAATCAAACGGTAAAACATAGAAATTCCCAAACACTGCAATCGTTACCCAAACACCCACGTTCATAACTGCAGCCAAACATCTGTGGACCATTCAGGATTCTAGAATGCCCCATGGACCATATCCAGTCCCAGGGGGAAATTTGCATTGTAAGAACATTAACAAAATGCAACAATGGAGGGCGAGGCTATGCCATTTGCTTGGATCACTACTGTGCAAACTTCTCATCCAACTCTTATGTCCAACATCCATCAATCTCCAACGTCATAATCGCCCTGCCTGGTTGCATGCATGGCCTGAATGTCTACAGCATATCCATCATGTTAGCTGTGGCTAATATTCTGTTTTGCATGTTTAGGCGACTCCGCTGGTGATTTGCATCAATACAGTAGGTGCAACTGTTTCTTGAAATAATAGGTATGATGTTGTTAGAAATTTGGGGTCATGTTCACATGGCCTAAAATGTGAAGTTAACCATTACCAATGCACCAAAAAAATTGTGTGGTGTGCGCTGCCTGTCATGGACGCGGTTCGAAACCCGCGTCTCTACCAGACCGGCCCTGGTTGTCAGCCCGATCGGAGGCGGCGTTTGGCTGTCCGCCTCCGGGGGAGGGGGGAGGGTGAGCCGGCACGAGTCCGTCGAGGAGCAGGAAAAGGCGTCCGTGGTAGAACTCTGTCTCCGAAGAGGCAGATAAATCGGCCCGGAAATAGTGTCTCGACCCGGAGGACGGGTAGCGGACTCATGGGGAGGGTGAATTGAGATAAATAGAGGGTATAATTGGCAACCAAATTGGGAGAAAAACGGGGAAAATTTAGAAATAAAAAATAATAATAATACTTTTTTTTTAAAGTTCATCTTTATGATCATTTCAATGGAAACTGAAGATCAGGGGCCATATGAACAAAGATTCTAAGAGTAGGAGTGCTGATCTAGGATCATGTTTCTCCTGTCCATATCCTAATCATATCCATTATGAGTTAAAAGGTTAAACTGATCCTAGATCAGCACTAGTTCTTTAGTAACACTCAAGCTATTGTGAGGGTTAACCTTTCAGTAATACTTAAATTGATGCATTGCTGAGGGTGACTATTTTAGTAATACTTAAATGATCATTTTGCTGAGGGTGCCAATTTCAGTGAGACTTAAATTGTCATTTTGTTGAGTGTGAATATTTTAGTATTACATAAGCAATCATTTTGCTGTGGGTGACAGTTTTAGTGAAACTTAAATGACCATATTTCTGAGGGTGAACAATTTAATACAAAATCAACAATCACATTCAATTCAGTTCAATTCCATTCAATTCAATTCAATAAATGTTGCATTTTGGAGCCTATTTATAAATCACACATATTAAAACAACAAAACATAGACACAGTATCAGAAACCTAATGTAAACATGTTACAAACATACAGTAGACAAATACAGGAAATTATCTCAAGGACCTCTAAAATTGCAGTAAGATTGCTCATCTTAAAATGAAATACAATGCAGTGAGTTACAATCTACAACAATAGAAATGCAAGATAAAGGCTTATGGGTCAGGGTAAATATGAGTTTATTTGAAAAATTGTCATTTTGATGAAGACGTTTATTTTTCAAGTGCTGTGAGTTTTGTCCTCAGTAAAAAAAAGAAAATTTCACATGCCAGTGTTGTGTTAACAACCTGCTGGATCTTCTCTTGTGGGTCCTAAGGAAGAAGCCGAGCTCCTGGGGTCAGAAGACTCGTAGGCCACACAACCACAGTCAATGGAGAACGAGAGGGTTTTTTATACGTGAAAAATGTCATTAAGTCCCCGGATTGTTTTGCCCACCCCTTCTCCAGCCCCCTTGTTGTCAGTTCAATATCTCTTCTGGGGGTCTTTATATTGCAAATCGGGAAAATAAGGAGATCCAATCAGGGGTGCGTAAATGCAGGCGCATTACAATAGCCCAACTACTTAATCTGACAGAAAATTAAATTACACTCAATGCTCTTGCCATTGTAACCCGCGAACAGCCATGGGAAAAAAATGTGTGTGTCTGGGGAGCAGTTTGAGGGGGGGGATGTATGGCCTCTTTTGCGCCGACGACAACCGCGTTAGACAGATCTATGGACCGCCACCTCCTCCACAGCTTTTAACAACGGTTAAACCGAGCATCCGTCTGTGTATAATAAACGCTGTGGCCATTTATATGGGATTAAATTGAGGATTAATTTAATTCTGCCCTGGATTCGGAATTCATTATGGCCCTGATGGTGGCTTCAGCAAAGAGGGAATTTAATTTGGTGCCTGTAAAGAGAGACCGAGGAGGGAGGGAGCGAGGGGCAGAGTGATGTTCTTTTTTGGGGGGCCCATTTTTGATTGACCCTCATTCTTTTATAAACTGTTAATCACTTCTTATTAAATTGAGAGCAAAAATCTAAATGATGTGAGGGACACACGGATACAGGGAGAGCTGTTTAGCAGTCCTCGGCGTTAGCCTCAGCTCACAGCTCATTAAGTAGTGCACAAACGAATTGGACAGGACTGCAAACACTATTGCATTGGTGTAGAAGTGAGCACTCTCGGGTACTGTATGTTGGAAACAATTATATACATTTTAGGATTCCAACAAATAAATGAATCGATAAGTGTTTGTGTGTGCGTGTGTGTGTTCATTCACCATGGTGCCCCACTGAGGTTAAAGTCTTTTTAAAGAGAGGCATGGCCAAAACAACAGTAGTCTATATGCTACAACATAAAATGTTTTGACACAGCACACAGTATAAAAGCCCATTTGATGTACAAAAACATGTTAGCATGACTAGCATGTTAGCATATTATTTTTTTTTAACATTTAACATAACTGCATGGGTATACGGGTAACTGCCAAAATATAGGAAACACTTCAGTAAAAGAACGGTTCTGGTTGCTCTGTTATGGTGTGGGGTTCATTTTCCTGGCATGGCTTAGGTCCATTCAGCCCCTTAGAGTGCAAGGTAAATGCCAACAAATACAAAGCCAATCTGAGTGATCATCCTACATCCTACATCCGATGGGAGTGGTCTTTTCCAGGATCACAATGCCCCATCCCCAGGGCAGAGTGGTCACAGAATGGTTTGATGATTATGAAAACGATGTAAACCATATGCCATGACCGTCTCAGTCACCAGATCTCAACCCAATTGAACACTTATGGGAGTTTCTGGAGCAGCGCCTGAGACAGTGTTTTGCACCACCATCGACAAAACGCCAGTGATGTAATTTCTTGCTGAAGAATGGTATTTCATCCTTCCAATAGAGTTTCAGATACTTGCTAAGACACTTGAATCTATGTTAAGGTGCACTGTTTATTTTGACAGTTACCTGTATATTCTATGACTAAAAGTCTTGCAAAAGCTCCTTTGTTAAAACCTAAAATTATAATGTTTTCTTCTTTTTTATTCCAACCAACCCCACCTGATTGGGCAGCAATATACATAACAGGTAATATATGACCATGTTGCTTGGAATTGTAAATACAGTAAAGACCAGGCAATTTTGGTAGGTTTGTGTTGAAATTGAGCTCGCCTGAAATGTAGGCGACTGTTCCAACGCCCTTTTTTCCATCACTCATCTCGGTGACCCATCAGAAATTGCTGGCGACGAAACAGCCAAGCTTGTTGTTTTCTGGACGAACATCTGATTGGTGAGCCAGAAAAGGTCATCTCGACCAGGCATAATTACGCCGGGCTTCATCAAATATGAATAAGGTCATAAATATTTGCTCTAATTTTCCCACCTCAGCGAAGTTGCGACAGTGAATTTAACCAAAGTCCTTGGTTAAAGTGGAAAATTAGCTATACGTTTTTCATGTGCTCTTTGTCCTTACTATTCAATGGAGATCAGATTCAAAGATATCATGATGGGAATTATAATACTGACAGAGTCAGGACTGAAAAATATATAATAGACTACAATAGATTATACAGATTAGAGATTTTCATTTACAATATTTAACGTTTACACACATTTAGTGCCGCTTAATCAAGTTGTATTTAAGCAAGCAACTTCAGATTTTAAAATGTCCCATTAAGATAGAAATGGTAATATAAAGGGTGACGTTTAATACTGATTATTGGGTGCATCTCCCAATGTAATTGACAGGTAGAAAGAATTAAATACATGTCAGCAAACAATGTATTCAGTGAATGCAATTAATTATTAATTTAGGCTTTATCCAATATCATGTGAGCAACATTTTTACTGAAATTGTTCAAATACACAGAAACAATTCCCTATAGGTCTGATGAATTCATCATAGCAACCTTTGATAAATTGGGAAATGTCTGTTGAAAAGTGAGGCCTTGTCATTGTCAATGTTCATTAAGGACAATAAACTGAGGGCGGGGGGAATATATATATATATATCTTTTTTTGTGGCCTTTTAGTGGTTTAAATTTTTTACAAGCTAGTGGTTTGACATTGACACTGTGGTACAGTGGAATGTGTGTGTAAATTGTGGTTGTGGCTCTAATGAATCGGCAGGCCGTGTGTGTGTGTAGGGCTCATTAAGTTTGAATCAGTTTGCCATGCTCTCCCATTACTGAGGGGGTCAGAGCTTCCTGGGGTTCCAACGGTTAACAACACAGAGAGGGGTGATGGCACCTGTGCCATGGACGTGTGTGTGTGTGTGTGTGTGTGTGTGTGTGTGTGTGTGTGTGTGTGTGTGTGTGTGTGCATCTGTATATGTGTGTGTGTGTGTGTGTGTGTGTGTGTATGTGTGTGAATATGAGTGTGTATGTGTGTGTCTATGTGACTGTATGTGTATCTGTGTTTGTGTGTGTGTGTATGTTTATGTGTGCATGTGCATGTATGTGATTGTGTGCGTGTGTGTGTGTATGTGTGTGTGCCAGCACAGATCTGAAGACTTTAGGTTTCAGTTCCTCCAGGGTAACAGATGAATCAGGTGGCTCAATCACGGACGAGTTGGACCTGCTCTGGTGAGATAAACGGTTTGCTCCCGCAACACCAGTTCGGGCCGTTTTTTAAATTCTGGAAATTAGTTTGGGGTCCCCTCCCCCCCCATTAAAACGTTCAAACGTTCAAATAAGATAATCAGAAAACCACAGCACACCTGAATGCACATGTAACTTTTTCCATTTGAACCCTCGGCGATCCTTCAGTTTCAATCTTTGACTCTCTCAATCTCGATTTAATACAGCCTCTTGCTGCATGGCTGGTCTCACATGTATTGTCTTGCTCACTGCCTCCAACACTCTCAGGTCCTCCTTTTGAAAATAATCCACCCGTCTCTCTCTCTGTCTCCTCCGCTCCCTGAGCAGCGTTCCCTCCACCAGAGACAGGGCTGATTTAATCATTCATGTTTCAAAGATGTGAAGTATTTTGAGCTTCTTTTTATTTTATCTTGATTATATTATTTTTGAGCAGCCAAAGGAAATGGCAAAACGTGTTGCATTACTCCTATCATGGTCCCATCTCGACGGCAAATAAATATTGCTCTTTTTAAAGGGACTGAGAAGCCATATCCTGGATTTTCACCTCAACGGTTATTCAGCCTGCCTACGCCATGCACTAGTTATAGTATGGTTCATATGGAACGGCATCAGCCTTGTTTTTTATCGCACGTTACAGCGGTATACGATGTTTGGTTTTTAAAACAGACAGCGGCCTGGATCCAATCAACGTTTGTCCTAAATTCGACCAACAATTAGATGCAAGTGTTTTGACAAGTTAATTTGGGTGATCGCTGAACTCAGCGGACTGTCTTTGCATTCATAAAAGCAGCTGTCATGAAGTGGACGATAAACAAAAAAGCTGTTAAAAAAGTTAATTAAATGTCGATTGGATCCAGGCCGGTGACTTTAAACGTAACTGGACGGAGTCTACTGGACCCGTAGACTGGATGCATTCATACATCTTTTTTTGTATTTTTCTGCGGTGGGAATCCGGCAGTAGGGTGCCTCTCAGCACCTACAGAACGGCTGTGCGGTTTCTCGCTGGCCCTGACACCACCAGTCCCTCTTCACCAGTCAATGGGCATTGTTGACTCGCTGCATTCTGGCGGTGACCTGCCCGGGTGTGTAAACGCGGGTGCGTGGCCCTGTCTGTGAAAGGCATCCCGCGGCAGGAATTTCGCACCGTGCTGCCAGAGAGTCTGGACACATCATAACCATTGGCCCGCATTCTTGTCAACCCCACCCTCCCCAACCCACACTGCTACTTTACCTATTCATTTCCTCTCATGGTAACCGTTAGCATCTCCCCCACACTAACAGCACATGGTTCTCCTTCCTAAAATAAACAGTGGTATACTTTATATGGTTAAGGAACCAATTCAGCATATATATTCAGCATATTCAGCATGTTCCTTGGACCTTTTGTGAACCTATAAAATAATTATTCACTGTTACCTACTGAATCAACACTATTTTAACGTATATATACAGTATATGCACATACACCATTGAGGGTATATTATAAAAAGCACCCATAGACTATATACTGTATATATATACAGTGTATATATGTGTGTGTGTGTGTGTGTTTGTGCGGGTACAGGTCTGTAGGTTCAGGGGTTGAGAATAAGATCAGAAGAGACAGTCTGTAACACAGGGTAGCAGTAACAGTCCTACACCAAGCAACATCTCATGTGTGAACAGTAGTGGTTGGGCCTCTATTCTTCTCTAAAGCCCCTAAGATCCCATCTGCTCCACCGGTGTTCCGCCAGCAAGGAAACCCGCTTAAGGTTTGAATGGCTGAAATATATTTCTGAAATTACATAGCTCTGCTGACACGCACAATTTCTACGCCTTCACGAAACGCCAGGTGTGGTTCGTGTCAATAATCAAACGCTGATTGAAGGGATCTTCAAAGTCCAGTCTACGGCTTTCTTTTTTCCGAGTTGCACAATAGCTGAAAAGAGCCTGCGACGCCACATGAAACGTTCTCTGTGGTGTTAACCACTTGGGGGAAAAAACTCTAATAATTACATCCTAGAACTTTCTCTGAAGCAAAGTCAAATCGCAGCTTGCCTGTGCTCCTCCAGGCTGGTGCGGCTGCTCTCGGTGCAGGTGTAATGAAAACGCGGTGCCCGTGGGTAACGGAGGAGACCTGTGTGTGTGTGTGTGTGTGTGTGTGTGTGTGTGTGTGTGGAGGAGAGTGCTGCGCTGCACACAACATGAGCCCTGTAATCCCTCAGATCCTAATCAGAGCGGGTGGAACTCCTTCCAGATAACCTGCCTCGTTTTCCCGCTATCGGATTGCAGGAGGATCACGTTACACGCGTGGTGTGAGCACTTTAACCGGGGTCTGGGAGTGACCAGGGGGTCTCCGGGCCTAATACATGACAAGACCCCCCCCCTTGGGTCTCTATCCACAGTAGTGTTCGTGTTTTAAGGTCAACACTTTTTCCCAGCACCATTGTTTGAGCACGCGCTGTTTTTGTGGTACTTGCAGTTTCTGTTCGCCACAGGGAAGCTTTTGCGCCTCCGCAGGCAAACATACGCTGCGAGTACAACGTCGATGAGGATAGGAAAGCGTTAGCAAAAATGTTCTGGAATATTTGCCTGGTCGAACACACCTCGGATGTCAGCATGTTATCTAGACCGTTATTGCATAGGTTACGTTTCGTTTGTTTGCTTGCGCCCTTCCCGGTTTTCTCATTTAACTTTCATTGAGATTTTTCACCCACCCAAAGCTGAACTATTGGTATGTTCACTTAAATGCACAGTATATGTCTGGGTGTGAGTATAGCGTATATGTGTGAACGGTTTCCACTGCCTCAGCTCTCAACCAGAGCTGTACGGCATGACGTCACACTTAACACCGACATCTGCCCGGATCAAGACGACTGGCCGGACTTTGTTTCCATCCAAGGCAGAGGTCTTCCCAAAAATATTTGTGTATTTTTGGGGGAATCACATCTCTCCTGTTAATTTGAAGTTATACCTACTGTGAGGTACAATACAAGCCTGTGAGGCTCCACGAAATGTATCCTGTGAAATGCTCTGTTAAATTTGATTTGTTTCCTTTGTTATGGACAGCATATCAAACACGTTTTTCATGAATCTACTTGTGCGCTGTGATCTTTGAGAGTGATGGCCGCTCTCTCCTTTCTCCCTTCCCTGGTTATCTCCACAGTTTTTGTTCCAACAGTGACAGGAGTGACGTGGCCAATCAGGTTACAGATTCTGCCCACATATTGCTTATAAGTAAACCAGCAGCATAAATGTGTGGGAGCTAAACTGACTGGTCAGCATGACATAAAACGATAATTTGTTCTGTAAGTCGCTTTTATTTTGTAAGACCCATTGGGACCACATATAGTGAAAAATGTATGCATTCACTACTGTAGGTCACATTTAGATCAGTGTCTTGTGAACCATGCCTGGTTTCACCACTGCAGTGGGAAGGTGTTGGATATGAATTGGAAATCTTTCTTGCATTCTTAAATTTAAATAAATCCCCAAATTAGTAAAGGTAGGGATTTTTTGTTTTTGTTTTTGACACAAAATGGCCAGGCAGTATACTTTCAAATGATGGATCTCTTGTTTACACAAAAATAATACTATTTTAGCTAGCTAGCATCCAGTGTCCCTGTCCAGCTAGCTACATAAATATGTTCTGGTCAACATTAGCAGGCAGATGGTAATTTTGTGCTGATGGAACTTGTCAGGTAGATAGTTAGCTTATGAAAAAGGTGGCAAGATTATAGGTTTGCCTGTGGGCTGTTTAAACCACTGTTTGCTAGCTACCTAGCCAGTGCTTATAAGCTATTTAGCCAGTGTTTTACTGCCATTATTTGAGCGTGAGCAAAACATATGCGTGGGGACATTTGACATCAAAAAACAAAGCACAAGACTCATTTAAAAATGCTTTGAAAGACATGGCCTAGCTATTTTTTAAACACAAATTAAGACACTTGTTTTAGTGAATGGCAAAAATGCAACTGAAATGCTGCCTGTCACACATGCTATATTAAATATATATGAAGTCAGTGCAGAACCTTTAAAAAGTCACATCCAGTAAGACTGTAAGATCGCCTGCAATCCGGAACTAGAAGATCTTGCATGTTTGCGCTGCCACTGCTGTCTAGATTAATTCAGAAGCCTAGGATTTATTTTGCAACTAAAAACTCTGAAACGGCATTCAATAAGGCCAGGGGTTCCACAGCAGTATAAAACTAGGATATTGACTTGCAAAGGCTAGGATTTACGTTTCAGTCTGGAACTATGAGAAGGCTTCTACGGGCCAGAAATTAACATCGCAATCCAGTACTCTCGAGATAACCAAAAGGAAGGGGATGCTACTCTGCAAATCAGAATTACAGAAGGAAGATGCTACATCACGTTATGTAGCAGAGTTCAGAAGCCAGGAGTGAACACGTAACCATATGCTACAGGAAGTGACATCAGCCCCTAGAGCTGAATAAGAATGTCTTTAATTAATTGGCTATAAATGTGCCGATAATACATATAGTCTTGAATTGTAAAATGATTTGTTTAAAACACAGTGCAAAATGATGGTCTGAATGGGGAAATATCTCCAAATCATGACATAAAACATTAGTTTCATCATGGTTGAATTACAAAAAATATCCATGTAATACCCTGTTCCAAAGGCCTGTTGCAAATCCCAATCACAGAGGAAGGGTATTACTCATTTATTACAACTTAATTACAATGTTTCCAGTCCTTTTTTTAAATTCGAATTTAGAATGGAATCTAATGATGTTTTTGTTTAATTGTTCTGTAGCATCTGTAGTTATTGTGAAGGGGGGTCCATGTACAATTTAAGGGAAACATGCTCTGTCCTTAACTTCAGGTTTGCATTTTTCTGATACTTAAATGTGTTACTACAGAGAGTACGGTAGCTAGAATGAATCTGGAACCGGAGAGCACACTGAAACAAAATAAATGGTTTAAATTAGGGCAGGGAGGTGCCTACTTTTTTATAGCCGACATTTCAATCAAAGAAAAAGATTCTCGAATTATCTTTGTGACTGTTCATTGCCTAATCAGCTATTGGACTCATTACAGTATATCAATACATTTTATGAATAGCAGAAATTGGCTATTGCTATTTAATCAGATTATGTGTGGTTACTGTTTATTTTCACCGTTCCGATTAACAGACTCTACCATTGACGATATTTGGCGTTGCATTAATGTCAGTAATCAATGTTCTCTGAGCTTTTAAACCTATTACGTGAAAAGTACTACGCTAGAGGTTAAATATTAGCTACATATCATCATCAAATAATATTTAAATGTGAACAGGAAAATTAAGATCTTGATAGAGCTTTTAAATCTATTATTAGCTATTATCTTATTAAAATTCCGAATGTATTACATCTAAATAAATAAATGCGATTTTTCGAGCAAGCCTTAATGATTATGACAAGGGCCAAAAGTATTTTCGATTTTTCTAAATAGTGGTTACCTCGTAATAATGTAGGCTAGTTGAATGCATGTCAGGTTTGTTTTTAATTTAGGGAGGGCGGGGTGTCAGTCTATATGGTGAAATTCAATTGTTATTGGTTGAATTATAAAATAATCCAATGTTTTCGGAATCTTAAATATTAGCATATTGCGACGCTCAGCGAGGAATCGAAAAATATAGGCCTGATAGCTTCAAGTCAGTTTGATAATCATAAAAAATTGTGGCAAAGAGAGAAATGCCATGAAGCATTGTACAACATATAAACACATTTATGCTTTAGAAAGGAAATGCAAACTGTATTTATGTAGCCTACGACCTAGGGAAACATTGACACTTTTTTATTATTAGCTATTATTATTATTATTAGCTATTATTATAGCTTAACAATACATTTTAATATTTAAAGGGGCTATATTCATTTTGTCACAACATATTGAGCCCACTGAACCGCTCCCTAAATATCTCCGAATTAAAAATAATATGCAATGAAAACACAATATTGCCCACACAAATAGACCCGTAGTTCTCATAGGCCTGCAACATTTCTAATTAGTCTCGCGGTTAATGGGTGAGTAAACGTTTTTTTTGTTTAATTCCGCTCATTGACTTCAAACAATTGACCCGACTTCGAAAAGCTGAAGTAGCATAACGTATGACTGTATTCGTCCCTTTGTCATTCCATTTCAGCGATATTTTCAACGCATGGATATTTACAATAGCCGACCTTTCATTTGAGTAATAAAATATGTGTCGGCTATGATTTATGATGCCAAAAAAGGAGAGAAAACATTCTTATAAAAAATAATCCTTGATTGTGGAAATTTTAGTCAGGCTATAACCTTTTTTTAAAAGACAGGCATATCAATATCGGTATTACAAATGTGTGTAGCCTACTTGCATAGGCAAGGTTAATTCCTTTTCAAAGAAACGTGTACCGATTTTACATAGAAAATTATTTCAAAATAGTTATCAGCAAATAGTTTTTTTATTTGTCGTAATTATCTCACGTTGACTTGTTGCGTTCGGGAAAGGAGAATGGTTGTAAACTGTGATAGGAACAGGAATCAAACAAACTCATGCTTTGACGAGAAAACTGACCACTGAAAGCGCCAAGGACGGCTTTGAATTTTGACTTCGTTGTCCTTTAATATACTGTGGGATAGCACTTTCCCGTGCAAAGATATAGGATTAGGAGTATCCCCAGTGAAAGAGGAGCTAAGTCGGGATAGTGTGAACCGTCCCACCCCTGAAATAGGCTAAAGCAGTATTACAGCTTGTAAGGATGGTATCCAGCGATCACCCAGGAGACCGTTCTACTTGGGTGTTCCGGGCCCTGGAAGTTTAACCAAAAACTGGGGATGGCCGGGTAGTAGGCCAACAGTAGCCTGTTACAATAGAAAGGACTGTCACGGAGTGCATTTTCTGGGTGTAGCAGAATACAAAAATATTTTCTGAAATATTATATTGTACTATATATTGAGAGAGAGAAATAACGAGAAATAGGTTCCAAAGAGAGTGAATTCGGTTTTTTTCAATCCATTTTTTTCATTTAAGGATTTGGAAAAGAACAACCAGATACCCCGAAAAAGGAAACAATAAACTAAACGACCGATGTCAAGATTTTGCATGGCATAGAACAGATTTCCCCTTTCATTGGAGTAGCCTGCGGATTATAATTATGTTTTTATAACTAATAGCCTACGGATATTCGTCCAACATAGCCTATGTGGAAAAAACAAACATCCCTGGATCATAGCTTTCCTATCCGTCCATCACTGAGCTAATTGGGTAATTGTAATTGATCAATAGAGGAAGCTGTTTGCGACGATGCTTCTCTGTTTAACTTCAGATCTTTCCTATTCATGTTTTACCCCCTGGGTTGGACAAATTTCAACATATCCCCCTCCCTGAGTTTTCAGTATTGCTTCCTCTCTACACGCTATAGATCATGCAACGGGGTTCGATAAATACCATTCACCGTAAAAAAAAAAAGAAGAAGAAAAAAAGGCTGACCTTATTCCTTGAGAAAAATGCAAATTAGTGACTGGTAAGAAATGTAATTAAATCGGGTTACCAAAGTAAAAGGATCAACAAGCTGCCTTATGGACCATCGCCGATCTTGTTGCTATAACAACAGCAAACGGGTTGCCTGTGATGTGCTACGACAGCCTTTCGTGAAGGCATTTCCCTCTCTGGTGACATTTGAAACCCCTTTTTTGTGTCTGGGTATGTGTGTGAAATCTCCTGTGCTCAAAATCTGCCTTCTTGCCTTTTTTTTTTCAAATCTGCAGGCACTACATGTGAATTTATTGTTAAATTTTCTAAGAGGCGGAGCCAGTCTATTTCAGTTCTCTGTTTTCAATGTCCTTGACAGTAATTAGGCCTAGCGGGAAGTGATAGGCCTACGTATTTGAATAACCATGTCATGGTATAATGCCATCGTCATTAAGCTTATAAAAAGTAGGCTATTACGGAGAGTTAAAATAGTCACTTCAATAAAAAAATATCCTTGCCTATAGAACGACGACGGGGCACTAAATTCATTGCAATAAGTTTGCGCCGGTTTTTGTCATCATTTCTTTAGCAAAGAAGCCCCGAGCAAGAAGCCGGTTACCTTTGAACCTAAATATAAAAAGGCCATTCCAGTTTAATTCCACACTGAAGTGGGTTTGGCTGAGGTTATCCCCCCTATCAAAGGGTCGGGAATGAGGTACGTGGGTATACACTCGTTTAATGACGAGTAATGGACAAATCCGAGGACATGCATTACTCGTGGAAAGGGAGAGAATAAATTATTTAAAAACGATTAGCCTTTCGGGTTGTCCTCCACAGATTGCATCATGCGCGTATAATACATTCATTGTAAGCGCGAGGGATATCACCTAAAACAATAAGATGTGGGAATAATCATTATTATTATTATTATTATTATTATCATTATTCCCACATCTTATTATTATTATTATTATTATTATTATTATTATTATTAATAATAATAATAATACAATTGTTGTTATTATTACTATACATTTAAAATATAGGTGGTTTTTTATTTGAAATGTCTATATATTTAACTTAACATCTTTTAAGAAATTCATATTCGTTATAATCTCTTTTGCAACTGCATTAGGCCTATGTTTACAGCCTAGAGTAAGACATAGATTTTTATACTTTTACGGGCCACTCAAAGAACTGACACGAAATAAAAAGGTTTTAATGGCCAATAAACGATGCCAGAATCGGACTGCATGTGCGGAATTCTTTTCACCGAACCCAGCGGTTAAAAAGACTATCTTGGTTCATTTTGTTTTGTCATGTTGTTTTGTTTTGTTTAGGGAAAATATTTGATATAATTGCTTAAGGAGGAGATGCAGATTGCATATGTGAATCTGAAAGAAAGCTAAAAAAAAGGAAAGTGTTTTACTATAAGTGTAAAGCGTATTTTCGTTAAACCATCGTTTTAAAATCACCTTGACGTAAAAGGAATCGCAAGATCAGGGTCTCTATCGACATGTGAAAGACACACACCGAAGACGGAATGCTATAAATTGAATTAGGCTATGCTCAGCCAAGTTAATACCAGCAAAAATGCGCCATTATGAGGGCAGAAATTGTCATTTTATAACAGCAACATATGCAATGAAAATATTGTTTCGATTATCTAATATGGTTTTTTTTTGTACTCGAGTACTGTCATGCCATTTTAACGAGCGCCAATTAATCAAGGCATGTGGTAAGTGGAATAATTGTATAGGTCAAGTTTTTATTGGAAATTTGCATCTGCCGTATTTTACCATTGAAAGGGAAAGAAAAAGAGCTCGAGCGAGCGCGCGCTGGAGCAACTACGTTCTCTTTACAACAGCACGGCTGTCAATCAGCTGCTGTAGCTCCCTGACATTCAGCTTGACGACTCTGAAACCCGAAACAACCTATCAGGAAAAACTCTCAGACAACTTCTATTTAACGTCAAACGACTGCTGCTTATCTGCCATATCATCAAAATAGACTTGAGGGTGGATGTAGCCAAAGGTGCCTACCTGGTGAAGCTGTTGCCGTTGCATAGCCTACTGGAAGGCGACGGAGCCCAGTTTTAGAGCTTCGCCGGCAAGCCTACTGCACAAGGCTCGAGGCATCACGGCATTTATTTGAGCTCAAACTCTGCCACTGTTGACTTTAGCACAAAGCAAAGATTTCACTGCCCCGCTAGTTTAAAAATGATTATTTTACCAAGATATCGATCAGTGTGCTATAAAAATTCAGCTTAGCACTATGTCTAAAATGAACAGAGCGAAATTTAATATCTGTGTAAATTTACCGATATATGACGTCTTCCTATTCAAAGTTTACACTCCTGGAATTTGGTCGTACATGTACACACCCCAGTATGTATTTATATTGTCCTTTCATTGTTTACTGCCTTTGTTTATTCGCAGATCACTGGTGTTGTGAAAATATGATCTGCGGATGGGGAATGGGGGAGAGCTAGTGCACCTCGCGCGCTCGGAGAGGGAGCGACGCGTCGGACACGGGGACAGAGATGGTCCAGGTCGGCGCGAGACTGGCGGGTCGAGCACGGGCTCGCGACCCACACTAGTCGACAGCGAGAGAAAGACAACGACAAGGGTTTTTTCTCCCGTCGGGCGGTCGCAATGACATCCCGTTGTTTTGATTTATTTGGCGGCGAACTGTTTTATCAGTTAGGATCAGTGGAGAGGGAGACACTAAGTAGTTTAAAAGTATCCCCCTGACAATGGCTGAGTGATACAGAATATAACAGGTTAGAGCATCACGTTCAGCCTCCATTGTTCGTAAAGCTGGCCCATTTTCTCCATCTATTCTCCGACGCCCCAGGAGGCTTTTATGTGATAATGAAACAAATTTCATCCTTACAGCGCAACTTTTGTGTCCTCCCGCAGGGGGGAACACTGAGAAAGACAGAGTGAGAGAGAGCAGCGAGATTGGCCTTCCATTCTCAAGACGCTGCACCTTACGACGGTTCTGCACGTTCATATTTAAGGCCCTCTTCAGTCTATCATAATTTAGAAGCTGTGTGCCTAATAAAACGTGGTATAATAATACTTTTTATTTGTAATAATTATTTGCTGTTTCGGCTTATTTTTATTATTAGTAGTGATAGAATTGTTGTTGTTATTATTATTATTATTATTATTATTATTATTATTATTATTTGTAGTTGTAGTGGTATTCATAACAATAAAGATAATAATATCAACAGCAATAATAATGGTGACAACATTCGGCAACAGAGTTTGGGCTGTATCGAATGTGTTCATGTATTTCCAAGATATTCACAAAACAACTGAATTGGGCCTACCAGTTCACATTGGAGTACCGCAATGGAAATGCAGATATTGCACTCTAACACATGTGCCAAAGTAGCGCATGCTACTTAAAACAGGCGATCGAATAAATTGTTGATTTTTAATTGCTGTAATTAAATGAAACAGAATCGAAATATCAGTCCACCATGTAGAACTATTAATATCAATGCGATATTGCTACAATGTGTGAGTGAGTGCCCATAACATTGTCCAGTACTAGCCTAACATTCGGTTTTCAAGCAGTGGTCCAGATTTAGAGTTCATGTATGTCCTATAAATTATAATAATAATAACAATTATTATTATTATTATTATTATTATTATTATTATTATTTTATTTTATTATTATTATATTCTCATGATTAACAACAATACAACAACAAAACAGTTGTTATATGTAATCATATATAGGCCAGTAGGATAATAATAAAATCCAAATAATAATAAAGTTATGTGTAAGGCCTTTTTGGGCCCTTGTTTGGATAATAAAAATAAGGATAGTTAGTGTTTGGTTACAAGTAGGCTAACCGGGAAAGTAGCGAGTATATTCATGTGCTTCCATGTGATTCTTGCCATTGCTGAATTGACCTTATGAAACGTTAACTGTAAAAGGGGAAATTGTTTTATTGTGTTTTGTGTGCTTATTTCTGCCACTGGTAGCCTCTTACAATCAGTATTATTTTGGTACTAGGCCTACTGATTGCAACTGCTGTGTACATGTTATTGTACATGTGTTTGCACACAGCTGTTCCTCCCGGTGTATGTTTGAAAGTACGTCCGCTGTAAATGTTTTTGACATACTGTAACGGAACACTTTGATTTTCGTCTCATCTCATAGGCTATTCTTCAGAACATATTCTATTGAAATTGTGAGGGGTTTTTTTTCTTGAACAATTTGATCAGTGCAATATGCTGCGATAGCTGAACTATAAACATAAGGGTGTTCGCTATTTTGTCCCCAAATCGTCTTGTCACCATCCATTTTTTGTTTCAGTTGTGTATGTATCTGTAGGCCTGTTAATTGAAACAGGCGAAAATGTTTTATTCAGATTTCTTCTGTCAGAAACCCGGCGTAAGGCGTATCTGTTGTTCAGAAATAATTCAAATAATACACTTACGAAAACATTAGCAAAATTTGTCAATAAATCTGTGTAATAATAATAATAATAATAATAACTGGCTTTAAAAAGCATCCGGCTTTTGGAAATACATGGCAGTTTCCAGTGACACACTGTAGCTTTGAGTTTGAATGATTGACAAAATGAAACCAGACTGTCGGGTTCAGAAAAAAATCCAAATAACACTTTAATATAGATTCTGTCCTTGTTGTCCACTACAAGAATACACATTTACAAGCCATAAATAAGGATTACACTAACGTTCGAAGAACTTCAGTCTCCCACATTGCGTCTAAAATTCAATTAGCAGCCCCGGAATCTTCAGCCTTATTTTACAACAGTTAGTTATTTTTGGTCTGTATTAAAAGCCGCCGCGTGAGCATGGAAACAACAGATTTTTTGTCACATAATAACAATCCATTACAAAATAATTACTAAACAAACCTGACAACTAAAATCAGTGGGAAACATCCAAAAAAAAAAAAAAAAAAAAAAAAATAACGAGAAGGCATGTGACCAAACTATCAATTTACAAATGTACAAATTGCTGGAAAAGGTCCACCTGCAGTGGGGGGAATTTAAGAAGAGTTCATGATGGGTCTCGAATACACACCTTGATAGTAAGACGTGTCTGCGGGTATTGGCGAGGAATCTAGCCCCACTTTGCTCGCCATTGAACCCATAGATAGCGCCCCCGTCATCGGGGAACCGTACCCGGAGTAGTGCATCACCTGCTCGTAGGTCTTTAAGTCCATTTTGTGATGCTGCTGCTCCGAGGACATGAGATTGTTAATGGAGAACGGGTGGTTGAAGGAGTAGTGGTGCTCCGGCTTCAGGTGCGCGTCGTGCGCGAGGACAGAGTGGTGCTGCGACATGAGGTGCTGCGCCTGCGTGGTCGGCGAGGCCGTGTGCTCGGGGCTCAGCGCCTGGCCGGACTTCATGTCCGACATGGCCCGTTTCTGGTCGCTCGAGGACGAGTTGGAGTGCGGGGAGTCGTTGCCGTTGCAGCTCTCGGAGCTGCTGTTAGATCCGCCCTCGGACGTCTTCCTCCCCGACTCCTTGCAGAGCTTTTTGTCGCACTTAAACCGCTTCTGTCGCCGCAGGTAGCAGCCGTTCTCAAACATGTTCCCCGAGTCCGGGTGTAGGGTCCAGAAGGAGCCTTTCCCCGGCTTATCCGGAGACCTAGGCACTTTGAGGAAACAGTCGTTGAAAGACAAGGAGTGCCGGATAGAGTTCTGCCAGCGCTGCTGGTTCTGCCGGTAAAAGGGGAAAAGGTCCATGATCCACTGGTAGATCTCGCTCAGAGTGAGCATCTTGCTCGGCGACTGCTGGATGGCCATGGTGATGAGCGAGATGTACGAGTAAGGCGGTTTCGCGTGCGTGTAGCTTCTGCGGTACGTTTTGGGGTCCCGGGATCTGTTGATATTCGACTGTCCGTACATGGGACTCATGGCGTTCATGTTGTTGTAGGACGTGAGGGCGTTCATGGTCGGAGGCTGCGCTGCCATGGGACTCATGCTGGGACTGAGAGCGGCGGTCATGCCAGCCATCCCCGCGCCCATGCCGTTCATGGCCCCGGCGCCTGGTGACATGCCGGTCATGGAGGGGCTCATGCCCGTGTTCACGTAGGACATATTCATGGATCCGGCGGTCATGTTAGTGGTTGTGGTCATGCCCTGCATGCTCATGTAGGTGTTCATAGTATTCATTCCCAGTCCGGCGTTCATGTTTCCGACGGAAGTGTAACACTGAAAAGAGAGACGGAAAATGGTGAAGTTGCAGTCGTATAGGTGGATTTCAGTTCTGGCTAACTGCTATTTTGAACCGCAGTGATCACTTAAAAAACATTCATTTTATAAAAAATAAAATTCTACGCGTAGCTATATCATCTGTCATTTAGTTTCATCCGTGGATTGCTTGTTTTTAAAGTCTCGATTGATTGCTCACTCAATACTTACAAAATTATTATTTGTTAACACTCTTACGTAGTCTAGGGAAACATTCTAAAACAAGTAGGCTACACACAAATAATGTACTCGTTTTAAGCATTGCGATCTAGTTGAATTGGTTTCAATTTCAGTATTGGGATTCCCTATTCAAAATCGTTTAAAGCCTTTCAATCAAACACAAAATACACATGTCGAGTTTAAATAGCAAAAAGGCCTATAATAGGCGATGTAATACAAATACATGCCATATTTTAAAATATTTGATTTGCGGTCAAATATTTAAAAAGCCATATTTAGAGGAAATGTTTTAAAATGAAATCTTAATCTCAAAGTAGGCTAGTCTAGTGTATTGTTTACCCAAAAGCAATCGTATAAAGAATGTGTGTCAAAACACTAAGTTAAAAGAAATCAAATAGACACAATAATGTAAATAAACACCGACGATCAAAAAACGCTGATTGAACGCCTGTGTACATTAATGCACACGAATACGAAATGGATCGCCGCCATTCCGTCAAAACGAAACATACCTTAAATTATAGAATGACATAGTATGTATACATATTATTACAATTCGAGGGGGAAAAGTTTCCCCCTATACCAAACCCAACTTTGTTAGGATAGTGCCGCGTAGAGATGGGGAGGATTTGGAGGCGCCTCAAGTCAATATTTGATCACACAGTTAATATTATCTCAGGGCTAATATTGAGTTGTATAAAATGGGATCGGCTTTCGACGGAAAAAATATATAAGCTACCAACCTCGGGCTCTCCGTAATAGGCGCTCCAGTCAGAATGTTCGTGTCCTTCCATTTTGACTGCACCGAGCATTGTGGAAGTTTCGGTCACTTATTTTATCCACCACCCCTCGCTCTGCGGCAGATGGGTAAGACGTCCTCTAAACGACAATATCGGACCGCGGGGTACCCAGGTCGTTGGTCTGCTCGCTGGCCAGGCACTGGCGCATGTGTGTCTTTGAGCCGGCTGTGCCCACGGGCGCCGAAAAGCGTCTGATGATGACTTGAGTTGAAATGACGTTGCCGGCTGGCTGTAAACGCAGTGATATAGCTCTGTGCGCCAAGCGAGCCTCCAATCCCCACTTCTTTGTTGCCCTATTTGAATAATCTGCTCACACCTAGGCGCGAGCCTACTCGTTTGGCCCCGCTATTGTACACCTGCGCTAACTAAAAAAAAAAAAAAAAGGAAGAGAGGAAAAAGAACAGCCCCATTTGAAAAGATTCCCTATAACCTAATCTTATTGTTGTCCTGTAGAGAGAAAGGGAGAAGGAATCCAGACTGTTGTTCCAGGATGACCTTTTTTATGCACGTTCTCTTTCGTCCCTTTTAGCATTCAGATTTCACATTTTAGGACTTTCATTCAATTGTTTTCCTTTATTCACAACGAGGAGTGTGGTCTGTATTCGCACATTGTCGCCTACGTTTACCACCTGACACAGTTTTTGTACCACAGCTCGGGCTAATTTGGGGACCTGTTTGCAATGCTTGATATGCATATATTTACACTGACAAACATGTAAAGCGAAGTTAGCATCAGCTAACTTTGCGATCCGTTTGGACACAACGCTTTCCCCTTTACGTCAACCCACCGTTTCCAAGGTTTCTACATTAGCATAACCCTGATTTATACGAACATTATAGCGTGTATGTTAAATGTATTGTCATTTTATAATGATCCGCCTTGACAAACATAGGGTACTACGATAAATAAATACGTAGATTGGACCGCTAGCACATTTCTGAACTTCAGTAGGCTATAATCTGCAAAGTATAGGCTACTTTTTGGGAACCGTATCACATCACACTGTTTTTATTTGATTGCTTTTTCTTTTTAACATAGCCACAGGAGTATTAATTGGGTGTAGCCTACACGTTATTCTACACACTTTATATTGGATATATATATATTTGTGCACAGGTCCCCTGTGTGCTGACCACGCTATACCTTAGAAAAACGTTGCTGCTGACACAGTGAATTCTAGCGAGGTTATATTCTACTTTGGTCCACTAATGCCTCCAGTTTCGCAACAAAAGCAAACATTTAAGGACGGACCCTGATACAACCAAATTATATTGCAAACATGAACATCAGCGCATGTGATAGTAGACCCATGTATTGTCAACTTGGACTTTAAAAACTTGCCTTTGCAACTCTATACAGCCAGCATATTACAAACTATATTCAAAATGCATTGGATATTTTTTGTTAGCCTATATCTTTTTTTACATTTAATTTTATTATTATGGTCATAATTGTGATTTGTGTCCTGAATGCAGGACCTCATTATGGAAAAGTGCCTGAATTGCCAAGCAAGGGTCATCAGTTTATTGACTCTGGAGGAGTCAAACGCTCGCTGTTTGATGTATTAAACAAAGTAAAGTTTATTCTATGTGTTTGATCGTCGGCGATTTAGCGGATCACCTCGACTACGGCCGAAAATGCGGGAATTAGGCAACAGTGACGATTATTTGAACTAAAACAAATCGTGTGAATCGCACAACCAATATGTTTGCAATTCATGTGACAACAGAATAGCTAATCGTAAATACCACTGCATGAAAATCGGCGCTAATGTAGGTTCATGATAAGGCCTAATTGTATTGTCACCAGTAGCCTATTTTTATATATGTTTTGCAAAAATGTAAAAACAGATTATGCATTTTTGTAACCTATAATAATAGAGTCATTTGATTGTTTTTAATCCACCCAGGCTCAAATAAAAAATACATTTCAAAGTGTTCAGTTGAATCTAGTTATTAAAAAAAGAAGATAATTCGTAACGATTATTTGCAATGAGCAATAGTTTTTTATTAGTTTTTGAGGTCAGCACGAACACAAATATGACGATTTAATTATTTAAATGATGACCATTATTAGTAGTGGAAGTAGTCAAAGCATAATGCATATAGAAGAAAATAAAGAGTATGATATTCGTTTACTATTAAGTTTGAGAGCGCCCTCTTTTGGGTGAAGTGGCGCCGGAAAATATTGCCAGATTCTGTTTATTTAAATGCATGGTTTTGTCATACATCAAGGACTAAAGCTGTGTGCTCAGTAACATCGCCGGAATAGTGATTTTGTGGCTTCATTTTGTGGCTATATATGTAGATAAATAAGTAAATAAATAGTATTTAGACACGTACAACACTGGGCTCTTTAAATATGTCCACGCTCTCCTGTTGACTTGGGCTAACAGTTCAGCAGTATTCGATGGAGCGCGAGCCCGAAGCGCAGTGCAGAATAACAGGTCGTTTTTGTGCGTATATGACGTTTTCTGCTGTTATGAAATTCCAATTTTTTTCAAAATACACTGACACAATTGTTACATTTTATATAAGTTCCGTGGCTGTAATGCTATCAGTGTTCGTTTGATCCGCATGGGCTCAACACTCAATGCAAATTGAGCCCCAAGTCCAGAAGAAGGCAGATAACAGACACGTCCACGGAGTTTAAAAAACAGCAATAACAAAATGGAAGTTGCAGTTAGACGTTTTTAAACAGATGGTAGTCAAAACAATACATATTACAATTACACATTTTGCAGATGCTATCCAGGGCCCAGCTTCACAAAACACTCGTAGCGAAAAAGATCGTCTTAGAACCCTCGTAAGGGGCATTATTAATATTAGAGGTGTTTCTCCAAAACCTTGAGTAAAAAGAGTAGTTAATTTACGAGTGCGCTAGGCTAGACTACTCCTAGGTAATTGTGTTGTATCGCATTGTAAGGTAAAGATGTGCAAAATACAGTATCAATTATTTAAATTATCACTGCACGAGAGCTCATATAGTATTGCAATATCTATGTCAAAATAATAGAGTTATAGAATATATATGCCATTTAGCAGACGCTTTTTATCCAAAGCATGATAAGGTGAATGCATAGCCTAGATTTTTCAGTATATGTGGTCCCAGTGAGAATTGAACCCACAACCTATAGACAAACAAGTCATGTCATTGAAGAACAAATCGATAGTTAACAAGTAAGTTAACACACGTAATTATGACTACTTGTGGACAGATTTAAAACTACATCTAAAGCTGTTTTAATTTTTTACCTTTTTTATTAATTGAGTAAGCCTATTAGAGCTGAGCAATCTTCATTCCATTCATTGACCCATTATGAATTATTTGGTGTGATAGCTCAATATCACCATCCACATTACATTTTAATGAATGTATAATTATTAAATAATTTGCTCATATACTGTATTTGACACACCAGTGCAAACACCGGTGCACGTAAAACAATAATGTTCATTATGTCCAATACATTCATTTTATCGATTATTTTTGGATTGACTAGCCATCCTTTTCAGAATACAGTGACCTTACGGACGCGCTTAACTAATTATTCTAGGTGATGTTTTGAGAAACACTCAAAATTCCACAAGTTAGCAACGATGAACCGTAAGAGCCGTCGTAAAGGCTTACGTTTCCATCGACAAAAACCAACCAACCTGTACGCTACGTAAGTCAGTACGTGCATTCAAATAGATTCATTAAAGCGGCATTAGGCTACGACATAAAGAGTGAGTAACAATTGCTGTTAGTGCAAAATCAATACAAGAAGCCGGTTGCATGCAGTGCAGGACCTAGAAATAAGAGCTCATGTCAGGTTATCCTTGTTTGTGCTACGTTGTATTTACTGTCTGATCTATCACATGTCAAAGTTGTAGTGCTCTTGAAGCGCCCTTCGAGCTCGTGCCACAGTGTTCTGGACACGACGTCCATGGGGCGGCTCGCGGGTTCAGCTCGGGGGCAATAACCTCTCATTCATCCCCCTCACAGCAGTCTTAGATTGGCTTCGCCTGGCCATAGTATCACGCGCAAACACCTACGCTCAACAGAATACAAAAGAAATATAGTCTAAATCGAAGTAATCGGAAGTTGAGTCAGTGGATTTCATATATGTGTTCCCCTTTGGGTTATTGTTCAAATATAAACCGCCGATCGGCGATGGCTCGGTCCTCATCTGTTTTGTGTGCTTTGTATTCAGATACACGGTAAACATATCTTCTCCATTTATGGAAAAAATGTATTGAGAAACTGGCACTTTCGACAGTGAAACGGTTCAGCGTGTGTTTAACTAATAATAGTGGCCAAAATCCAGCTTAGTTTGGATGCTGACCTACCCACAACTACCCTTCTAGTGACCCCATATCTTCTCAATGAGCTTTTGTCGACAACCGACACCTCAGCGTCCAGCAGGTCTGTGCTCACCAGGTAGTTGTGTCTGTGGTCACCGGCTGCCAATCTAACTGAAGCTGTGAATTGAATCCAGTTTCTCATCAGAAGTTAGTGATTTGTCACAGGCCTGTCATATGTAATTCCACAGAAAACAATCCTGGCATAGCTATATGGAAAATGCATAAATAGCATACACATTGGATGTCTTTGTAACCTTTTCTGTTTTCACTGTTATAATATGTCGATAACATGTTATCAGTTGCACATTTTAAGTAAAATAAGATACAAGCTGTTCCAAACCATTTGCATTCAATTTAACTGCAATGATCCTATTACAGTTTTCCTCAGTTATTGAATTTCACTCAAACTGCAATTCCAAATCACACTTTTCTCAAATAACTTCACACACATCTGTCTACATTTAACACAATTTTCATTAAAAAAGTATTATTTCAACTGACAAGCAATCACTGCTAACTGAAGTAATTTAAACATCAACTGTGTAAACAGTTGTTTTATACAGTTTTTTCCTTAACTTTAAATGAAATGTCAAGGTCTCATTCATTTAATCATTCAACCAAAATGAAATAGTACATTCACATTCAGTACAGAACTAAATACATTACATTACATTTTACATTTGTAATGTAATGTAGAACTAAATACCTCAAACAAACTGTCCCATGCTTTTTTGACAGAAATATTTACTGTGTCAGAACTGATTTGTGACTTCCATATGACTAGAACATACATTCATAGGAGTAAATTACAGCACACTAACAAACAAATCATAACTGAATTATCACTTATGATCATGTCTCTCATTAATGTTTGGCCATAAATTGTCATGCACATCACAATGGATGTCCTCTCATGCCGTAAACCTTGTGAAGAATCTCTGTGCATGGCGTATTCTGCTTCACCTTGGTCCACGGTCATGTCCTTGCATGACTTCCATAAGGGTGGCTTGTTGGTATGGACACTGATCATATACCTCCCACCTCCATGTTGAAAAACTCCTCGATGGGGTCGAGGAAACAGGAACACGGAGGAAGGTAAAGGGGCTTCAATTACTGGTGTCCAGTAAACCTTTTTTTAACCACTGAGGCATGATGAAAATTCACATTGTCCCAAACGATGACAGTTGCGACATCCTCACCTGCCTGGCTAAGGCTCTGGTGTAGCTCATCTGCATGTCATGGTGCAGGTCATACAACTTTCCATCCCCAAGCTTGCGTTTTGGAAAAGGATCATCGATAGCACAGAGCATCTTGTTCTGTCTAATTAAATATTGTTTTATAAACTTTACCCCTTCCTTGACTCTGTCCTTGCCTGCAACAATATGACCACCATGGCTAAATCCACCCCAAACACGACCACTGCTGTAAACCCCCACCAAGAGTGACAGTAACCACCCTGTTCCCTTAGCAACTCTGACATTTTCACAAGCCCAGCTATTTCTCACACACAGCCTTTTGAACAATGGCAAGATCATTATCAATAAAGTGCTGCACGTTTTTTTTGAAAATTGAGCATTCTTAAAAGGAGTAAGAATTTGATACCGAAAGGTCCATTTGAAGTTAGGCTTTGTTTTATCTGAAATAATGGAATTTCAAGAACTGAAAATAAACTATAAACTAATGAAACCATATTAACGGTCTTGCAAAATGTGGATTTTAAAGTCATGGTATTGTATATTGAGTTTTGAAAAATGTGCGAAACATTTCAAAATGTTTGTAAGAAATATATATATATAAAAATTCAACATCAGCTGTTGTGAATACTTTCACATATTTTGTAGAAAAGTATTTGTTTTATTTGGTACTGTAACTTTGTTATGGCTGTATAGAAATATGGCTTCTGGTTTTATGTGTTGTATGGGCAATACTGTTCTTTTTTTGTGATTGTAAAACTTACAAAACAATATATTATTAACCTGAACATATGAATGTAAAGTGTAAAAATACAGTTTCCATTTGACGTGGAAAAAAATGACATGGAAAAATCTATCAAACATTTTGAGGCTGTTGTCCGATTAATTTTAAAATTGTGGTGGCGGTGGAGGACAGGGGACAGGACTGTTGCCTTACTTTCAACAAAAATAAAAAAGATATACAATAATATGATAAAAAATAAAAATACTTTGCTAAAAGTGAATCATTACCAGACATCAACAGCCAACAGGTCAGTCACACTGCATGTGAACTGTGGTGAAGGTCGCAATTCATATGTGTCCTAAATAAAGTGCTCATGGGAGCGGTTTCCTGAGTTTCCTAAGCACTGACACAGGACCAGTTACTAACCCTAACCGTAACCATTAGGTATAAAAACAAAAAAACCACTGCAGACCAGCACTCACAGGCAACTTCCACCCACACTAAATAAAGTAGCATGTCCCTGGGCATGCGAAAGGTGTTCAGGCTGGGCTGAGGTGTTAAATTTAAATCTTTTTTTTGGCATTAAATCCCTAAACCTAGGAAGCCTTCTGGAATCTAGTGTGCAGACACAACAAGGGTTATTTCGGTGATGTCATAAACAAACTGAAAATGAGGCAAAGGTGGCCCAAGGCCTGAGCATTCACATGCTCCAGGAAACACAGTGTGCTCAACAGAAACACTCTGACGAGAGTGAGTAAACAAGTGAAACTTAGTGCGCTTGCGTGTGTGTGCACGCACGCACGCAGAGTGCAGGCACAGCAAATAGACGTAACCGTCGACCGTTTCTTCTGCGAGAGCTTTAACACTGAAAAGGCGATGATAGGGCCAAGGGTCTGAACTGATTCTCAGAACGTATAGGACAACTTCAAAAGAAGAGATGCTGAAGTGCTAGGGGGAAAAAACGACAAAAAAATGTGTACAAATAAGTCAGCAGACTTGGAATGTACATATCCAAGGGCTCGCAAAGGATTTATTATAATGATTTATAAGCCAAGAGAATGTTTTTGTTCAAGCTATAAAAACTGTTTAAATCCCAGAGGGCTAGATAGCACCCAATATACTAAGTAAATGGACTGCACTGATCTTAACTTGCTCAACAATCTGTGTAAGACATTTGATTCAATCACCAGGAATGAGGTTGAGTTAATTTTGGCATGAAGTAGAATGGCAGGGGAAGAAGACCATCAGCATGGATTCCACAGAGGGAGATCCAGTTTAACAAATCTCATGGTTTCTCATTTTTTATTTGAAGAAGCCACAAAAAAACATGTCACTCGTATCTGGCTATTGTACATGTAGATTTTCAAAAAGCCTAAGACAAAGTACCACACGAGCTAAATGTATTATGAAATATTAAACAGAAAATCTGTGGGGTTTGAAGGGGGTCATCAACAGATGGATTCAAACTAGCTTCAGTGTAATAATTACAGTGAATAGGGCAGTGTGGGATGTGGGCTCCAATAAGGACAATAGCTAAATCATCACATTTGCTGATAATAGTTAGCAGCCATACCAGCCAGCACTGAAGACTAAAGTTCAGCAGAGCTGGGCTTGGTTAGTACTTTGGAGACCTCCTAGGAAAACTAAGTTGCTGTTGGAAGTGATGTTGGTGGGCAAGAAGGGGGCATCTTCCCTCTGGACCAAGCAGAAAACCAGTGTTCCAGTGCAGTGTTGGGGACACTGCATGCCATGGCATTTATTGCAAGGATTAGGGGCCAAATTCCCAACCTGGCTCTCTTAATCTGGCCATTTCATCATTTACAGTTTAATTGTCTTTATTAATCCTTCCCATTTAAAATCTGCTGATTGTGTGCTGAGGATTCTGCTGTAAAATGGCTGCCATGCATCTGCCAGGTGAGTGCTGCACATCTGTGGTGGCTGAGATGGATCCCTCCCTTCACTGTAAAGCGTTTTGAGATCCTGAGATGAAAGGAACTGTATAAAGTGAGGTTCTACTGAGCTCTGTAAAAAGCACAGTGTGTAACTCAAAGCAGGTTAAGATAAAATGTATACTGCCTTAGTTTGACCACGGTTAGAATACAGAGTTCAGTTTTCAGGTCATCATATTATAAAAACCATGTAGAAGAAGACTTCTACATTTAAACAAATGTATCAACAGGAGACACATGGCACAAAGTGGTCACTTTAGCCTTAGTAAAAGGAGGGAGAATTTGATTGAAATCATTCATTTTAAATGGGTGGATCACAGATGTGATGGAACAGAACCAGTAGGGCACGCAGGTTTGGAATGAGTCAAGTTAAAAATGACACTAGAAAGAATAGCTGAGATTTGTTGTGAAGAGGTGATAGTCTGGGACACTTGGAGACCAAACTGGATACAGTGACAGATTCACTCTTGATGGCTTAATTGTTTGTTCTCGTCATTAAATTCTTGCATACAATCCATATGCATTAAGTTATTTGCAAGAGTATGATTCAGAATGAAAAATGTGAGAGATATTTTGTGTGTGTGTGTGTGTATTCCTCACACGTGTCACCAATAACATGTCACACTAAGTGCAGTCCAAATGTTCTTCTAGAAAAGGGGTCCCCAAACTTTTTCATTTCAAGGCCCCCTAAAATGACTACACTCTGGCTGAGGACCCCACACCTCAATAAAATGGTTAACTGGGACACCTTTATCCAACACCTGCTATATGCTGAAATCCACTGGCTTTTTAGTATGTGGAAGAATGTTAAAAATGACATCATATACTATGGATCTGTATCAGACATGTTTGTGCTACAATATGGGCGCAATGAATTACAATTATCACAATTTTACCAAGGATGTTCAAAACAATATTTTTGGGGCCAGATTGTCAAAAATATTACATTTATGAAATCTGGAAATATGATTAAAATGTTCTAACTACATTTAAAAAAAATCATTTTCTTTCCAAGTTGCTTCAAACTCCCTGGGACTCTTTAGGTTTGGGAACCCCTGTCAGAAAGCGTTCACTATTAAGAGTCCTGCAAGACTGTGACCGTGTTTGCTGTGTATATATACTGATGAGGCTGATATTCACAGATGCTGGATGCTGGGGTCAGTGTGGTGCAGTGGTTAAGAAACTGGGTTGAGAACCCAAAGCTTACTGGTTCATGGCCAGGTAAGGATTTGCCTCTGAAGTCAATTGTGAGCTGAATTGCCTCGGTAAATATCCACCTGTATTTGTCAGTAACACACAGAGCTACAAGCTGTGTGAGACTCTGGATGCTTCAAAAATGTGTGTGTTGATGTGATTAAGCAAAATGACGGGACTGCTGCCATGTTGTTTTTGTAATAGTCAAAGTCAAAGTGTCCCACATCTTGGACAAAATCTGCTGGAAGTCTTAGGGGTTTTTAAAAAATAATAAGTGCAGTAATCATACTCCTGACGCATATCGTCTCATTACAGAAAGTAATATATAAAAAAGTTTTGTAGTTATAAATGTAAAATATATGTATATACAGTATGTGTACATATATAAGTAAAACCGTTTGACTAACATCTTGTAGTGATGTTCGTGCTCACGCAAACTGCTTGGTGGGACAGACAGACAGAATCAGGTCCTGATATGTACCCTACGGCCTCGCTTCGCTCTCTGTAAATATTTCCATGGGAACTTTAAACGTTGGTTCCAAGCCATTCACACCAGGGCACGCAGGGGTGACGCCATTGTAAAGCACCAAAGATGTTTCCACGAGAGACATCACTCACATGACACAGGCAATCTATACGACTGCCAAGTGTGGTTTGATCACTAAACCGAACCGTGTAATGAAAACCTTTTGGAGCCATGGAAACTCGCTCCATACATACGCCAACAGCTTCATAGCTGTAAGGAGCACTCAAAATAATCTTTACGCACGTATAGCAACTGCAAACGTAATGATTAATTAGAACTTATTTCACAGAAATTGTTACTTCTATTGTTCTAATATCATTTTCTTTCTAGACATTCTGTTAGTACGGTAACAATGATAACAGAATGCAGCAGGGTGGAGCCACTGAGACAGACAGCAGAGCCTGCAACTCCAACACTTGCTTCTTTCCAGGAATGTGTTACTTTAAACTCTATTTATTTATGCATTTATTTATTTGTTGACTGTTTTTTGGTGTGTTTCGCTGTCTCCTTTATCTCTCACTGAAATAGAAGAAGAAAAAGTTCCGGGGCAATAGGTTAAGCCTGTGATTCGTCAGAGCGAAATTAATACTTAAGGCCTCCTTTCTTTAGGGAGAAACTATGGAAAATGTTTGCTGCCGGCCGCCTGTGGTGACAGTAAACATGCCAGAGAGCGACTGGGTTTGGGCCGGCCTTTATCGGCCACAGCTGTGACAACGCCCGTTGGCCGCAGGTTTTGCGGCCTAGCTCCGAGTGTGTTTACCTGGAAATGAATCTGAAAAGCGACGTGACTGGGAAGACACACAACCTAGTCAAATAAAAACGGAAGAGTGCCGGAGAAGGGATGGGGGGGTCAGCGTGGTTATTGCGCCAGACCACCGTGCCAGTGCGCAAACACTACTGTAAATGGTTAAGGATTTCCACAAAACACGTACCTTTTAAAATGGAAATTTGCCCCCGATAATGACATGCAACAGGACCTGGGAGTGTTGGGTGTATCCTAGGCCTTGCAATTTCTTTGCTAATTTTATTTATGTTTTGTCTCTTGTCATGGAAAACACTCCCACACCTCAAACAACCATTCACACGAACCATAAATAAGGTCAGAAAATGGACACAGTGGACCGCAGAGGCAGCTTGTCTGAATACAAGATGTAAATTATCACGCATAAATCAATATACCTCATTAAATAAAGCGAATTATGAAGATGTCAAATATCTCTGAATATAACATAAGAATATAAGAGGGTGAAACTGAAAGAATGTAACAAAGCGGTCCCAGAAAGAAGCACTCAAAATCATCTTTACAAACGTGTGCTCATTGATGAGGCCATTTTTCATATATGTGGTGAATCCATTTCCGTGTGTAGAAAAACAATATACACCAATATTATCATAATATTTCAATGTTTACTGCCTTCAGTTACCACATGTGATATCAAAGCTGAAAATGGACTGGCTAATTATTTACTTTACATGACTAGCGGGAACTGTAATACAATAAAAACACGCAATTAGTTAAGTTGACGCCGAAAGCAATTAAGGAAAAGGGCAAGTGCAAGTACATTTAATTAAACAAGGGCTCTCCCATAGGCATCGCCGCAGCCAATCGAGGCTTAAGATCACAGACTACAATGGCTCACACTCACTTGCTATGTTTTCACATCACAGCCATCGCAGGGTGGAAAGCGACCTCGGGTAAACTTGGCCATTGTGGGCTCATTTGAAAGGGATCCATTAGATGTGTTGTTACTGATGGTAAGCTTTCGTATGGGATGCTCGGCAGGTTGCATGTTGCTGCTGATCTACTAATAAGGAAAACACACATAAGAGCACCGACATGCATAATGTCATGCATTCTTGTTTTGTTTTGGTTTCTGTGCCTTTTATTGGTTACTCATGCATTGCTTTCAAACCATAGTACATCATTTTTAATTATTTCATGATTTATTCATTCGTTCATTCATCGTCTAACCCGCTTATTCCTGGCCAGGGTCGCGGGGGTGCTGGAGTCTATCCCAGCATGCATTGGGCGAGAGGTCGCCAATCCATCGCAGGACACATACGCCATTCATTCGCACACTCATACTTACAGGCAAATTTAGACTCTCCAATTAGCCTAATGTGCATGTCTTTGGATTGTGGGAGGAAACTGGAGTACCCGGAGGAAACCCACGCAGACATGCAGAGAACATGCGAACTCCACACAGAAAGGCCCCGGCCAGGATTCGAACCTTCTTGCTGTGCGGCGACAGTGCACAGCAAGTCAATGATATAAATAAATTAACAATGTGTGTTTAAAAGACAGCTGTAACTTTAACAATTCCTCCTCAATTCCTCCTCCCCCCCTTTTTCTTTCTTTTCTCCCCAATACGGAAATCCTGTTTGTGCCTCTCCAGGTGCCACTGTGCCCACACGCCAGGAGCACTGCAGCTGAAGTGTGTGCCAGTGAGCCAGTATCATTTTTTCACACCTGTCGCGAGGCACGTATTTCACTGACAACTGGTAGCCTGTGCACACCTACCGTGTTGTTGAGAGGAACTCATTTAGCAGTAACCCAAAGAAACCTGGCTGACTTTAAGCCACCCTACCCCTGGTGAGACGAGGCCAGTTGCCTCCCACCACTATGGAGTCCTGGTCAGCCAGCTAGTGGCATCAAGCCTATGAGTATAGGACCAAGCCTGCACTTGTAGTGAGCGCCTTTACCAACTGAGCCAGTCACAACTGTACACTATGGCAGGATATTCAGTGGAGTGGAGATTTAGGCTCTAACAGGTCATAGAGACCTGAGGGTATTGTTTGAATTATTATTATTATTATTATTATTATTACTTAGATCATTGTATTAATGGTCACAAATATTGGGGCCAGTGTGTGGAAACAAGCTTGCCAGAGTCACACCTCTGTCTGGGGTTTAGTGCCCTTGTCTTTTCAATGACAAACCTGGATCAGCACTCTCCTCTGTATTTAAAGGGAATTTAGGGAATTTAAAGTTGGAGATGTATGCAATATGGGCAGTGACACTTAGAGGTAACCACGGATACATGCCAAGCTCTTCACCCAACTTAGAGGGCAAGCTTTCTCGTCCCTTCCCTCCCTTGATCGGAGTCTGACCTGAGACTTCCAAGACTTCCAAGTCTTTTTCTGGACAAGAAAATGCATGATGACAGCTGTAGAGTGAAGACAGAAAATGTGTAGGAAAAAAACGCAAGGAGAACCACAATAGCAGACTCTGGTGGTGGTCTTTTTTTTTTTTTACTGTGAGCGGGGAACAAAAAAGAGAAAATATGGGTACAAAAGGCAGCCCTCATATCTGCTCTGAGAGTCACTTCCTTCCACCACTACCTGAGCTCCTTCCACATGCAAATGGATAATTTGTAGTGTTTACTGAGGAACGGCGTGGGGCCCAGGAGCCAGGCGGACAAGCTCACGCACTACGTGTCACCGGAGGGCCGGCGACATGAGCTCCCTGCCGGCCCGACAACATAAGCGTCCAATCTGTGTTTGCTTAGCCGGGGGGACGGCCCTCGCAGAGTCCTGGGGAGGCCCGTAAATTCTGCCTTTACGGGCCCTGACAGCCAGCAGGCTAACCGGCGCTGGGGGCCCAATGACACGGCCACTCGGCAGATTAGCACCTCGTCAGCCTCCCGCCGCTACGGACAAACATCGCCTTCCCCTCGCGCAAAACACAAAGCCCCCGGGGAGGCCCGACAAACAGCCGCTCGGCAGGGGGGCGCCCCTCAAACTTCCTGGCCCTCCCCTCCCCTCAGCCAGGCAGCTGTTCCGGGCCCAAGGGAGATGTGCGTGTTTCAGGTGAGCAAATATTGCCACTAGGCCGAGAGCTCAACGGCCGGCCCTCTTTCAGGGGGCTGCGTATTCCTCGGGCCTGCAGGAAGTACGAGAGGACCCGCGCGGTAATCCCGCCGGGCACAAGTGACACAGCTGGGATGGGGGGGCGGAAGGAGGGAACGGGGGGGTCGTCCAAATGAATGACACGCGGATCTCCCTTTAAGCTCGCGACTTGAAAGACATTCCCGGTTTCTTTTTCTCCTCCTCGTTTCCTTTCAATTACAGTAACAGACAAGTATTAACATCTCAGACGGGAAAATGTACTCAAGGACTGCGCGCCACACACGAGTGTTTCTCGTTCAGTTGCTTTGCGCTTTAGAAAGATTGATCATGCATTTACATTTTACATTTTAAGCATTTAGCAGATGCTCTTATCCAGAGCGACTTACAAGATGTGCATTAATACATGTTAGGAACAATCATAGTTCATGCAAGAGATCAGTGCAGTAATACAGCAATAGACATCGTTGGAGGCAGCTGCATACCATACCTGTAACACTGGGAAGGTTACAAAGAAAATCACAAAAACGGTCTAAATGCTCACACCGTAGACGTAGTTTTCAGAGTGACGACCCTGTATGTACATCTCCACGGCATTCCAGTTTAATGATTTAAAAATGCATTCAAGAGCTAATTTACAACCCCCATTAACCAGCATTATGAAAAATCACAAATAGCATCAATATTTAAATATGTACATGAGACAAGGACCAAACACAACAGAATCACCCACTGCATAAAGCCTTCGATGAACCACTTTTCCCTTTTCTGCTATATTGTACCAGCAGCTGAAATACGGATCCCAGCATGATTCTTGTAACTGTTTGCAAAAGCACTGCTACCTAGAATTCAAATGCAGCGTGCTTATGTATTCCCTTCCTCATTATCAGCTCTGCTGATGCTGAAAATTAAAACAATGTGGAACTTCCATATCCTGCTGCAAGGTGGAGATATCGCCGGGTAAATGCTTTAGGCACGGGGAAAGCTAATCTTGTCAATGTTTTTTTAACATTTTAGTTCCTGAAGTCATTGTCCCTAGTACGCATAGGCTCAGCAATTGCATCAAATTCTCAATGTGACCTTGATGTGAGATTGAGCTTCAGATTGTTGCTATGTCCCAATAGTCCAGTACAGTTTTTCCCCTTTTGGGCACAGTGATCACACAAATAGTATGTGCTCAGCATGACTAAAGACAATTAAAAATATGTTATATGATCAAGAGCAAACGTGCTTATACACTCAACCTGCATCCCATATTTTGGAGCAGGGGACCCCAGCCCTTGGTCCTGGAGGTTTCCATTGTTGCTCAGCACCTAATTGATCAATTAGACCAACTGATTACACAGTTGACTCACCTCACCTGATGACCTGGGGGATCTGAATTGGTTCCTGATTTTAAGGTAAAAACAAAAACGCAGACCCTGTGGCTCTACAGGACTAGGGATGGGGACCCCTGCTTTTGAGTTACTTTCCTATTTTGGCCCACCACCCTCTGAAAATAACATCTGTTGATAATATTTGTAGGGTGCAGTGAAATATACCAGGGGTTTTAGTAAGCATGAGTTCAACTTGAACAAATAAAATAGTAAAGGCAGCAAGCACTGAGTATGTGGTAAAAAAAAAACTATGCCTAGGTCACTGAATTTAGGGGCCAAGGTGGAGTGGATCAGCTGACACTGGTCTCCTCAGTTGACCCCATAAACTACCCCTCTATATGAGCCTTTACATTTTTTTTTAAAGAATATTAATACTGTAACCTGTAATGGGCACCTTGGATTGGGCTAATAAAGCAATTGGGGTGTGAAGGTGTGGTCGGTGGCTGAGCTTCAGGACTGGCGAAAGCAGGCAGAGGACAAACAGAGGCCTGCCTGTGGAGGTCAGTCCCACGGGTGTTCTCACGCTGTCACCGCGAAATGGAACAAGCCTGCGGAGCAAATAAGATCTGCCACCATCGGTCCCCCAAGCCACAATGAGTCTTGTTTACCCCAGGCCTTTGCTGGATGTACTGTGGCTGTTTGTTTGTTTGTTTGTTTGTTTGGTCTTACACCAAAGACACCTTGCACTGAGTATGTGTGTGTGTGTGTGGGGGGGGGATCTTTCATGAAGAAGACCACCCCTGGAAATGTCAGAATCGGGGGATGAATATGCGGATCTAGCTACCCAACCTCCTGTAGTGCAAAATATGATGCATGAAAATGCATTCAACGAATAGACATAAATATTCATGCAATACAAACATGCACAAATGACTCCTATACCTCTGCTTCTCTAACAACTGAAACATGAAATTGGTATTTCTTTTGTCTTGTTATTTTTTATTTCCCTTTCTTTCTCCTTGATTTGTAAATCAGCAGTTGTGCCTCTCGATGTCACCGATGTGCCACCTGCACCCACACGAGGAGCACTGCAGCTGAAACACTTAACGTGTCCTTCATGTCTGCACTCTCCGGTATGAATATCATGTTAAATGCACGTGCGTACAGATAGTTTTCTCAATAACTCGGCTACAAAACTAAAGTAGGTGGTGATAGGTGCCTCTTCTATGTATGAATGTATTATCTATGTTGTCTATCGCACTATCCCTCTATTGCCCTGGTACACTGTTTGTGTGTTGTCACTGTGTGACTAACTGTACTGCGGCAACACCAAGAAACATTCCTACACACTAAAGTGTGAATGGCAATAAAGACACTTCTGATTCTGATTCTGAAATAAAATCCCAGAAAATGTACAGATGTAAGATTGATGCCACATTGTCAGGGGTGAAGGAATGGAGGTGATGTCTCTCACGTACGTACATGTGGAATCTGCTGAGGGCGGCTGCGTTGGGGGTTTGGGCAGGCGGCTCCCCTATTGTGATGTAATCGGATCCTTGGGTCCTCTGAACATCATTACTATACTATACACTGCGTTCTGGGCTCAGGCTTGTAGTGCAATGTCCTCCTTGCAGCATCTAGGCAAAACCAGCCTCCATTAAACAGGGTTGCTTCCACTTCTGAGTCATCAGTAGGGGAAGAGGAGATACATACTGTATATATATATATATATACCATTTAGCAGATGCTTTTTATCCAAACCAACTCACAGTAGTGAATGCATACATTTTTCAGTATACAATGAGCACCATAATTCATTGGACAGTGACACATTTTTTGTTATTTTGGTCAATTCAACAAATACTTGTAGTACCTTAAAATGGGGGGATCATGTACAAAAGGTGCTGTCATTTCTAAACGGTTCATCTGATATGGATGAAAATACCCTCAAATTAAAGCTGACAGTCTGCACCTCAACGTAATTGTCATCCTTTCAATCTCAAAGTGCTAGAGTACAGAACCAAAATAAAAAAAATGTGTTACTGTCCAATGAATTATGGTGCTCACTGTATGTGGTCCCAAAGGGAATGGAACCCACAACCTAAGCATTGTCAGCACCACTATGCCTACTGAGCCACACAGAGCCTCAGTTATGACACCTGCAAGAAGACTACATGCCCTCGTGCTTTAACATTGAAATTATGCACCATTGTAGGCCTACACTTGTTCACGTTCCACTGTTCAAGTGTTTTGTGGGCCGCATTGCTGTACATCTAAGAACTAAATTTACTGATGTTGGGGCAGGGGTAGCAGGTGGCTGGGGACGTTCACTGACATGTGGGTCAAAAGTGTGCAATTTATTTGAATGCCCATAACTACATGAATGAAAGATGCATCAATGTCTACATTTTCTAACGCATACAATTTCCTGGTAAGTGTAGTTATTCTCTCACATTTCCTCACACATTTGCGCGATCTCACTTTTTTTATAGCAGTGAGGTGGTGGTTCTTACCAAACATGTATGACCCAGAACCAACTGGACCATACATGTACTGTGACCCACCCCTTATTTAAATTGTAGACCAATGGTCAAATATGGAATTAAAATGCTTTTAATATAAAACAACTGCAAGTGGAATACAATGCATGTCACTAGTGCAATGTTTAATTTGGCTGGTGTACATGTCAATGGAAAGTATATATGAGTTTTTTTCCTATTTCATATTTATCTCATGGCTCACCAGTGGGTCCCAAGCCACAGTTTGGAAACCACTAGACTATAAGGTTGGGAAAGACTGGATAAGTACATTGAAAATGGGGTGCAGTCTTGAAACTCAGACAGACATAATTTATTCTCAGGATTAGGCTATACTTTTCTTTCCTGCACAGATTTCACTCGCCAGTGAGCCAGCCATCTGCCACAACCCACTGTGTAATAGGTTATTCCCAAGACCGCTGCAACAGTTGGAAAGACCTGTGCATGCCACCCAGCCATCGGACAAATGCACTCAACAGTGTGAGATGGGCAGCGCAGATCAGATGGTCATTTGACATTAACAAAGCTGAACTCATTCACCAGAGGAGTCCCAACCATGACGTGGCAATCTTGTGCCAATCACATTTGAAACCCATGTGATCAGCGCAAACGTCCGCAGTGACCACACTGCACGGCTATCCGGTGAATGACAATCTAGCGCGTTTTGGAACAATGAAACAATCTACGACCCAGTCATATCCCATGGATATTTTACTGAAGAAATTCAGATTCTATTCCTTTCTCAAGGGTACAATGGCAGGGCCCCACCTGGGATTTCAACCTCTAAATTACATACCTGGTTACTACTACTCTTACTATTCTTATAGGAGTAGGTAGTATATACTACTGTATATATATGTATAACTGATTGATTGATTGGTTGACTGATAGGTCTCATAAGGTTACAGTGTTACTCTTGTCAGAGTGCATAAAATAGGATTATAAAAGTAAAATAAACTGCAGAAGAAAAAAGAATTGGAACACACCCTCTTCAAGCCTTTTTGAAGTACAGTACATTTTGTCGTATTATACTAGAACTGCAACTTACAAATAACTGCAACCAAGGGACAAATGGTTCTTAATGTTCTATCAAGGGCTTACCTACAAAACCAGAGTCAAGTCAAGCTCCTTCTATTCCTTCTTCTTGCATCTGTTGAACCTGCCTGGATTTCTTGGTTTCTCACCATATTTTCTGTGAAATATTCCTAAAAAACAAAAATACACTTGAATTTGCTGTGTTTTTTATCAAATGTTCTGCAGATTTCATTGAATGAGAATGGCAACTTTCAAAGCTTTATTGTACATTTAGAAATATCAGCGGATTGTGGAAAAGGATGTCATTCAAAGCAATGACAAAATTACAATGTGACTAGTGCAATACAAAGTAAGTAAGTAAGTAAGTAAAATTTATTTATATAGCGCCTTTCATACAATTAAATGCAGCTCAAAGCGCTTTACAACAGGGAATTCATTACAACACTAGCATAGGCATCATACTATCACATTACAATACTAACCATCTCCACACTGTTCATCACATTGTTACATTACGACACTAACCATCTTCACATTGTTACATTACAATACTACCATCACTAATCATTAAGCATCACACTGTTACATTTCAACACTAACCATCTCCACACTGATGCTCTTGTTTGAAAATAACACATTTAAATATGAGATTGCTTCTGGATTTAGTGCAGGGGTAGTCAAGGTGGGCCATATCCGTTTTTGGATTTCATGCCAACTTATTTTTTCATTATTTAATTAGCCCAATCATTTACGTGATCTGACATTTTAGCAAAATTTTTATAAACCCATGAATGACACAGCTGAAGACTGTTCTTGTGTCCCATATGAAACATGTTACTGTGGTCTAATCTTCAAGTGAACCAGCATTAGCTAACCAGGCTAATTAGCTAATTGAGCCAGGGTAATTGGTAGAAACAAAAACCTGCATACACACAATTGCCCACCCCAGATTTAGTGACATGATCCATCATAATTCAGGAAGGGGTTGGGGTTGTTGTTAATCCGGTGGCCACATCCTCATGAAATTGAACTTATTTGAATGTGTAACTGCCTTAAATGCTCAAATGTCTTCACTTTCTTCACAGCCAATTTTGTATCCGCTTTCATATTCTGTTTCCTTCTTGAAATCATTCATTGTCTTTCTCATTGGATCTGTGTAACAGGCTGATAGGAGTGAAACAAATTAAAACACCTGGTTGTAATTAAATTAACCAGTGGTTAAAATCAGGTGTGTGGGAGAGACTGGGACTCAGTTTTGTGAAGCAGAGGAAAGGCATGGTTGAGTCCTACTATTGTGAGGAGCCTGTTTTTGTTTTGAATAAATACTTTTTATTTTTTTTCTTTTTTATTTTTTAAACTCCATGTGCAGAAATGAAGGACACGTTAAGTGCTTCAGCTGCAGTGCTCCTCGTGTGGGTGCAGGTGGCACATCATTAAAAAATGTTTAAAACAACAGCCAGCTTTATCCCAAAGACAAAATTGTACAAATTCAGTAGGCCTATTATTTCTAAAGACAACTCATAGGTTGGTCTGATATTACATTGAGTTGTCACCTATTGTTTGGTTTGTTAGGAGCATTTACTTACTGAAAATAATTTGTGTTGCTAACGCAAATTACACACGTTTGCCTCGTTTAGATGATAAATGCTACAGTTTTAGTTGCTATCCAGAAAGGACCTGTTTCCTACAGTAGGCTACACCTGTGTTTCTTGATTTAGATTGAATAATTTCATTTCAGGCACTGAATACTAGCCAAATAAATTTAAATCGAGTTAGCTCATCATTAGTTTTCACCCGTGGTTCTTGAATATTCCTGTAAATTGTCATATATTAAGATTGATCGCATGTCCTATAAATCCCCCAACAGATTTCAATCTGACTACAATTTAGGGACCCCGTTCTCCATTGACTTGCATTGTAATGTTGCTATCTTGTCAAATGCTCCACCGTCTTGGCTACCATCTGACGACAACTTGCGGCCACCGTTCCCCATTGATTTTCAAGCTAACATTTCTATCTTGTCATACTTTTACAATACGATCTTTGGTTTTACGGACGCGGAGTATACCAGGGCCTGGAAGGTAATGATAAAATAATAAATACAAACCGTAAAATACATTTTAGTGTTTAATACCAATACAGTTTTAACAATAATATATGTTTATTATAATTATTTAAATACATATAGCACTTCCATATAGTATAAATATTTGATATGCTTTATTCGTGAAACCAGGGAATTTTCGTGTAGATAGGATGTCCTCATAGTGGAGTCAAAGTGCAAAGTTCGCAGTATAACATATATAGAGATAATTCATAAGTAATAGGATATCGTAAAATGCGTTCGCATCTGGTACCACAAAACACTTCCGGTTTTGTCTGAACTCACTGACTAAAGAAGTTCCGGTATTTGAAGAATGAGCAAGTGAGATGGACATTCAATTTCAGTTAGAGTACTACATCTTGATTACGGACAGTATCTTTGGTGTTAGAATGGAGCGTGCAGTTGCAGTTCTGTCTGTAGCTGGCTAACGGTGGATAAAACTCATGAGTGCATTGTATGTTTTACGAAGGGCTTTCGCCCATCAAACTGCATTTGCGTGTTCAGGTATTCTCGCTCACAGCAATTGATTTTAAGTTGACCTAACACCTAGTTATTCGTTAATTAGCTGTATATTATTATGTAGCTAAGTTGTTACGTAGTTAGCCAGTTTAGCTAACGTTACTGTTAGCTTGTTAGTTAGCAGTTACCATTGCCATCAGCTCCACAATGTCATTTGCAAAATAACGGTCCACATTCTGAGAATTTGCAGAGGACACCAAGCCAAATAAACGTTCTGCAAATGAACATAAAAGTTTATTAGGTACACGGTGTAATCTTGAATAAGTGTAGCCATAACCTTGAAAAAAAAGTATACGTTGACTATCAAACTACAGTTGAGCTAACTCACAGTTATAAACGCTGATACTGTGTTTGTTGGTTCAAACAGCAAGATGGAGTTGGACCCAGAGCAGAAGTTGCTCCAGCACAAGCCCGGAGAAGCACAGGTCGAGCAATGTTATGCTCCGGCACTTAACGTCCAAAATAAAGGCGACGGGTCCCATCTCAGTGGCAGAGTACATGAGGGAAGTTCTCACCAACCCAGTTATGGTGAGCACGTGGACGTTAACACCTGTATGCCTATATTCACTCCTGTGTATGCATGCAACTTGCATGACATTGTAAATCCAGGCCGTGGTTTTGTGCTGTGAGCACCATGTGAACAAGTTTTTGATTTGGTTTCATCACTGCGCTGTAGCTCGTCCACATCGTTTTCTCTGCTGTTACATTTTACATTTTACATTTTAAGCATTTAGCAGACGCACTTATCCAGAGCGATGTGCATTAATACAAGGTAAGAACAATCATAGTTCGCGCACAAGATCAGTGCAGTAATACAGCGATAGACATCATTGCAGGCGTCTGCGTATCATACCTGTAACACTGGGAACACCTGTTGTGTTAGTCCCAGGTATAATCCCACGCGCACGTTTACTTAAAAGGCCCCATATCGTTTTGATTTCCAGGGATATTATGTGAAGAATGACATGCTGGGAGCGGATGGGGATTTCATAACGTCACCGGAAATCAGCCAGATCTTCGGAGAGGTTGGTATTACCTGTATTCCAATACTAACCTTCCTCAGCTGTTTTTCATTTTTAGCTTGCTAAACACCTTGCTAAGTGTCTTTGCAATTTAGATGTAGTTGTACAAACCAAGAGTGAAGTTGGGAAGTGTATGTGTGGAGGTGTTATTATGGTTTGTTGTTTTCTGCAGGTTTGGTCACATACACAAATATACTAATATACTGTATATATGTGTGTGTGTGTGTATAATATGTATATATATAGATATATATATGTGTGTGTGTGTATCATCAGAATGCCACCAGGTTGTTCTAATGATCTGGTGACAAAATTGCTAGCCTTTCTCAGCTGCCAGTTTGCATTTGATCCTTAAAAAAGGCGAAGCACTGTAGAGTTCATATAGCTCATAACACACTCTAAAAGAGATCATTTCAGGTTGTAACTGTGTGGCACTTTCATATCTGTTTGTCACACACCCCCCACCTCCACCTTGCACTCCAGTTGCTGGGGATCTGGTGTGTGAGTGAATGGATGGCAGCAGGGAAGCCGAAGGAGTTTCAGTTGGTGGAATTGGGTCCAGGAAGGGGGTCTCTGGCCAGCGACGTCCTGAGAGTGAGTGCAGTTTCACATGACATTTACATTTACATTACATTTTAGGCATTTAGCAGACGCTCTTATCCAGAGCAACTTACAAGATGTGCATAAATACATGGTAGGAACAATCATTGTTCCCGCAAGAGATCAGTGCAGTAATACAGCGATAGACATCATTGCAGGCATCTGCGTACCATACCTGTAACACTGGGAGGGAAAAGGTTAGTAAATTTTTTAAATTTAGTTTTATTAAATGGAGTAAGCAGGAGTATATAGTGTTGAGCAAGTAGGCAGTGGTGATGACAGTTAGCTAGATGTGCAGAAACATGACCTTACATCCTGAGAGTGAATGCCATTACCTTACATCCTGTTAAAGGTTACATTACACTGCATTACATTACATTACATTACAGGCATTTGGCAGACGCTCTTATCCAGAGCGACGTACAACAAAGTGTTAACCGTAGTCAAGAACATCAATTTAGCAAACGCTCTTATCCAGAGCGACATACAAAATTAAGTGCATTCTAATAGGTTAATGAGATCAGAAGTGCTACAGCAGGGTTACTCAAATAATGGTCCTTGTGGGCCGAGTCTGGCTGTTTACTTCAAACTCACTCTGGCCAATCATTTGCACTAATTAAATTAACTACCTGCAAGAAAGGAAAACCAGGACCGACTTTGGATTCGTGGGCCAGATTTGAGTAACCTTGTACTACAGAATAGGATTATTAACACTCTTAGAGCCAGAGTGTGCCAAGTCGCAGTCACTTCTACATTGATTTAGGCTATTTACTGATCAAGTTGTTTAATTAAAAGCTTGTATTTATCAAAAAGCAGGTGTAGAGAGGGATGGGGGATCAAGGCTGGAAATAAGAAATGTACTGGACTTTCACAAAGTAGCCACAAGAGGGAGCTGTTCCCTTTTCTAATCTGTTGAGCAAAAACAAAACTCAACTTTAGTTTTGGGGGACTGAACCTGTCGTCTATTTTTTAATATTTGAAGACACTTCTTGGCTATGAACTCTAACTGTAATACAGGGAGTTTCCTCGTCCTTGCCAAATTCCAAATCTTGTGGTCTCATTCTCAGTGTACTTATACCTCCACTCTGATTTACTAAATAAATCTGTCCCTTTCCACCTCAGCTGGTGTGTGCTGAGATGAATGGCTACTGTGCATCATTTGGGTGGGTGATGCACGTTCATGGAAATGTTTTAGACCAGAGATCCATGAAAGGCACTATAGACATGCAGTTCATTATTATTATTATACATTGTATTGAAGGCAGAGGGGTGGGCACTAATGTGAAATTGTGATGTCATATATCTATATAAAACATGTTGCTATATAGCACAATTTAAATATCGTCACTATAATAATATTATATATGCCATTTAGCAGAAGCTTTTATCCAAAGCGACTTACAGTTGTGAACCCACAACCTAAGCGTGAGCTACACAGAGCCACACATAATGATCACAGTATTACTAATAATGTGTAAACCAAATACTTTTTAAAAAATCTGTCCAATATATGGTGTTAAATATTAAATGTATTAAGTATGGGATGATGTCCTCTGTGTCAGGTGTTTGGCCAGCTGCGGGCAGCGCTGGGTGAGACGGCACTGTCAGTGCACCTGGTGGAGGTGAGCCCCAGACTCAGCGAGGTCCAGGCCCGCACTCTGACCGGGGAACGGAGCCAGGCGTCCAGCAGCGAGGACGAGCCGGTGTACCGCCGGGGGAGCACCAGCACGGGCCTGCCCGTCTCCTGGTACCGCAGGCTGGAGGACGTCCCCAAGGGTGCGTGGTACTCTTAAAAATAAAAAAAATTTCAGATTTTTTTCAGTTTTTCTCCCAATTTTGTAGCCAAGCTCTATATATTTCGTTTTACCCTCTCCACACGGGTCTGCCGCTTGTCTCTACGAGGCAAGCTAATTCTCTGAGGGCAGGGAACTCTGCTTCCTTTGAGACGGAATTCGCCCACCCACGTTCTGGAGACTCCCTTACGTGCTTCACGGCGGACTCGAGCCGTCTCACCCTCCCCCTGGGGTGGGCAGCCAAATGCCGCCCCCGATCGGGGCTGACGACAACAGTCGGGTCTCGAACCGCGTCCCTGACAGGCAGCGCACACCATATCGGACCAGCCAAGATACGGTCCGTTAGACTGTTACACTATCCGCCGCCCCAGCGCAGTACTCTTTAATCATGATTCTGTAACTGCAGGCCCGTCGTGTCTATATATGCTTTTATAAGTGTGATTGTAGAGAAGCGGAAAATGGGCATCTATACCATTTATGTGATGGACTGTCCGCTCTTTCCCTCATTCAGGCTTTAGTATCTACCTTGCCCATGAGTTCTTTGACGCCTTGCCGATCTACAAATTCCAGGTACATCTTTTTCTCCAGTCACGTATGCTGTGCGCCGGGAAACTGTCTGCCTGTGTCAAAATGTAAACCTTTTGGGTTGAGCACGGGGCGGAGAGTGAATGTGCCTGTTTTTGTGAACGCTGTAGAAGACCAAGCAGGGCTGGAGGGAGATGGTGGTGGACATCGACCCAGAGGAGCCGGACCGGCTGAGGTTCGTCCTGGCGCCGGCCCCCACCCTGGCCTCCTCCACGCTGGTTCAGGTGAACTTTTAAAGTATTTATGGGGGGGGGACAGCTTAATTAAAATTCCATTACAATTTAAACAGGTGCCCACACGTCTTAAAGTGCTTCTTTAATCATCAGTATTAAGGCAACAAAGATTCCAGCACCACATGTTTAAACGGGCTGCCAAGCCTTGCGTTGTGGGCTCCACTCCCCGTGTGCAGATCTCCGCTCCTTCCGCGTGGCTCTGCTGTCCCCTTGTCGCGCTCGCCCTTGAGCACACGTTTGGCAGATTCTCCAGAGAGCAGCACCTGCCTTTGTCAAAAATAACACGCGTCTTAATAACTTGTTCCCCCCCTCCCTTCCCCTCCCCTCCCTCCAGGCGGATGAGAGCAGGAAGCATGTGGAGGTTTGCCCGGACGGGGGCGTGGTCATTCAGAGACTGAGCGCTCGGATCGCGGAGGACGGGGGGGCGGCCCTGATAGCTGACTACGGCCACGATGGGACTGGGACAGACACGTTCAGGGTGAGTGGGTTAGTTACGCTTTACAGCTTTAAAGGCAGAGATGACCACAGCTTGCCTTGCAGGAAGGAGAAGCAAACAAACAGGAAGCTGTAAGAACAAGGGGGGGGGGGGGAGGGGGAGGGGGAGGGGGAAGGGGGGTTTCACTGAGGGTGTATATCGACCGGGAGCCACCAGCTGAAAATCAGGGTCTGCAGTCTCATCACGCACCTCCACTGTCCCACCTCTAGAGGGTGCTGTTTCTGCATCTGCAGCTAATTGCTGATTTTTATGATTAGAGAGAGGGCCTAAAGATCAAAGCAGTGATGCAGTGACTCATTGTTAGCGATGACAGGGCAGGGCTTTGTGAACGGCCTAATGGATAGAGCAATGTGCCTGTCAAACACTTCACTTGTCTGAACCAACGGAAAGGTTTTTTGGCTAAGACCAGTGAGTCTAATACCGTAAGCCCTCTGTTTTTGTGTTCATAAAGACTCATTTTCCCAACACTATACTGTATCTTGTCAATGTCTGCAACATCTGCCAAAGCAGTCAATTTGACAACCTGCTGTACACCAATAAGCCATAAAAAAAGCCCAATTAAAAATAACTAAAATCATGCCGCTTGATAAAAAAAGTACACACTTGGCCTTTCCGTTGTTCCCTCAGAACCCAGGGAAACGCTTGTTGATTTTCTGGCAGGGTTTTCGGGGTCACAAGCCCCACGACGTCCTGACCGCCCCGGGCACGGCGGACCTGACCGCCGACGTGGACTTCAGCTACCTGAGGAGGACCGCGGGGGACCAGGTGGCCTGCGTGGGCCCCATCACCCAGCGCCAGTTCCTCCAGAACATGGGCGTCGACGTGCGCCTCCAGGTGCGCTCCACACTCGGGCTGTCTCGCTCAGCCTCACTCTCACACACGCATGTCAAAACGCGTGTTAATCCCAAGACCCAGTATATATTTTTTCCTTGTGGGTTTCTCCTTTTGCCAGCTTGGGTGACTGGTTCATATGGCTTGAGATTAGTGTGTTTTGTTGGATGAAAAAAAAAATTTGCCACTAAGAATATTTACCGTTAGTTTTATTTTTAAGAAAACCATCTTCATCTAGGGTTAGTTTCACATTGAGCCCTTTTGTTTTGCACACAGCACAAGTTTCCGTTTGGCATAGTGGCAAGATAAAAACAAAAAATGCAACAACAACAAAAAAATGTATGAATGATAATTGGATTTATATAGCGCTTTTCTTCCTGGGAACTCAAAGTGCTTACAATGATAGGGGCAACTCACCTCAACCACCCACAAATGTGGAGAATCCACCTGGGTGAACGCGACATCAGCCATAGTGCGCCAGTACAAGCTCACTACACATCAGATACACAGTGGAGATACTACCCCATTCCTAAATGATCTGCCTGTAGTGATTTTTACCCGCGTCAGAAGGCTAAGCGGGTGTTCATTTCAGGCACTGGGTTCTAGAAAAGTATTCTCGTATGTTTGGTATGAATGCAGGAAGGAGACCCCCTGGGGGCACACTCACTCAGTTGTGGTGAGACCAGCTCAAACCCTAGAACTCTGTTCTGGTTCCTCCCAGGTTCTGCTGCGGAACAATACGGATGCCTCGACCCGAGCCCAGCTGGTCCGGGGGTTTGACATGCTGACGAACCCTGAGAAGATGGGCGAGAGGTTCAAGTTCTTCGCCCTGCTCGCCCATGGCCGGCTGGCCCCGCCCCCACCGGCGGAGAAGGGGAAGAGCAGGGCGCCGGCGCCCCTCCCCCTAGCGGGATTCAGCGAGCTCAAACTCTGAGCAGCCTGGGGAGGGCCACCAAGAGACTTGGCTTCACCCCTCTCTCAGACTAGGGGGGGTCCAACACACCTGCCTGCAATGCACCTTTAGCCGAACGCCCTACTTAAACCCTCTGGCGAACCGGTCGACCTGTAGGAAGGGGGTGTAGGGTGTAAAAGCTGCTCCCCCACCTGGCCTGTGATGGACTCTCCCTCCCCGTGAGTGAAAGCTCTTCATCTGTGACCTGGTACCTCCACATCTTGTCGTCGTTTCAGGAGGAGGGGGGAGAGGGGGGGCTTTGATCCTTTTTACAGCGAAGGAGACACTAGTGGTAAATCACAACATGTTGCTAGTGACCATGAAAATAACTTAGCTGGTCCAGGCAATTGGAGAAGGGAGACGCTGTTTTCCCTCTGGCTGATTTCATAACCCCGAACATTTCTGGAAAAGTCCATGGCCTGCTTTACCCTCGCCCCCTCAACAGCCTCTTACCGACATTTGTGCACTGCATCGAATTTGTACGCAACTGGGTCAGGCAGGCTCTAGAATGGTGCATATTTTAAGGTAAAGTGAATCGCTGTATCAATACAAATGCGAAAGATGCAGAGCTGGAATTGAACAAGGGGCTCATCCAAAAGACCGGTCTCTCTCTTCAGTCTCAGGGCTCCCCTCAATGCAGGGTCAACTGAACTGGCAAATCCTCTAAAGGGGGGATAATCTGATCCAGCTGGCACCAGCATGTGGCACCGCTACTATTTAGCAGTTTGTTTGTAGCCTCCCCCCCCCCCCCAAATTACTGTACACTGGAGCCCCAGATGAACCTAAATAAACCAGCGCCTTTGGCACATACTCAAACCTCTTTATTTTTTTCTCGATTTTTAGAATGTCCCAATGTTTTTCGTCGGGCCATCGCATTGCCCCAACGTCCTCTTCTCAATTCGGGAGAGCCGGGTACGAGCCGAGTACGAGTAGGCAGGCAGTGTGGTATAATGGTTAGGGAACTGGGCTTGTAACGTTAAGGTTGCAGGTTCAATCCCCAGGTCGGACACTGCCGTTGTACCCTTGGGCAAGGTACTTAACCTGAATTGCTTCAGTTAATATCCAGCTGTATAAATGGATTGTAAGGAAATGTAAACTGTGTAAGTCGCTCTGGATAAGAGCGTCTGCTAAATGCCTGTAATGTAATGAGTATCCGCTATCTGCTGAGGTCCCCGTTGCCAGCTTATTTTCGAAGCCCGTCGGCTTGAGCTGCCCAGTCATTGAGCCGGAGGAGTACACTTCATGCGCAGCTGGTGCGGGACAACTCACTGGTGCGCGATGAAATACGCATTCCCACCGCTTGAAACCGCCCTCCCTCCTCGCACAAAGCTGTGGCCTGTCAGCATGTTCAGGATTCGATACCCAGACTGTGGGTGGACCCAATCACAAGAGAACTCTCATAGCGAAACCCAAGCCAACGCTTGACATTAACACAGGTTACACCTGCCTACCGCTTAGCACCTTTTTTTTTTTTTCGACTGTCGACTGAACTCCACTCATGGAAGCCCATTTGAGAGCCTTTGGCCTGAATTCGATCAACATTTCACCCTACAAATAGATGCAAGTGCTTGCTTGTTCCTTCAAACAGTTCAGCACTTGCATTTATTTTTATTTGAAGTTAAGGAAAATGTTGCCTGGACCCAGGCCGTTTGTGAGCGGAAAGGTTCACATTGGGCACGTGGGACAGAGCCCAACAGAAAGGGAGCGGATTGAAGCTAAGTGTACCGTGATCCCACTCTGCCCCTGGCCTAACAGGACATAGAGCCTCGTGGCACTATCCCACAGCGCTGGAAGAGACGCTAATGCCGTATAACACACCCCGCTATTCAAGGTACGCATCACGACGGTGGAGTCATCAGCAACTCGTGATCCGTTGCTTTCGGCAGCCTCCAGCAGCTCGTTGTCCGTCGTGGGATTTTGCCTTGCGAGCGCTGACTACGGCTTCTGCGTGCCAATTGTTTCCTTGACAGGTGTCTAAGCGAGAGTGCCAAAATAACAGGGTGCTTGGTGGAGTGTTTTTCATGTGGTGCAAGCGCTCCCGCCTCTTGTGAACGTTGTAGCGTCTGAGCCTGTGTCGTGCAGCGTTTGAGTGTCAGGATGAAATGCGTACCATTTCAAGACAAGTAAGAGAGAGGAATGTTTTTTCTCAAGTAAAGACATAACACAATAAAAACAGTATTCATCAATGTTGCCGTAGAAATTTTATTAAATCTAAATGCTAAGATGTACAAAACACTGACACCTGCCAATCCAGCGGCAACACAGGTGGGTAAAGGGATTCCCAGGATTAGGGTCTTGACCCCCTCCTTGGTTCCCCCCACGTGGTCTTCGCCGAGACCTACACTTCAATCCCGTCCCCCTCCCCCCGCTTTCACCCAAACTGGCCTTCCTGCTCAGTCCGGTGGAGGGAGAGTGTTCCAGCTTCAGCCGCGACATTTAAATCACGTCCTGAAAGACATGAGTCACTCGGTGATTAGCCCCTCTGCAAACACGCTCAGCGTTTAGCAAGACGACGCGTTCCTCGGCGTCGCTTTCGCATCCACCAATAAGAGGCCGTCGCTGTGACACGCCTCCAGCACCACGGCCATGAGCGCTCATCGGGAGTGTTCAATGACGATTCTCCCGTTGATCCCATTTAGTGGATGCAACTCAACTTTCCACGTTCTCAAATCAAACGTATGCTGTTAAACTATGATTCTGAGCAATGTAAAAAGGACATGGCCACACTGTTTAGTTCAGAAGGCCCTAGACTACAGCCTGGCCCAGTCTCACACTGCTTGCTCCCATATGGTGCTGTGCCCAGTACAGAGCGATTGCAATCGCCATATTTACTACCCAGGACGAGCAGCGATTCAGTTTTCAAAAGACGAGCCTGTCGTACTTGAGGCTCCGCACCGCTTCATCCGTTGGCCTAGGTTCCACAGTGTGAAGGAAGTTCCCCTGGACGTGGCTACTTGAGGACCGTGGATTGGAGAAGTGAACACTGACCACATCTGATTGTTAACCGAGGCCATCTCTGCTCTGTTAGCTGGAGCACGCTTCCCTCCATTTTCAAGGCCACAGGTTGGAAGCATCGGAAGCGTCACGTTTTCAGGAATGTTACGAAAAGAGGAGGAAGCTTAAAGATCCACTGTGTGGATCTATTGCACTGAATTGCACCTTTTGGGGGAAAAATAGGGGGGAAAAAAGTGTTCCATGGGCTGAATCTCTAAGCAAACACGTGTGCATTCATGCTGTACTGTAGACGAATGCATATAGCTCTTCCACACAATTGTTCCAGCACTTGACTGCATTCACTGTTTGGTAAATTTAAGTGAAAGTACTGGAGGCATGAATTGGACTAGAACACATTTAGCATGATAAAGAAAGGTAAGGTAAAAGAAGGAAAAAATGCGTTGCCCCCAATGTCTCAAGTAAAGAAAGAAAACGTAATGCATGAAGCACATTGACCACGCTCGTATGAACCTTCACATCAGTCTTTGAGCAGGGTTCTTTACCACAAGTGTTATAGGAAATCTGATCAAATAAGTTATGTAACATATAGGGTGTAAATTCACCTTGAAAAAGGGTGTCCATTCCACATGGCAAAATAAAATAAAATGCATCGTGGGAGATGAGAAGAAAAAATGACAATGTTCAATTTCAGTTACAGACATTACATTCAAAGTGTTGTTCATCAGTAATACCATTATGGATGACAGAATATTGGTCAGAAAACGCTAAACAAATCATCACTTCTTCATAAAATAGTTGAGTCAAATTACACCACATTGACCCTAAGGGTTAAGATTTCCAAGAAAAGGTTTGAATTATTTGACTGAAGCTATACCAACAATCAGTTTTTTCCCCTCTTCACTTTGGTCTTTTGTTCAAGTGAATGGCAATTAAATGTAAATATTCAGCACCCGTTTTTTTTTTTACTTAAGTGTGATTGACTTTACTTTAATATAAGCACCTACATTAGTGTTTTTCAACCTCTACATTTCTTTTTCTTAGAACCCTGTGAAAATATTGTTCAGTGATTGAGTTTGTATTTTTATGTTTGTCTTTTGCTGAAGGGGACTAATGTGAGTATATAGCAGCTGTTGTTTTTTTAACCTTTCCTTGAATTGTTAGGGCCAGTCAGAGCAAGGGTAGCTGACCTATAGTGCAAAAACATTCTACCCTTTGTTCAATACAAATATATATATATTGAAAACATTAGCCTACATATTATGTGTTCCAGTTTAAACAAACAATTGACAATACCGTTTCTTGAAAAGCTTGACATAAGCAAAAAGTAAAGTAGTTATGAAGAGATTTTAAAGCATACTGTTTTAATCTCTCACATCTAAAAAAATAAAAAAAATAGGCCAAGGAAACAAGTTGCCAAAGTGCCCCTTTCTTTTCCATTCGGTCCAAGCTTCTACTCCTCTGGAGTAGCTATGCGTTACGATTATTACTGTTCTGAAACACCAAAATATATAGGAAAATTATACTTCGAACTAAATATGTTCAACATTGCATTTTTATGGCTTGTAAAAAAAAATAAGGCAGCATTTTAAATATGGAGAGAGAGGGGCTGTCATTTCATCTCTGGAATGAGCTTCAGTCTATTTCAAGAAAGGGAAGAAAGAGAAAGGAAAGTCCATGAAGTGCATCGGTCTCGTGTCCCGCCGCAGTGGAACGCTCGTGCCCACGCGTGCACAGCGCCACCTCTGTTCCATGTCTGGTATTGCACCCCGCCGACCGGCTCGTGACAAACGTGCTCTTTCACACGGAGGCCTGGCTCAGGCAGCATCCATCGGTCTCTATGGCAGCCGGTCTCAGAGGTCGGAGCGCTTCCCAAGGTCTCTCACAGGCAGAGGGGGTTTCCGTCGTCTCCCTGCACCGTGTGCAGGCGGCCCTCGCCGTCTCTAGGGGCCCTCGTCCATGTCGTCCAGGTTGGGCGCCATGATGAAGTGCTTGGGGTACGCCAGGCTGTGCTTGTTGGCGTGCTCCTCCCAGCGGGCGTCGTCGCTCTCGTGCGTTATGTAGCGCTCCCCTCTCCTCGTTTCAAATTCCCTGAGGTCCAGCCACGTCTGGTAGTCCTGGACAGGGAGCCAGGCGTTTAACTTTGGCATACACATGGCCTGGCCTGAACTAATCTGAGTTAATTTTAGGCATTTAGCAGACGTTCTTATCCAGAGCGACTTATATAGTTACATTTCTTTACATACAATCCATTTATACAGCTGGATATTTTACTGAAGCAATTCAGGTTAAGTACCTAGCTCAACGGTACAACAGCAGTGCCCCCACCTGGGAATTGAACCAGCAACCTCTGAGTTACAAGTCCAGTTCCCTAACCATTACACTACACTGCCGCCTAAGGTCAGAAGCATGACCTTAAGAGAGGTGTACCATGGAGGTGTACTGTAGTATCAGAGATCTACCTGCTGTTAAAAATACGACCGCTTCCCCAACGGGTATGGCCTGAAAATGATATCCAGCACTCTGAATGTACTATCAAAATCTGAAGCTTGTATCATGTCCATACACTGGAAGTGGCTGGCAGTGTAGTGTAATGGTTAGGGAGCTGGGCTTGTAACTCAGAGGTTGCAGGTTCAATTTCCAGGTGGGGCACTGCTGTTGTACCCTTGAGCTAAATGTACTTAACCTGAATTGCTTCAGTAAAATATCCAGCTGTATAAATGGATTGTATGTAGAGAAATGTAAACTGTGTAAGTCGCTAAATGCCTCAAATGTAAATGTACACTGTAGTTTAGTTAGATTGTTGGACAGTGTATTGAAGGGAAGTTTATCCAGCCATGGATGGAACTGAGGTTTTCAACTGCTCCAGTGAACAATCCTGCCTTATGACTGGGTTGCAGGATATATAAAGTGTACAATTTTAAGATCTTCCCTGGGTAAGCGTGTCCTCAAATCAAATGTAACACAATGCAATTTATGAACACCGCAGTGCATTTACCTGCAGCCATGGATGACACAGGGACTTGTCTACACTGTACCGTTTCCTCATCTTCACTTGAAGAAGGTTGTTTATCAGATCCGTAGCTGCGGGAGGAAATGAACAAAACCAGAAGTTCTGAGTCACGCGAACATTGAAAAAAAAAAAAAAAAAAAAGCAATCCCTTATGTAAGGAGAACAAAGTGAGTTTTGTGCTTCACACAACAAAATAAGACCTAGTTTTACCCAATAAGGAAAAAAAAATGCATTTGGGCTCGACATCACTTCTAAGTCAAGTGCACAAGAAATGCACTGTTGTGAAATGACTCACTAGACAAAGGTGGGAGTTCCATTCTTGTCTAATTTGTAAAAATGAGTAAATTCGTTTTTAGAAATTTGTCGAGAGTGGTGTGGTCGAAAGAACAAAGGAGTGAGCAACTGGGAGCGTGATACTGGCCGAGGGTTCAGAGCTGGCATTCTGACACACTGCGGTCATCTGCCTAGACATGTAGGTGGACAGCAGTGTTTGCAGCAGCTGGGCCATTCAGACTGAGACCCACATTTGAGTCATCTCATTGGCAGACTGTCTGCCAAAACAGAGGGTCACCTCAAAGCATACCAAAGCACTGAGCTCTCACCTTTTCAAATATGCAGTGTGCCTACTCTGGTGCAAACCCCCGTCTTCAACTTAATGATCGACTAGCGACTCGTTGAGTGTGTGCCTGCCCACGGGTGAAGTTGTGAGGTAGGGACATGCAAATCATCTGTATGGACGCCACTGTGCTTTTGTTGAAAATTAAAAACTAATAACTAATAATTGTAAGTTGCCCTGGACTGCTGTAGAAGCAGTCTTAAAGTAATCTTAAATTCTTTAGAGGGGCACTCCAACCAAAATCCATGATTCCATGATGTACTACTGCTACTTTCTGTATGTCTTGTCAATCCAGCCACAAGGCAAGGTTAATGCTTTTGCATTTTTGTCTGTTTTTGTGTGAGTCGTGAGTGTCCAAATGGCAAGTATAATGTGAGTCAACTGTTGAAAAACTGCCACACTGAATAACTACACATCAAAATAACCCAGTAAAAGTATCAACAACGGCATGTGGATGGATCGACAAACCATATATTGAGAAGTACATCATGAAATTATGGATTTTGGTCGGAGTACCCCCTTTACCCCACTGCCCCCCCCCCCCATTTTTACTCTCTCTCTCGTGAGTTAATGCTCTACTGAACCCCTATTCTACACCCCAGGCCTGACAAGTCTAGATAATAATCGATAATTGTACTTACTGTGTAGTAAACGTACGTTGAATGTAAACAATGCAACTAATGTATCAGTATAGTTCTTATATTTATAATGACATTAAGCCCTTCGACAAAGTTGAAATGCAGCTAAAAGTAACAGCCCTTGAGTTTAAAAGTAAAGCCAATCCTGCTCATTTTCAATCGCACAGCAGTTACCGTCATCCCGTTTTCTATTCCCATTGATTTCAACAAGCCTACACTGACATTGTTAATGGTTTCACCTTTTTTCAATAATGAACACTCAATCTTACTCTCACTCATTTCCCTCCTCTCTATTCTCACTTCTCATCCATTTCATTTACCTCAAATCTACAGGCAGTTTCGTTTGCTCATGAGACTGTTAGAAAGAGACATTTTGACCAAACCAACCAACTTTGACACTCCAAAAAACCCCAATGTATTTTTATTTTAGTGCAGTGTTCGTGGTTGTATCAGTAATGCTCAATGTCAAACACAGTCAATAATTGATTGATTTTCCAAAAATGGTTTGGCACTAATGAAAAGAGGTCCGAGGCTACAGCCCAATAGCCAGGTCCTAGCCACGCCCGTGCTCCACCCTACAGGCCACATCGTACTACAGGAGAGCACTAGAGCCTATCACAGTAGAGGCATACATCTCAACTACAACTGGTAGCCTGTGGGTGCCTAAAGGAATCTAAGTTTTAAAGGAAACTCAAACCCACCCTACCACTGACCACCAGTGTCCTGCAGACCTACAGTCACAGTCACAGTCAACATTTAAACGAGGCCACGCCCATCAGCCCACTCACCCTCCCCGGAGATCTCCTTCCAGGGCGTGGGGGGGTACATGAAGGCAGCGTTCTGGATCTGGTCGTTGATGTCCTCGTCCTCGTTGAAGGGGAAGGTGCCGCTCAGGCTGACGTAGACGATGACGCCCACGGACCACATGTCCAGCGAGCGGTTGTAGCCTTTGCTCCGCAGGACCTCGGGGGCCAGGTAGGCGGGGGTGCCCACCACCGAGCGGCGGAACGACTTCTCCCCGATGATGCGGGCGAAGCCGAAGTCGCAAAGCTTCACCTGTGGGCGAAAACAAAATGCACTGGACGTCATGAACAGGGTGGAAGTTCCTGTCCCAAGACCCCCTTTTTCTAAAAAAAATACTTTTAGTTTAGCAGTAGCTTCACAAAAAATAGAACTAAATTGAATGAACTCTGTGTGGTGAACTATATTTGTAACGCTACCCTGCTGCCCCAGCCCTAACCCTAAAGGATTTATAAAAGGACATAATTGGGGCCTCTCTGGTGGTCTAGCGGTTACAACGTTCAACGCTGGCCACTGCAACCGGGGTTCGATTCCACCGGCGCGCCAGAGTCAGCTCTGGCCCGGAGTGCCACCAGGGGCGGCAATTGGCTGTCCGCCCAAGGGAGGGAGGAGGGAAGCTGGGAAGTCGACCGTAACTGTAGTACCAGAGTTACGGTCGACAGCCTGGCGAGTGCCATCTCGGAGGAGATTATACTTTGCCTTTGTCACTACCGGTCACAGGGCTACGGCAGCGAACTCACTATACGAGGGGGGGATTGACATGAAAAACAGAGAGTGTAATTGGCTACTAAATTTTGAGAAAATGGGATACAAATCTGAAAAAAAGGACATAATTATGTATTAAGATGATTGCTGGCAACCCCTGACAGACGCTGGGCTGGGACTCCACTACCCACCTGAGGGAACGGCTCTGCGGAGGCCAGCAGGACGTTCTCCGGCTTCAGGTCGCAGTGGACGATGTTCTTGAAATGCAAGTGTCTCAACGCCACCAGAATCTGCAGGACAATAAAGACCCCAGGGGCTGTAATAACCTGCACTGTATTTACTGATATTTACTGTTTGTGATGTATTGTCCTATAATCCTGAGCTTTCTATTGCGTCATCCATTATTTACCTGTTTGGCTTTCTTGACTTGCTGAACTTGTTACTATCTTGGACCCAAGTCTCTCTTGTAAAATAGATTTTTTTAAATCTCAATGGGACTAAACTGGCTAAAGGTTAAATAAACACACAGAAAGTACACTGCAAATGCACTGTTTCTGCACAGGTGATCACTGGCATCCAGTTCAGAAAGGATTTCGGTGCAGGGCAGTCACCCATTTGGTTTTTATCATTTACATGAACATTTATTGATTTAGCAGATGCTCTTATACAGAGCAACTTATAACAGTGCATACAATAAGGTGAGGTGAACACCAGTATAAATACATTAATCAATAACAGAATTGAAATAAAGCATCAGTGTTAAAGCAACGCTGGAACAAACATCGTCATGCAATCCAGACCTAATGGACTCCATTCAGGTTTTCCCCGTTATTCTAACCATCAAAATATACTATCATTTATTTGGTCTTTTAGCCATTCTAACCATATAAATATCATTTATTTGATAATTTGCACACCTGTTTATAATTCTGTACAGCCCTTTGTGTATATGAGAAGGGCTTTATCAATAAAATGAGTTATTACTATCCAGCAGCTTTGCTATCGAACCCTGGCCAGTCCAGGTCCTGACGTGACCCAGGCCTGAGTCTCCTCCACGCACCCCCTCCAATCCTCATACTGTGAAATGAAAGCGGGCGGGCGCGCCTGTAGGGGGCAGACCTGAGTGACCAGGAACTTGGTGACGCGCTCTGGCAGCTTGCTCTTCTCACTGGACAGGATCATCTCCAGCATGTCTCCGTGCAGTTTCTCCATGATGACGAAGACCCTCTCGGGCGTCTCGAACATGCACTCGAGGTTGACGATTCCAGGATGGTGCAGGTTCTGTGAGGAGTGGAGGCGACCCAACAGTGATGACCCCATAGTGATGATCCCGCAGAGATGACCCTGTATTTATTAATCTTATTGTGATGATCCCGCATAGATGACCCCATATTTATTAATCTTACTGTGATGATCCCACAGAGATGACCCCACAGTGATCACCCAATAGTGATTACACTACTGAGGTGCAAAAGGCAAGCTGGCCATCTTTTCCCATGCAGTCAAATTGGCAAGATTCTGTTGGATGTCAGCGGGAAGTACTAAACGGAAACTGAACTGAACTGATGCCACCAGTCGTGGCCAACGTTTTCTTACTTGAAGGATGGCCACTTCATTCCTCAGCTGGCTCTCCTGCTTCGTGGGGAACCTCATTTTGTCGATCACTTTGATCGCGACGTCCCTTCCCGTCTTTCTGTGTTTCCCTTCAAACGGAGACGAAGCAAAACGTCACAACTTCATGTGAAATGCAACGATAGAAAAGTTGTGGCCAAAAAGGTGGGAACACTTTGGTAAATGAGGGACACAAAGTAGGTGCTTCCACACGCGTGTTGTTAATGAGTTATATAAGCAGTTAATATCCCAGCATGCTCAGGGTCATGGACAAAAATGCTGGGCGCTTATAAGTGTGGCTAGCGTGGCTAGAAGACAAGACCTCAGTGACTTCGAAAGAGGGGTGATTGGTGGGGCATGTTTGGCAGGAGCTTCAGTGATGAAGCCCGCTCAACATGCTGATGTTTCAGGAGGGGGTCTAAGGATGTCTAAGGTGATGTCAGCATGGAACTCTGAGGTAAAGACCATCAATAATGGGCAACTGTGGTCAGAAGTGCATACTCCTGGATTGTGATATGTTTGTGCATTTGTTAGATGTGTTGTTAGTCATATTGGTGTTTCCACCTTTTTGGCCATTACCTGTGTGTATCTATATATATATATACACACACACACACACACACAGTGGATATAATAAGTATTCACCCCCTTTGGCATTTTTCACATTTTATTTTCTTACTTCATGGAATCAAAATGGATTTAATTGGGATTTATTTCCACTGATCAACACAAAATATTCTATAATATCAAATAAAAAAACAAAAACTCTAAAGCTCATTCACTACTGCAAGTTGCTTTGGATAAAATGGCATATGTTGTGTTATGTTATGACTAAGACTGTCAAAAGGTGCTCATCACTGATCTCGAGCAGAGATGATTATTATTACTGTTATTATTATTACTGTTATTATTCACAATAATAGACGTTATTTGTATAGTGCCTTTAAAGTGTGGTGAACACAGCGCTTCACAAGGAGGAACAGAAACAAAATGGAAAGGGAAAAATGCATAAGGACATTCACAGAAGGAAAATGATAACTTATGTACTGCTTTTGTTTATTATCTTAGCTGCATACTTTGGTCTAAATGTTCAACATAATATAGGGTGTGCACTTTGGCAGGCGTGCAAAATGTAACAGAATGAGAAATGGGGGATATCCCACACAGTCTGCATCCATCAGCGGTACAAAAGCAAACATGCTGCAATGCATCGACTTACCGCCATACACGATCCCGAACTGCCCTGATCCCAGGACTTCATCAGCGAAGATCTGGTAGATTGAGCTGACATCCTACACAAGACAAAGGCACGCCCACACATTTATTTATTTAACACAACAGCTACTACTACTACGACTTCTGCGGTGGTTCTGTGTGGCTCAGTTGTTAGAGCACAGTGTTGGCAGCGCTTAGGCTGTGGGTTCAATTCCCACTGGGACCACAATATGCTGGAAAATGTATGCATTCATTACTGTAAGTCGCTTTGGACAAAAGCGTCTGCTAAATGGCATGTATATATTCTGCTGCTACTATCATTTTTTTGGGGGATATTCCTTTTAAATGATTGTTCATGGGAACCCGTGTAATGAATACACACGACAATGAATACATTTGAAATGTTTGCATTTGAAATGTTGCTGACAAATTACCCTCTGTACCATTCCATATCTTTATTTTAATAAATAATATGCACATACAAAACTGGCTCAGAGTCTAGGTATTACTACAAATATCAAAAAGACTTGCGTTGTATGACACTCCCAAAAAACATTAAACACCCCAAAACTGAGTACTTTCACTCTGCCCCCCTCTTTCCACTAACCTCCAAATGTTTGCAACTTCCTTATTTAGATTATGTGTACACTCAGCAAAAGCAAAATGCAGAAGTGGAAAAAAAAGGGAAAATGGGTGACCGTAACCCAGCTCTGGGCATTTACCGTAACAATGACCAAAAAGTGGGCAAACTCACCACATTCTCCTGGACCTGGCAGTTGGACACTGAAATGCTGATCGACAACTCTTCTGGAGGGGAAACGTAAAAGGAGAAATGGGTTTTGACATATTCGTGTATTTTGTTTCAGATACATTAAATTTTTTACATTCTGCACAGCAGGATCATCATATTGAAATACACCCTAAGCTAACCATGCACAGCAGATCTCATGTCGACACCTCACAAACTGAAAACGTTTATTTCTGTGTTGTGTCCGAACACAAACATGAGCAAAAAAGTTACAAGAAAACATAAACCAAAAAGTGCCTTGTCACCTGGCCTTTGTTCCATCTTTTGCCATAATCACAAGTTATGGTCACGTAGCATAACTTAACCTGCTGCAATATTTGACGAGAGACGAGCAACAATTGCTTGGCGTTATCGCCTCTGCTGAACCCTGAATCCTAGAGAAGTGTGAATCTCTACCGAAACCTTTTTGAAACCTCACGTGGAACCAAGAGGTCCACCCACAGACGTCTTGTCTCAAACAACCCCCCAAAAACAGCTTGCGCGGAGAGAAACGTCTCTGAGAGAAAAACAAGGTTCACTTCAACTGCAGTGTCGGGCACTTAGTCGCGACCGCGCCGCCTTGCATTACCATCGGAGGTTCTGTGGAGGAATCGCACTGCCGCTTCAAAGTGCTCCGAAGGGGGGGATCAAGCTCATCTGTTTCGCTTTACCCCCCCAATCTGCTGTCTGCTCTGCACCGCCTGGCAGGCTAACTGCTAGCAGAGCGCCTGGGCCTGGGGGCCAGTGCTAAGGGCTGCGTGCTATCGCCACAACGCTATTGCCTTACATGACCCGGCTCCTGAATAGTTCAGCTAAACATTTACATTTTAGGCATTTAGTAGATGCTCTTATCCATTTCAGCGACTTCCATTTCACATTTCACATTTCACATTTCTTTACATACAATCCATTCATATTTTACTGAAGCAATTCAGGTTAAGTACCTAGCTCAAGGGTACAACAGCAGTGCTCCACCTGGGAATCAAACCAGCAACCTCGGAGTTACAAGCCCAGTTCCCTAACCATTACACTACACTGCAGCCTAATAAACAATATCAGCCTTTTGACCTACTTGTTTACTACTTTTTGGATATGTATACTTGTTTACTCCTCAAAATAATTAATAATAATTTACTAATGATTTCCTTCCCAGTGTTACAGGTATGGTAAGCAGCTGCCAACAACAATGTCCATCGCTGTATTACTGCACTGATCACTTGCGCAAACTATGATTGTTCTTACCATGTATTAATGCACATCTTGTAAGTCGCTCTGGATAAGAGCGTCTGCTAAATGCTTAAAATGTAAAATGTAAATGTAAATCGTACTTGCAATTCAGTACTCTGCTGCCATGTGTGCAATTTTAAATTGTTGACGATAAAAAAAAACATTCTCTCTCTCACAACCTGTTACAAGCCAAGCCCTGTAACCATTACACTACACCACAGGCTTTTCCTTAACAGATCGTGTGTGAACCAGTCCATGCACCTACGCTGTGCTACTTAGGTCATCTAGGTCACAACATCCCCCAGTCAGGACGCATGCACATCAGTCGATGGGAGTGTCGCTTCTACACTGCGCTGCTTTACGGTCCCAGCACCCAGCATGGAGAAAACGGGGTACTCACTGTGGTCTTTGCCCGGCCCGCCGGCCGTGCACACACTGGGCTGGGGGGTGACGGGCATCAGCGCCTGGCGGATGGCTTTCTCCCAGCTCTGGGCCACCTCCAGGCCCACCCCCGAGGCGGCCAGCGTGGGGCTGGGGCAGCCGCCCCTGTGGTTCTCACCCACGTAGTAGACCATGGTGTCTGTGATGATCTCGAAGCAGTGCGGGTTACTGCCTTGGGGCAGTTTGGTGAAGTCCCGGGCCAGCTCCACCTGCAGGATCTCCGACAGCGGGATCTCCTGTGCCGGGTCGGAGAAAGGAGCCGATCACAGAGTTATACAGGGTGGTCCTCCAAGGCGAAATTCACACTGAGCTGTCTTAACTCCCCCCCCCCCCCTCTTCCAACACGGTGAGCACTCAGGAACCTCTACGGGGCAGGGAACAGACAGCTCCGACGGGCCTTCGAGAAGTGAAGCGCGGGGCGGTCTGAGCAGACTTTAAAATCGTGCTCCTCTCATCCAGCTCAAGGTCACGGAACTGTTAAAAAAAAAAAAAAAAGAGAAAAAAAAGAAAGGAGGCGGCCACCTCCTGACCAATAGGAGCTGAGCTCGCCCGAGGGCTCCTCCTCGCCTCTGCTCGCACGAGCGGCAAACGAAGCGCCTGTGGTCTGCGCGGCACGCACCACGGGACCGAGCGCTCCCAAGATTAAAGCCGCTCGCTGATTAGAAGGCAGGGCGCAGGACTCGAGTCTGGGCACGAGCCAGGCTGGCAGCCAGCGAGACACGACGACTACTGTTCCTGGGGGTGGGCCGCTGGCCGGGCGAGAGAGAGAGCGAGACGCTCGGCGGAGTCCCCGAGCCCCCCAGCCCCCCGCCCCCACGGAGAGGCGGTGAAACCACAAGTACAGGGTCTCAACTTCAAAGGAGGAGGCCGCGTAGCGACCAAATACAACGACGACAATGATGCCGGGAGAAGCTGCGCGCCACACTGCCGCTGAGGACCAGCGCTGATGAAAGGAGTAAAAAATGGAGACGAAACCAAAGCCACACACCCGCGGTCCCTGGAGACGGCTGTGGGTAGGCGGGTGGAGATTAGGTGGGGGGATGGAGTCGGGGTGCAGCTACCCCTTCCCCTTTCTCTGTGGGGATGAACTCGGCACGGGGCTGAGGATAAACGCTCCTCTGAAGCAGCCCATAAACACACCCCGATGTCTCAATCGCTGTGGTAAAGAAGGGATTTTTTTTTTTGAAATCCCACCGCTAGGAAAAAAGAGGATCAGATGTCCCGACCAGAGAGGACTTCCTTGTCACCCCTTACCGTATATATCCGAATAAAGACACTGGCCATTTTCATTTCTCTTTTTATCGATCCAAGTCGTTAACCCTCAAGTCTTTGCTGTTGTGGTGTGCTTGTGAATTTGAAATAATATTAGCCACGCCACTTGTTGTAGTATTATTGCATTACGCCTGTAGAAATTAAGCCTGTATTGATGTTGAAAAAAACTCAAGACAAAAAGTCAGTTGAGAGAAAAAAAGAATATATATATATATATTCAGTTGTTAGAGACATCTGCTCTAAGACTGCATCTGTGTTTTCAGTGCTCTTCGCTAAAAACAGAAAGCACTTGAGACAATGCAGTGAAACCCCAAACAACGCTGTTCTTACTATGGGAAATCCCCCCACCCACCCCCACCTCAGAAAACACCTAACATCTTGCAGTGGTCAGGCAGCAAATATGCTCTATATATGCAAAACGATGGATGGGTTTTTCGATGAAGAGTAAAAATTAGGAGCTTCAAAAAATATACATAAATAAAATTTCCCAAAGCCTCACAAAATCTTGGGGGGGCGGGGGGGCGCCCCATACTGACTATATACTGGCTGATTAAAATAAATAGTAGAAGTACTGCAAGATTGCAACCCGGAAAGATGGAATATTTCCCTGTAACGCTGTAGAAAGGTTTTACAGTTTTACAATTTACTGCATGTGTATTCACACGCACTTATGTGCTTAATGTGAACAAAGGCGCAGTAGTCAAGGAAACCCCAAGTCCCAGTGCCATAAACGCGGCCCCCGCCGTTTTCTGGCCGCGCGCTCGGGAGGTGGCGAACACACACTGGTTAACAACGACGCGTCACATTTGGAAGCCGTTACACAGAAGGAACACGGGCGGTCGCCTTTAAGCCTCTTTTCTAATTAGACTCTTATTAGGCATCTGTGGGACACTAACGACCCTCTCAATGAGAGCCGACGGCGCGGAAATTACACGCTCCGTTCTGCCTTGCTAACGTTTATGTCTCGGAATGACATAGTGCGCTGTCACGAAACAAATGCATGGTACAGCGCATCTATAGGTTTATTTTTTTACTGAAATGCTTTAAAAATTACACAATGTACAGATGTGGTTTTGTAGCCCCAAGGAGAAATTCCCATACAAACCCCATGCAAAGAAATCCTTGAAGAACCTACAAATTTTTTTTTGGGCTGTGATTGAAAATCCAAACAAATGTTAATGTCCGCCACTCTCCCACTGACTGACCGACTGGCTCCCCTGAGGCAAGGAGAGTACCTTTGTTTTACCACTAGATGGACTAATAAGGGAATCCCTAATAAGGGGATCCACCAAAGTATAGTCACAGCTCCTGAACAGGTTCTGTTTCTTTTCTTGGTTTCATCCAAACTGAATATGTCAACATTGTATTTTCAGTCACTCACTAATTTGAATGAATTTCAATCAATGTGTTGCACTTTGACGAGCAAAGCCTTTTGATTGGTTCAAACAAGTAAGTGATTCATGAATTTCACTCTTCTGTGTAAGTCATAGTATTGTGAGGGTCTTAAAGAAATAGGTTAGTGCACTGAATATTGTGTTCCTTTTCTCATGTTAAATCATCTTTACTGTCATTGTTTATATGAGATGTATTTATTATGAGCCGTAACAATTTTTCAAAACAGTTTTGTGTGTAGAGCAATTGTCACCTTTGTCACAAATACATTTAAGCGCTATGGCAAATTGGGGCATTTATGGTTCCACAGACAACATCGCCTACAGTAACAGAGAGCAAGAACCTGTCATAACCACCCTTGCCTTGGTCAGTATGTTGTGTCACAGCCACTGCCACTGTTGGGGGACCCACCTGCGTAAATATCTGTCACCCTCTCATATGTCCGCAACAGTGATTACCCAACAAAAACACCATGGAATTTTCGAAGACCAATGAGCCTCCGGAAAGATCATTTCTGACAGCAACGAAAAGTGTGGTTTTGTGCTGAACCTTTACAGGCAAGCTGAAACCAAAGGGCACCACGGGAGGGGATTTCGCTCAGTTTCGGTTTTGGTTGCAGCCCCCTGGCACGTGGGCTCAAAGCGGTAAAAAACCCACCTGCGATTTTCACTTTCTCAGCAGTGGGTGTTTAGTCATGGTGACCTTCTTATGCGCGTCGGACAGAATACATTTAATTTCAGCATCGCCAGTCAAAAAGACAAGTGAGAGCTAGGGGCACACTGAGTAGACAAGGTAGCGCTATATAAAATGTTACTGCTCACACAGTGCAAAGTGCGAAAAAACAAGAAGATTCCACGGTGATGGCATCAGCGCACACAAGCGACAGCACAACATGGCTTCATAAACACTTTCACAATGCCCAGTATATCATGTACATACATAATAAGAGGCACAGAACCAAAATGGGATGAGGTTTCCATTGGTCAAAATTGTTTCTATTAACTCAATTGCATTAAAGCGTCACACTCGTTTATTCGACCGTTTCTTTAAATGTCACAGGTTTTTCTCTCACCTTGTAGTACTTTCCCCCGGCGTCGTTCTGAAACAGGGTCAGGCTCTTACTGTCCAGCCTCCAGTAGTGTCTCTTTCTCTGAAAAGACAAAAAAAGAGGTGTAATCAGCCACTTTCTTCTGCCACATGGGTTAACTACTGCGCTCGCTACATTATTATTATTATATATCTTTTATTTATTTTTTTAACCCACCACCACCAATGGTGGTCAATGGAGGTCTTATCTTTATTAATGATTTTTTTTTTTTTTTTTTTCTTCTTTCCTCCCCTCTCTCCTCTTCCTCCCTTTTTCCCTCCTCTCCTTTCTTCATTTTTTTTGAAGAAACATTATTTATTTTCTATGAGTGAACTTTCCCAGGTGGTGTAACGGTAAGAACATCCAACTGGGACACAAGTTGCCCACTGCGGCCGTGGTTCGAAACCCAGAGGGAGGGGGGAGGGAGAGCCGGCACGAGCTCGCCGAGGAGCGGTAAGGCAACCTGGTAAACATAGTTGGGCGAGTCTAGTCTCGAAGGAGGCGGATCGTTGCCTCAAGGTATTAGCTATTAGCTTAACCCGTGGGGGCAGGCAGGAGGCGAGTTAAATCGAAAGAAATAGAGGATATAATTGGCCACTAAATTGGGAAAATAATTATAATAAAAAATGTTTAAAAAAATATACTATTTGTTTGATAAACAGTTTACAACCTGGGGTTCTCCCTACACACAGAGGGACTGGAGAATACTGAACCTCAGAAAGGAGAGCTGGCCCAAATAGGAGTTAGTGTTTAATCTGACTATTTTAAGTAAATTAATAGTTAATTTTGACTATTTTAATTGAGCGCACCCTTGGCGTGACTGAATCAGGTCTCAGCGCTTTGTGCTTCTCTTCTCTCCTTCGTACCAAAGTTTTGCCCGTTGCTTTGCGGTGATTGTGAGTAATTTCAGGCAATCGCATCTCTGCGTCATGCCCTCCAAGGGCTGTGAACATCTTGCTGTGACAGGCACTAAACAAAATGACATTTGACTGATTTGAGCAATACTGCATGTGTAGCTTCTTCACAAACAGATATGGAAGGCCTTGCATCTTGTCAAGCCAGTTAAAACAAGTTTGTTTTTTTCTTCTTAAATTTGTTTCACATTTTTTCCCCGTTTTTCTGCCAATTTTGTAGTCAATTATACCCTCTATTTCTTTCAATTCACACTCCACCATGCTGCTCGTCCTCGGAGTCAAGCCAGTTTTTCCTGCACAGGGACGCCTTTCCCACTTCTCAGTGAGCTCGTGCTGGCTGTCCCTCCCCCCTTCCCCCTCCCTCTGGGGCAGTCAGCCAATCACCGCCCCCGACGGGGCTCTCAGCCAGAGCCGGGCTGGAGCAGCCGGGTTTCAAACCGTGGCCGCAGTGGGCAACCTGCATTATTTTACAGCTGCACCACCCGAGGCCCTTAAAGTGTGTTTGTAAGCCCCTTGTGTGTGCAGCTCGTACCAGGTTGTCCCTGCTGGTGTAGTGCACCATCCAGCCCTCCCGCACCATGGTGGAGCTCCTCCGCTTGGTGTGCTTGATGGACTGCACCACCCGCATCAGGGGGATGTTACTGCTGGTGGAGGGACTGGGGACAGACACGGGCACAGACACAAACACACACACGCACACGCACGCACACGCACGCACACGCACGGACACAAACAAGCACCCACAAATTCACAAACAAGCACAAATACGAATGCCCGTATGCACACACACACACACACACACACACACACACACACACACCCACACACACGCAGACATACAGACTGTTAAACTGCATACTGTAAACACATTCAAATACATTCCATGTACGCACCATGAACACGTGCACACTCAACTATATATATGTATAATGGATTAAAGATGATGTTTCAGTCTGATAATAATGAGAGTGACACTACATTTGAGGCAAACCTATTCTAGCCCCCCAACAAAAGTTTAAGCAGCTAATGCTGATCTAGGATCAGGTTTCCCAAGTCCATATCCTAACCTTATCCATTATGAGCCAAAAGGCAGATCTGATCCTAAATCAGCAATCCTACTCTGAGATGCTCCATGAACACGGGCCCAAGTGATCGAAGCCAGAGCCCCCAGGCCAGGAGTAGCAGGCTCTGGGCGTGAGGCGCGCCGATGCTGGCCCTGCGCAAGGGCCTACCTGATGGTTTTCCCAGCCTCCTCGTCCTTCTCCCCATCCAGGTAGGGCGGGTCCAGGTAGGGTGGGTCCATGAAGAAGACCTTGCTCTCGGCGGGGGACGGCTCCTCCGAATCGTCCAGGCCCCGCAGGCTCTCGCCCTCGCTGGTCCCATCGCTGATGTCCACCTCCATGGTGGTGTCCGAGTCGGGACCCGGGCTCGCCGGCTCTGCGGGGCGGGAGGGACACAGAGACAGACAGATGGGGTGCGTCTGTGTGTAGAGAGAGAGAGATAAGTGGGGAGCGTGTGGATGGACAGAGATCGATAGACAGAAAGAGACAGACACAGCTAAGGAGAGAGAGACAGATGGATAGAGAGATGGAGAGAGATGCATACAGATAGATGGACCAAGATTGAGATAGTCAGAGTGATAGACGCAGATAGATTGATGAAAAGAGAGATGGATAGATAGAGAGATCGATCGATAAATAAATACTTTATTGTCTATTATCCTAAGAGGATACTCTATCCACAGCCGGTACAGGTGCCCTGACCAACACAGACTGTGCAGAGAAAGAGATAAACAGATATATAAAGATCGATGGATAATGACTGAGAGATGGAGCACTTTTTGTCTTTGAACTAGGGGCCAATATAAAATAACTCCTGACTTGAAGGTAACTTCTCACCGATCGCTCGAATCAGGACTCATACAGTGCAGGGAGCGCTCTCACAGCAGGTGAAAAGGAATGGGCGTTTAAATGAAGAGCCCTTACCTCCGTTGAAGATCACCTCCCCAAGGCAGTCCCTCGGTACCTTCGACGCGCATCGTTTGTGACAATTAAATTTACAATCTGAAAAGAGAGAATGCAGATCCGTTAGCATGACCAGTGGAGCCCACCTGAGGTAGACTGGATCGGACCGAGCGCATTGCTGCATACCAGAGTGCCACTGGCTACAGCAATCGATTGTTTTATTATTGTCCATCTGTCATGCCTTGTGTCATATAACAATAGCAGTCATTTCTTAATCTATACCATCGGTAGGGAACCCTGGTCCTGGAGAGTCGCAGGGTCTGCTGGCTTTTTGTGTTCACCGTAAATAAGCAGCCAATTCAGACCCAAGAAGCCAGGTGAGGAGAGTTAACTGTGTAATCTTAACTCTTTAATTGATCAATGAAGTGCTGAGCAACCATAAAAACCAGCATACCCAGCGTCCCTCCAGGACCAGGGTTTCCCTACCCCTGATCTGCACTGATGTCCAGCATAGTTCCTTTACATGAAGCTCTGTTTAAATTGTGTTACACTCCTTTTTCCTGTATCTATACTCTCTACTATTCACCTAACCTTATTGTGCGCACTATGCTGAAAGAGGAAGATGACAGCGTCTGCTAAATATATCAAAGCAAATGTAGTCTGTCCAACCGTGCAACCCAGTTTTTTACATTTCTTTACAAGCCACTCAGCTTATTTTACTGAAGCAAAATGAAAAGATAAGATACAATACAATATACAATATTGAACCATTTACCTTAACGTTTTTAGCCCAGCGACTTACAGTAGTGAATGCATAAATTTTTCAGTATATGTAGTCTGTCCAATTGAACCCACAACCTAAGCGTTGCCAACGCCATGCTCTACCTACTGAGCCAGATAAACTGCTAGTCCTTTCAGAGAACAGCCCCTCGACGCTCTTTAAGAAAGGGCTACAGCATTGCATTGTGGGAGAGGTGTGCGCTACCTTTGCACTGCATGCCCTGGCGGAACAGGCCCTTCAGCAGGCGCTTGCAGAACTGGCAGATGGTGGGACGGGTGTAGGTGTGCACGGCGAAGGTGTGGGGCACCTTGACCCGCCCCAGCACCATCTTCTCCATCCAGATGGGCCGGCCGCTCCACGACGGGACACGCTTACCAGCCTCCTGGTGGGAGCGCTGCCGGAGGAACAGGACCATGTCATATTCGGAGGGGGAGGTTAGACAGGATAGAACCATGGGCATATTGGGGGGGATGCAGTCATATAATATAACAGAATAATAATAAGTCATATTAGGGGGTGGGGGGTTAGATAGTAGGACAGAACCATAATCATATTTGGGGGGCAGTCATACAATAGGACAGAACCACAGTCATATTAGGGGGTGGGGGGTTAGACAGTAGGACGGAACCACAATCATATTTGGGGGGGTGGGGGTTAGACAGTAGGACAGAACCAAGGTCATATTGGGGGCGAGAACAGTTAGACAGTAGGACAGAAGCACAATCATATTGGAGGGGGGTGCTGGGGGAGAGTAGGACAGAACCATATGGTGGGGGGGTAGAGAGGGGTACTCAGAGGTACAGGGAAAGGCAAAATCATGTTCACAGGGCGGTAGACAGAGGGAGAGAGACAGTATGACAGGCCGGCCTCTGGCCCTTTACAGACCGTGTCAGTTTAGGAAAACGTTACTCTTTCACATCATTCACAACCTTTTATCGACCAACACAGCTCAAAATCTTGTCCAGCTACAGTATTTTAGGCAGGCTCAGCAACAGAGGGCCTCATTATCACCATGTGCTGCCCCTGCGTTTCAGCCTGGTCACTGAAACATTTTAGCCCGTGATATGCTAGAGTTGTATCTCAGGACAGAAAGTGTAAACGCAAACGTGCGATTTGGCTCAAGCTGAACCTAGTTTGACAAATTTGGGTTTTCTGTAACCTTCTGTAAGATATGGACACCAGACGGAATACTTCACCCAGGGTTTGTGATCTGAGTTTATGCAAAGAGCAGTTGTGTAAACCTTGACTGGGAGCCAGTACAGAGATAGAGTGCAGTTTGTGAAAATGGACTGTCAGTAATCTTTCCACAGTTTCACAAGACACTAGATTGGCCTGAACAAAACCACCCATTAATATATTTATATGAGAGCACAAAAAACCCATGGGGAATTTTTACAAGTCTGTACAAGTCTGAGGGCCATTATCTGTTTCAGATAATTGATTCAGATAATTAACCAGTGGATTGGATAGAACTGAAAAACAGTGCACAAATACAGTGACTGTATTTTGCTGATAAAAAAACTCTATTTTATGGCGCAAGCCAAATTCATTCAAATTAGCTGTGGTTCAGCCCCCACTGAAAAGAGATCAAATTTAGATCCAACTAAGCTTTTGGCCTACCCCAAACTTAAACCCTTTCATTTCTCCCACATAATCGTTGCTTATTTTTCTTGTTTAATCCTTACCAAATCCTCTTTTTCATTCATTAAATCATTATTAACATCATTATTAATTTAATCATTATTAAGTAATTTTGTTATCGTTCTCAATCTCAATCATTACTAATTTCTCTGAATAATTTCTCATCTTTTTACTTACTGTTTTTTGTTACTTCTAATTTTTCTTACATTATATTTTGGCTACCACCGTGACTCTGCGTTCTGATGTGCACATTTTTCACATACATTCTCCATCCCTTCTTTTCACAGTAAAACACCAATAAACACACCACAAGTAAACCCCTCTTTATTTTTAAAGTAAAGATGTTCCTTTGCCGTCTGGAAACACAGTACTTTGAATCAAACTATACTATGGATGTACACTTTAGAGTTAGCTTATTTTGCAAAAATAATATGAACCTTTTATATATTCTCACCATAATTTAACCTAATATTTATGGAGGCATGATGCACAAAGTGAGGCCACTTTAGCTGGGTTGATAACAGGAGAGGTGTGCTTGGAGCAAATGGAAATATTCAAATGAAAACCCCAAAACGGACAAACGTCTCCCACCTCCTCTGGGGGCGGGGCGTGCTCGGCGGGTGCCGGGCGCGGGGCGGACAGCGAGGGTCCCGGCAGCGACACGTTGGACAGGCGCCTCTTCCGCACCCCGCTGCAGTTGTTGGGGATCTTGAAGGCACATCGCTTGTGGTAGTTCAGCCCGCAACCTGGGGAATCACACAGGTGTAGAGGTCACCTTCAAGAGTTTTGAAATTAAAAATGTTGAAATATAGTTAAAGGAGGGATGCAAAACTGGATTGACTTTGAGAAACTTTTTACTTTCTTAGAATTTTTACAAATTTCACAACCTTAAATTGACCGGATTGAAAACCGAGCACCGTGGGGAACCCCTCACCTTCACATTTGAGGCCCTGCCGAACCAGGCCCCACAGCATCTCTCCGCAGTAGTCGCAGAAGGTGGGGGCCTTGTAGGAGTGCACGTACAGGGCATGGGGCCGGATCTGGAAGTCCTCAACGGTGGCGAGAGCTGAAATTCAGACACAGCACATTTAAAATGCAAAGAAACTACAAGTAACACCCTTGTAAAGACACATCTTTGAGGACACATGAAACGCAAAGGACCAAACTAATTCAATTACATCTGACACCCTTCTCCAGAGTGACTTAATATATATACTACCTTTACATACAACAGTTACAAGCCCAGTTCCTTAACCAAAACACTACACTATAGCTTTAACTACATTTTAATATAACAGCACAAAAAGAGTACAATTTAGTACAGGTGAATGTGTTAACAAGTCAGAATAGTCAAAATAATTATTGCAGACCATCTGGAACGCATTCTCGGGCTGCAAAACACTATGATTGGTTCAAATTGACAAGGGGCTGATAACACACTGTAGCTCCACCCATGGCGGGGTTCTCCAAGCCCCGCTCTCTCATTACTGCTTGTGCCTCAGCCATAGTGTCACAACAGGGCCCAGCTGCGGGCCAGATGGAGCCGCGTCTCGCCGACCACCAAGGCTTCCCCTGGAGCGCCGCCACCGCCCTGCGCTCGCTAACAGGGCGGGTAACGCGGGGAGAACAATCAATCCGGCGCGACGTGAACTAGCACACTGTGGCGCGAGAGCACTCCCGGCGTCACCCGTAGCCCTGCGTCCAAACAGCTCGACAGACGAGCACGCGCTGCAATTAACCATCCACTCCAATGGAGGCATCAGGCATGATTATAAGGCTGTCCCCGTTCCGAGATCGCATTAATCATCCGACTGACATGTTTTCTGGCATCGTCGAAACCCTCCGCCCACTCACAACAGACCACACTTGCTCAGATCTTCTGACGATTTACGACTTGCATGGACAATAAACCCTTCTGGAATATAATAATGTCTAATAAACTAGTCACGGCTCACCGCTGAAAGCAGCGCCCAAGTGTGGGAAATGTGGAGAATAATCAGGAGTGAAATGTTGCTCGAAATGAGTGTGCATGAGGTCTTCAGTCGTGGAAAGACTGGTGGGAGAGTCGATTCTTTTTTTCTTTCACATTTTTTCCTGTTTCTCTCCCAATTTGGTGGCCGATTGTACCCTCCATTTCTTCAATTTGCCCTCCACCATGAGCCACCCGTTCTCCCATCAAGCCAATACCCCGAGGCCGGCGATGATTCACCTCCTCTGAGATGGAACTTGCCCACCTGTCTTACAGGGACACCCTTCATGCTTCTCGGCGAGCTCATGCCGACTCTCCCCCCCTCCCCTTGCAGACAGACAGGGCTCCCGGTCAGAGTCGGGTTGGCGCAACCAGGGATCGAACCTCGGCCACAGTGGGCAACCTGCATTCCGGGCAAATGCCTTTACCGCTACACCACCCGAGGCCCCTAGGGGGAGTCGATTCTTTGGCGGAAAAAAATGTTTTGGAGTTACAATACACAATGGCAGGGAACAATTGAGAAGGCACTTTATAGATCAGGCAGGTGTTTTGTTTTTAAAAAGAACTATACATAAAGGAATAGAAAGCTATTCTTTCCCAAATAAACAGCTGTGATGTGTTATGTGGACATAGATAAGATGCGGTAGTACAACAGATCTGGGATTTGAAATGCACTACATTCATTAAGCGTGCAATAACTCTATTAAAGACAGACGGTAGGCTGCAGCACAGAACAACGGATGCTGGAACCAAGTCAAATATGGATTTTAAGCATTTTAAAGTAATTTTATAAATGTATTTCATGTATTCAAATGCATTTCTTTTATGTATTTGAAAGTGTATGCATTTGTGTTTTCGCACACCTTTGAAAATGTTACATTTCTAAAAATATTTTCATTTATTTTCAAACACAGGGTATTCGATTTCATTTGAGGTATTTGAAAATCCACCTTACATACACCTTACACCTTGGGGATACCCTGTTGACTAAAACCCTCCCCCCAAACTTTAGTTGAAGAACACATTCACCGTTTGAACCCACTCCTCAGAATTCCTCCCAGTCCTCACGAGCGCAGCCCAGAATCAAACCCAGTTCCCTTCGCCGCGTGCGCAGTGTAACACGCGACATCCTCGAAAAACCGCGTGACCTGAGACGGCCGTTTCCCAAGAAAAAAAAACGTGTGACAACTGTTTCAATTGAATCAGAAGTTCCCTTTACTCTCAAAACTCCCGCGTACCTGTGAGCCAGCCCTCGTCAGACAGAAAGACGGCCGGCTCTCTCGGCCCTCAGACTCGGCGTCTGCGTCTGGATACCGCCGTCGTTCGAGCGAACGGGAGGCCCAGCGGCCGTACAGAAAGCAGACGGATATCAACGTGGCTGACATTCCTCTGGCAACCCGCCGTTCGCCAAACAACCCTCCGCTCCGTCTCAGGCTCCTCACCGCCTCCGCGTGTCTCTTTCACCGCCTCTCAGAAGTGTGGCATGGTCGGGACGGTGGTCCTGGCACTGAGCCGAACCGAACAAGCCATTTAACGGCACGGTTTTTCTAGTAGGTTTACCTGTAGTTTGTATTGTGTCTGTTGACTCTCCTGTTATTTGCTGTGGTGACAAACCAATAATTCCCACAGACTAGTTCTTGGGTTTTGCTCTAATAAAGGAGCAGTCTGTATCAGGGCCGGACTTCCAAAGCACGGCCTCACAAGAGCAAGGTCTTGGCCGCCACTCTTCCACCTCTGGCTCCGGACTGAAAACCATTGCTGCCAGATGCTTTTGATGATATTCTCTACATTGTAATGTCTCTAGAAATCCCCCTCATCTGACATTGACTCCCATTGTCCTCCAAAACAAAAAACATACATTTGGGGAGGGATAAAATGCCAACTCTGGCAACCCTGCCTGAAAAGACCATTTTCCACTTGTTCTGACTTTGTCCTGTCCTAAACCCCCCCCAGTTTTAACGTCACACACTGGAGGGCCGCAGACTGTAACCTGGATATCTGAGAGGCCAGCTTCACAAGCTGCGGGACCGTGGCTCTCACAGGCAGTCAGGAGTCCAGACTGCCCGAGTCTGGGGACAATCGATTGGCTCCATCTCCCCCTGTCTCACCAGTCACTGTTTCCAGAAAGCTCTTTTGCAGACGCAAGCAGCAATTCACACACGCCTCTGTAGAACACAACTGTGAGCAATGGACTTTTACTTTTCCATGCTCTCAAATGTTAATTTGCCAAAGGCAGGGAATGCTATACTATATGCAACTTGAGAAAAGGAGAAAGTGGGCAAAAAGCCAGACTACTGAAACAAAGAATGAGATGACTCTTACAATCCCTTCTAATGGAGGATGTCTCTCAGAAATAGCAAGCCTAGCCTTGCTTTTCACTCAATTTCAAACCTGCGATATCATCTCCAAGCACAAACTATTCATAAAGGCATTCAATCGGTTTTTCCTACACGGTTCGTGGCCATGGTTAAGTGATCAAAGAGCTACACACATAAACAGTTTAATTTCAGCATGTTTTGAAGGTTCAGTTCACTCTGATGAAGGGCTCTGGATCACAGCAAGCAAGCAAATGTCAGGACCCTGAGTGCAGCAGGAGGTCCGTTTGAACTACTTGATACATACCATGCACTACACACCAAATTCTAGTGTTTGACTGAAGCTCTCCTTTAATATTTTAGTCAAATGAGAACGTTACTGCCTGAGAAGGTATTTGTCATTAAAGGTGAGGACATTTTCAGTGTCTTTCTCTTGTGCGGTTCTTCAAATTCACCAGCAGAGGTCACTGTTTACTCCACAGAAACAAACTCCTCGAACTTCAATCTTTTTACTGTATTCATGGGGGACACAGCTCAGGCTGAAAAAGGTTGAAACTGAAATCATTTTTTTTTTCACCTTCAGACTTTCCATTTAAAAATGGTTTAAGCCAAAAACGATTGGCCTTATTCATATGTCGAACAAATTTAGCAGACGCTAACACAGAGTGACTTATACAGTTTACATTTCTTTACATACAATCCATTTACACAGCTGGATATTTTTTTACTGAAGCAATTCAGGTTAAGTACCTTGCTCAACAGCAGTGCCCCACCTGGGAATTGAACCTGTAACCTCTGAGTTACAAGCCCAGCTCCCTAACCATTACACTACACTGCCATCCCAATACAGTATCACTTTATTTATCCCCTCCCTAGGATCATGTGACAGTATTTCATGCAGTATGGACAAAATATAAAAACCTCGGATCTGCGGGCATTCTGATCGTAGATTACATTGAGACTTTGCAGGATAAACATATGATCAGCAGTACTGAAATGAGACTGACAACATAATGGTAGAAGACTGCGAAATAACATTAACATGACATTGGGATGACAGAAGAATCACCACTGAAATGCGCCAAAAAGGCAGTTTTTTTTCTTCTGTGGCCAGACCAAGAAAAACATGACCTCCATGACCGGCTGCAGTCAGGAGTTTTGAAGCTGCCATCTCAGGGCCCACGCAGTCTTAAAAACCACTCCCGAGATCACATTCTTCTCACCTCCTGGTAAAATGCTGATGAAGATGACCAGCGGTCAGCATGACTAGTGGAAGTATGGTCATATGGAACGTCACTTTGGTCTGTAACTTTGGAAGTGAACAGATCAACCAACTATGACATTGCAGCGATGGAACAAGCTTAACAACTGAAATTAAAATTATTGTCATTTTTTTAAAAGACCATACTCAACTTTGTGTATGCGTGAAGCATTTATTTATTTTTATTTTTTTTCCCCATTTGTCCCCTACTTTTTAGTTTCCAATTCCCTCTCTCTCTCTTTCTTTGTGCCAATTATCGCTCCCTCATATGAGAACTTGTTACCGTAGTCCGGCCAGTAGCGAGCTCTGCCCTCCTTCGAGCCAGTGCCCACCTAGGCCGAAGCCTGTCACCGACGCACAACCACTCATATATGCAGCGAGTCTTTCCTTTGGCTTTTATCCCACCCCCCCCTCCCTGGAGCAGACAGCCAATTGCCGCCCCCTAGTGGCACTCTTGGCCAGAGCCAAAACTGGCGCGACCGGTGGAATCAAACCTCGGTCACAGTGGCTACCGTCGAATTCTCTTACTGCTAGACCACGCCGGCAGGCTGGCGTGAAGCATTTTCTCAGCAAAAAGAAGGCAATGCTGCTTTAAAAGGAAGGCCGTTCCAGGCCGGTCCTGGCCTAAAATGTGGCCACGTTTGTCCACCACAACATCGCAACAAAGCGCACAGCACAAAGGCCCGAGCTGTGGCAAGACTTCCACTCGAGGTCTGTACGCAGACAAAGTCATAAAAGCTGAATCTGGGCATAATAGCCCTCTTTTTCCTCAAGAGGAAGCAGGGTAGCAATCTGGACCTACTGGGAAGATTAAAAAAGCATTGGTGTCCTTTATTTCCAGCTCTTTTCGAGAAGCTCATCTAGTTTTACGTGTCTTATTCGTGCCTGACGTACGTGCTAATTTCATTATTCCAATTGACTTTAATCCCGTTTTGGGTGAGCTTTTTCCTTCAAAGGTTCGCTCCCTTTTGTAGTAAACAAGCTGGCACACAAGGCAGCACCCCAAAAATGAAATCATAAACACGGAAAAATGAAACTTGGACAACTGCACTTCCCCAACTTTGCACGGCCCGGGCTGCACCGTGGGGTGTGGAGCAGTTTTTTGGGGTGACTTCAAAGAAGCGAACTAGAATTTTTTCACCCGCCAGCAAGTCACATGAAAGGAGCAGGCGACTAAATCGCAATAGAAAAAAAAGGAAAAAAAGGAAAAAGAATGTGAAAGAGGCCTTTCATCAGAATTTCATACAAACATATGAGGAAAGTTAAGCATTGCATAACAGTAACAACTTTGACTGCAGGGTTTTTTCAGAGAGACTCATGCATCTAAACATATTCACGCTTATAAGAACATAAAATAAATGGTTTGCAAATGTGCACGAAAGGCCGTGCGTGTCGAGAACGCTGCGTTATGCCCCGGTGCCAAACATACGCGCTCTGCGCTAACGCTGAGGCTTCAGACAGACCGTGTCGGGGGGGGGTGTAAACCAGGCCTCACCCCGAATGACCTCCTCGCCAGCAAGGTCTGTCCATGCTCTCCTGCGCCGCCCTGCTGGGCTCTGTGTACACTCGCCAGTTTCACTACAGAAGCTTCTAGCAAAAGCAAACCTTCACCATTAAGTCCACAGCCAAGGAGGAGCTGTTATTCGTCTCTACTCGAGCTCTGCTTCTAACAAACATATGGGATCGCCCGGCCTCTAGCAGTTACAACGTTCAACGCTGGCCACTGCGACCGGGGTTCGATTCCACCGGCCGCGCCAGAGTCGGCTCTGCCACTAGGGGGCGGCAATTGGCTGTCCGCCCGACGGAGGGAAGGGAAGGGAAGCCGACATGAGTTCGCTGCATACAGGAGTGGCGGTCGACAGCTTGGCGAGTGCCATCTCGGAGGAGGCGATACTTCGCCTTTGTCACTGCCGGTCACAGGGCTATGGCAGCGGCCTCACAATACAAGGGGGGGATTGACATGAAAAAGAGGTAAAATGGGATAAAATCAGCAACAAATTCTTTAAAAAAACTAAATAAACATGTAAGATCGCCCTTGGATGGAGTGACACGCCTCAAAGTCCTGAATCGGAAGCGGACTGTGTCGGTGCCCACTGCTGGTGCTGAGGTCCTGTGTATAATTGGCCACCCAGGGAGTGAGGTTTTCATTTGGCAGGGTTTCACTTTACTCATCACAGCAGTTCAGCAATTACCTGAATCAACTCTCCAAACTGTGTGAGGAACAATGCACGCTGGCATTTATTTCAATCCTGGCCTACGAGTCTGAAGATGCTTAAAGAAATGTATGAACGGTGTCTGGGTTCGATACCACATCATCACCACCACTTTTCACCACATCTAGCGAAGGCTTTGAATTGCCTGCTTGCAGGGAGGCTCCTTAAATGCACACTGACTCGCTGTCCCTTTGGCCTCACCATCCGGCAATAAAAGAGGACCTGCTGCACCCTCAAAAAGACAGCTTCACTGGGCCTCCCATGTGGTCCAGTGGTTCGACACTGGCCACGGAGACCGGGGTTGATTCCCTGTCTCGCCAGAGTCGGCTCTGGCCGGGAGTGCCACTAGGGGCAGCGACCGGCTGTCCGCCCCAGGGAGGGGGGAGGGAAGCCGACAGGACGTTTGCTGCACATAAGAGTGGCCCTGTAGTACCGGGTTACGGTCGACGGCCTGGTGAGTGCCGTCTCGGAGGACACATTACTTCGCCTTCGCCACTACCGCAGGACTACGGCAGCGAACTCACATTAATAGGGGGGCATTGACATCAAAATAGCGGGTGTAATTGGCTACTAAAATGGGAGAAATATTTTAAAAAGACAGCATTACTGTTATCAGCTCATCACAAGAGGGACGGCTTAGAGCACCCAGCTCCATAAGATAACCAAGTCAACAATCACAACACACAATCATCCCCTTCCTGCACATTTTGATCTGGAACTACGAGGCACTGGCTCCCCTCCTGGAACACGCTCACGATGTCTGATGGCTCTGTGGAGCTTTGAAACACGCTCCCCATGACTGCATACTGGACAACTGCAAACTCCACTTTACTGCACAGTGTGGAGCTGGTCCCATTATAATCCCAGTGAAATGTGCATCCTGTTACATGCACACTCTGGTTAAGTGCATAACATCCCCACGAGCACGTGTGCAGCTGTCTCAATGCGATCGATGTATTTGCCAAACAAGACACTTGAACCAAAAATGCCACAGGAGCCAAACTTGTACGTGCTGTCTGTCAAATGTCTGTCTGTCTGTAATACCCTCGGCTACGTCATCAGCCGTCCACAACCAGGAGTCTGCTGCAGTGAAATAAGGGAACCCTGAGCAGAAGAAAAACACAGATCTAAATAATCAGATCAGACAATGAGATGGCTGATCAGATTGAAAATGCGCAGCCAGAGTCCGTTCCCAACAATTAAAAATCAAATGGTAATTTCGGCACAACGAGCCAGCCAGTCGTGTCCTCCTTTGGACGCCAGACTCTCCCCGTCGTAGAGGTCGACCAAACGTCACCCTTAAATCATCCATCGAACCGGAGACAGGACTGTGCGGATCGTCTCTTCGCAACGCGATGCTCAACAGGGAATGCTGGACGAAGCTCATCAAGTCATCACAGATGTGAACGAATGAATGAATGAATGAATGAAAAATTGGATGAGTTGCCGTACTTCACTGAGGTTCATATGTGGGCTTTCCCCGTTCCTACAGGTCACGGCGTTGAGGAAGCAGACGGCTGCAGGCCGGACCGTGCGGGCCGATGTGACCGCGCTCACCTGAGAGGACCACCTCGATCAGGTCCCCCTCATGGATGTCCTCGGCCGATGTCAGCAGCTGCAGGATGTTCTCCGAGCTCAGGTCATGGCGGAAGAGCAGGATCTTGTCGTACATGCCAAAGAAGCCGCACTCTGGGAACTGATGGGGGGGGAGAGAAGATAATGGCAGTGAGTGAAAATATATACCTTACCCCAAAAGGCAGTTTAAAGTCCTTGTAAATCTTCTTTATTTGATATTGGCTGCCACACTTGATGTTTTTTTTGCCTTTCTCAAGGGTGTGAATGACCCGTGTGTCGTCGGCAATGCACATAACTGTCACGGAACTAGATAGAACTGTCACATTTCGACATGAATACAAGCGTGGACTACCAGCAATGAAGAATGCCCACTTAAGATTCTGATCTGCCCACACGTACACCTGCATGGGTGGATCCCTAAAAGAATCTGGTTGGAGATCCGGAGAGCCTACAAAGAAGGTGCTGTCACATCGTAGGGCTGCGATAGGAGCCCAGTCCTGAGGAGAGGAGAGTGGCAGCCAACAAAAATTCCAGCAGCTTTTGAAAGACCAGTCTGAGCCATTGCTTCTGCCACTAACTGTAAACACAAGCCAGTACAACCTTTGACAATTTGCACTGCCCCTCTGTCAAGACTAAAATACATTTGCCTGCCCAGATTGTAAGCTTTATTACCAATAATTGTACATTTTGTACAAAATTGAACATTGTTTTTATGTTTTATTAACTTCTTTTAATTATTCGTTGTTTTTTTTGTGTTGTTGCTTGCTTTTTGCAAAAGGAAACATCACGTGCCACGATGTTTTATTTTTAAATAATAAACGTGAACTAAAGTTAACGCTCCTTCAAGGTTTCCATGGGCAAGCATACAAATAAACAAATACAAAATGTATTTACTTACTTACCAACTTACTTAAGGCTATCGATTTCACGCACTGCGCTGCATATCCGGCAGGCATCTGACAGTGGAAGAACACATTCTGAACATACCGCTGCGTCTGAATGATGATTCAGTTCTCGGAGAAATTACCCGAGTCACGGAGCGGCGGTGCAGCGCGTAACCGGGGCGAAAACGAATGGATGTCCGCGGACTGGAGATTAGCCGCGAGTGTTATCGAAGGAGACAGCGCCAGACAACATCTGCTTTATTCCACCCTTTTTCCAAACCGCTCTTCCCCCTCTCCCCTTTCAGTTTACCATCACCAGGAAACGTGGTACAACTCCCCCCAGGAAAAACCTACATCCAGCCATGTCTGCGCTCCAGAAATGCTAGAATATGACATTGAACGCGTATTTATTAATGTACCAATGTTACCGTACCGACTAAATCTCATTTACGCTTGTGTTTTTCAAGTGCAACCTGTCATTCTTTTGATTAGGGTCATATTTTACAGTAACGAGGCGATTGCTAGGGCTTTGTTCTGCACTGTTAACATAACATAACATAGCTGTTCTGCATGTGACATCGGATCTATCGTTATCCATGAGGCTTGCACATGGTTATGCTTGTGCTTTCCTACCAGAAAAACAAATACTCTTTCCTCCGACATCTTTGAAGCTACAATCGCCATACTAACGTATAGTACAATAGTTCAACAAGTGTATTTGTACGGTTTTGTTGAAAAACTGATCTTTGTGTGGAATTCTCAAGTCAACACATTCACCATTATCTAGCCAACATGAGTCCTGATTTTAATAATTTTCCTCTATAACCCCACCTTGGCTAAGGAGCTATTTGCCATAGCAAGGCCTGGAAAAGTGTAGCTACGGGACAACTAAAGTTGTTTTAATCTACGTGATAATATTGAACATATTTACAATACCTGGATACATAACTAAAAACAAATTGCTAGCTGCTCAGGTTTTGTGTGTAGTATTGAAGTAATCGCTCAGGTTCTATTGTGTAGCGTTGAGGTAGCTGCTAGGTGAGTAGCGATGTTAAACATTCAATCAGGAGGGTCAAAGAATCCGTAGTCTCCCACAGCTTGGCCAGGATGTGACCACAGCTGATAGTGAGTCACTTCCTGTTCCACAGAGCCACGGAGGTTACAATCACACCGGAGGCCCCGGAGGTATGACTGCTATCACTGCGCTCTTACCCACACACCCACACCCACACCCACACACACACAAATGATGGACTTGCATTCCTTGTCTTGAATCATTTGTTGAATCACTGTTTTTACAGTTTATCGGCGCGTCTACGTATCGTGAGAGTTTGCTCGCGCAAGATATTCACTGGGTTTAACTCGGTGTCGGTTTCCCTGCTGCTGTCGACTTTCCTTTGTCCGTTGAAAAAAAGATGACAGGGCCTGCACTGACCATCATCACATGTACAAAGCTCCCCATGATTTAAACACGGCCTTTATGTGCCTGCCAGAAAGGAAACACTGGCTTCACGCTGCCAGGAAAATCCCCGTATTTGTGGGGCATAGCACTATATTTCTGCACTCCACTCTTTCCCACACAACCCCATTGATAACCAGTCAAATGAAAACTTAAGACTAGTAATTAAACATCTCATTTGAAGAGGGTGACAGTTAGCAGCCAACAGAAAGAAAGACGGGGGTGTTGGAAAGGTGAAGCCCGCCCTGTGGGGGACGGGATCTCACCTGGCCGTAAGGATGAGGACGCTGAACCCGCCTTCCCCATTGGTCATCATGGACGGATGGAGGAAATGATGGGGAACAGCAGATGGGAGAGAGTAAACAAGCGCTTGGCACTTTAATGTCACTTTTATATCTCTAGAGCACAGGTGTCAAACTCATTCCATGGAGGGCCGAGTGTGTGCAGGTTTCTGTTGCAACCAATGCACTACACCAGGTGATTTCACTAATTAGCTCACTTCTTCAACTAAGGAGGGAACCTAATTGAAATCACCTGGTGTCATGCATTGGTTACAACAGAAACCTGCACACACTCGGCCCTCGATGGAATGAGTTTGACACCCCTGCTCTAGAGCCACCCGGTTTGGCAGGTCGAGGGAACGGCTATGATGTTGTCTGTAAATTTCACTGCCGAATCTTTCTTTAAACCTTGAATGAATTATTGAGTGAAAGTGTCCTCCATCCCAAACGTGGACGAAACATGAAAGAGGCTCTGTCTGTCCGTTTGCCGTGGCGGCGGCTCACTGCCTCGTCCAAACGGTATGCGGCTCGACCTCTAACCTCCGGTGCTCGCGTGCCATTTTCCCTGGCGTGAGGATCTCAAGCGCAGTCGCACTTTGCAGTGCGAAATTAGGAGAAGACAAGAAGAAGAAAAAACGCCAGGCCTTTGTTCATCTTGCGGCGGCTTAGTGTGGAAAAACATCCACGGGCTTTCATCTCCAGACACACATCAAAACCCAATGAATCACCACAAAGTTAATGCAGGGGTGACCAAACTGGGATCTGGAAACCCCCAGTTGTCTACGAGGGTCCTCAGCAAAGAAAGGCTCCTTACCTTTAAATAATATTCAGTTTATATTTAAATATTATTGAAATAAAGTACATAGACTTTCAGATAAAATAAACCATGGCTGGTTTGCACATCCTTAGTAGTACTATGATCATTGCAATTATTAAAAATGCATGCTGTACAAAATAGCTCCATGTCTTATGTAGGCTAGATCCGTGATGCAATGACATCACATTATGATACCTTACTTATGATATGTCCCACAGCTGAAGGGCACCTTGGGTGGTTCCCCCAGCAAAAGTATAACAAAGTGTGATGAGAGCCATATCACGGCATTAAACCCAGGATTAACAGTCCGTGGAGGTGTTCTGACAGGAATTTTCCATCACACCAGTCACTTTATTACAACGTAAACATCGGCCAACACTTCCCCCCGGTATAAATCCAAATCACACATTAGTTAGACCTCTCTCCCTCCTTCCACAGCCCATAAACAGGCACTTGTGCTGTGCTTAATTACAACCGTGTCCCTGCGAGCGATCAACATCCAGAGCGCATTTCCAATGTATAAAATTCCGGGGCGACAAACTTGGCACAGCGCGCGACTCAATATTAAACAAGTATTGCTATTTGAAACAAGACGAACGCTAATGAGAAAAACCTTGGCACTCGTACGCACTCGAGCTCGTTTGGATAGAAAACCAAAACGGCAGCGTTTCTTTCTTTTGGGGCGGGGGGAGTACGTTATCGACCTTATGACATTATGTAATGCCATCTGTAAGACATTTTCTGAAGTAAGTCGTTCCATGGCTTGCCTCTGTCTGTGTAAAATGTGCATAACACAAGCAAGCCCGAGCTTGGCTAGTCCACCGCCTTCCCACAGCTTCAGCACGGAGCCCTGACCTAATCTCGAGAATAGGCTTTCGGTGACTCAAACAGGCCGGGAGAAGACTGGGGACCTAAGAGCTTGTTAGCTGGGTGTCACTGCCCCGCTCTGGGCCGCTGTGAAATTCAGCCCCACCTCCCAAAGGCCATCAAAACCGGCAACGACTGCATTAATCCCCACAGGGGACAGAACGTGTAGAGGCAATTTATGAGACATACAAATCAGTTAGGAGCTGTGCTTGAGTGTGTCGTATGCAATTAACACCAGCATTGCACATTCTCATGGCGAATCCTCATTTTAATCAGCTGGGAGCAGTATGACATTGCATGTTTGAAAAAAAGCTGCCCTCCACAAAGGCGTACGCACACACACACACACACCGCAAATCAGTCCCCGGGACCTACTCAAAGCCCTTTCTTGGAGCGGCTGTGGAAGAAAGGGCTTTGCCTCCCTAATCTGTGATTAAACGGAACAATCTGCCGCAGATATGGCAAATCCTTTTAATGGCAGGAGAACAGAGGGAGTACAAACGTTTCAGCGAAAAATAAAAGTGCAAACACACGGCGGTACGGTGCACGGTGTGGAAACTGGACTCGGAACCAGCGACCAGCGGCCATAAAACCCTCCTGTAGCCTCCTACTGCTGGCTGACGAGATCTTTTGGGAATAAAAAATAAAAAACTTTTTATGGGGGTCATTTTTCTTTATAAATAATAAGAAAATTAATGGAGAATCTGTTTTCTGATTGGAATATATACAGTTGTTGTGGTTTTGGCGTGGCCTTGTGAATACGTGGCCTGAAACCCTACGGTGCCTTATTGGCCATAGGCTTTCTGTGACAGGACTGTCCTCGTATCATTGTGCGTCAGGTCAGCCAGGAGCCTGCTCTCTGCCTGCAACAGCTGAGCACGAAGTGTGTAGTCCTCAGATGCAATGACCACGCAGCTTCGCTGGTCGACTGCAGAGTGAACCGAAGTAGCGACCGGGAGCCCACGCTCCAGAGGAGAGCGCATGCTCGCCTGCGCTCTTCCAAACTGACGGAGGGCGCTGTAACTACGAGGTCGGCTTAGAAATAGACGCAACATGAAAAGGAAGGCTAAGCTACATAGCCCACCAGCGATGAGGAGTTCGGGATGTCGTTCCGTGTTATTGCTCCCATTAGGCCCACATGCGGGTTTATCTCTGCCCTCAGAGAGAAATGACGGAGGGGCTGGCATCGCTCCAAGACATGAAAGCCTAAACTGTTATTTAGCTTTTTTAAGTGCGTTTCAGAAATCTGTTGCAGAGCTGCCGTGCTCAATAAAAACCCCACCAGAGGCAAAGCTAGGAAGTTGGAGATTGCCATCGCAACATGGGCGCAGTCGTCATCGCTGACACCGCCCGCCCCCTTTTCTGTTGTTTTGCATGTCAGTTTCCAGCTACCTTTGACACCAATGCCTAGCACCCCAAATCTGAGGCCTCCATCTTTCTTTTCCAATATTTAAACCCAAATTTTTATTTTTTTCTCCCAATGTTAAACTGCTTTGTAGGCCCATCTCATGGCTGCAGCTTCACTCCAAAACATCATAAACTGCAAACAACTTCAGCTTCAATCTGAATCATAATTACAATTTTTTTATTCCCTCTTGTGATGAGTTAAACAAGTCTCCACATATTTTTCAGGAGCAGTATACCGTTTGCACTAAATGTTCCAGTTCCAAATACTGAAATCTTGTTTGCCATTTAGTCCATCAGATGAATAAACAAAAACGGTCCCAGTCCTGAATCCTTTGGGGTTGACGCTAACAAAATGACATTCAAACAAAGTTAAAGTGCGCTACATGTGTGAGGGGCCATGGGGCTTGTTGAGTTTGCGGGTTATTGTTTAACAACGGACCATCAAACATGCCCATTCGCTGCCAGATCACGCTAATACCAAATTAGTGGAAAATGCTTTGAGTACACAGTCCAAATGTGTTTGCTGGAAAGAAGTGGTTTCCTGCACACAAGGGTTTTTAGGAGAAGTGATTGAAGTGTGTAAGTAATTACTTCAACCACATTCAGTGGAAATATGCTCTGGAAAACAATGTTCATTTGCAAAGGAACAGAAAGGTTCCCTTCTGCCTCCAGAGCGTCACATTGGTGGTGCTTTTATTAAATTATTAATATAACTAGAAAGTGCAAATGCATATAGTCCACATAGCAGTCAACTAAAATAGTCCATATGCATGACCCTTTTTTTGCATTTTCATCATAACAAGGCAGAATATCTTTACAACATTTGTCACTTGGCAAAACGGGTTGGTAATATTTACCAAATATTATATCATAATATTTACAGAATGCTATACACAGTGTTTCAGAAATGTTTACACTAAAGGTTGGAAAAATAAGAACAAGCTGCTTGGACTGGTTCATACAGTTGCATATATGTACTGTATACATCTATCCATAAGCAAACTGCCAATGAAACAGAAATATGCTGGTCCGTTTTCACCTGCAAAATTGCAGTTTCTCAAATGGAGTTTTCTGCAATTTTATAAAATGAAAGAGCAAAAAATAAGTTTGATGTGTAAGAGTTCATAGAGTATAGCTATAATTAAGCTATAACTAAGCTCCAATGATAAGAGGCTATTTCAAAAGCATGTTTTACACCAAACCAAAATGAAAGCTCCAGCTAACGGCTGTTGGATTTACCCCAAAAAAGGCTTTCTTTTCATTTTGTATCTTGGCATATAAAGGACAGATTAATAATGTCAATACGCACGTGCAACAGTTTTAAAATCTTCCCTCAAAGTTGTGAAGCCAGTAGAACTTTGGACTGCAGCAACATCAGGGACGTCCTTAGATTTCCAAACTAAAATATTTATTGAGTTGCTTTGTAGTTTCTGCAACAATGTATTTTGTTCAGAAAGCACGCACTAATGACTGCTTTGCAAAGCGGTCTCAAAGTTTCCATGCAAATATGAGCCACTTAAGTTGAACTTAACACAGGCTCTAGCAAATGAATTTGAATACTTAACAGACCTAATTTACATAGTTCCACCCCTGTTTCGTTGCACCTATTCCAATATTACATACAGCATATGCACGTGAAAAATCACTTGTGCCAAGGAGAAAGGCGAAAAAAACGCCTGAAAAACAGTGCGTAATTGTGAGACTGACCCACTGCCACCGGTTAGTAAATCCCAAGCAATTGTTTGTAGAACCCGTAGCGCTACTTTTTCCATCTCTGCGCACACTGAATCATTTAATAAATCCTGCCTTCAGTGTTCCTGAAAACAGACTAGCTACGGACGCACATCTGGCTAGAATTACAGCATAAATGAGAGAGACTGCATTCGGGAGGGGGCGGGGGGGTTCTTGGTCAGTGCACTGACTTTTTTTCCAGCCAGCTGGGCTGGTTATAGTCAAATAACAGGCTATCAGTAATCAATCTCAGAGGCAGCTCTACGCCGATATGATTCATCGAGATTTAGATTATCTGCCGAATTGCTGGTAATCAGAACATTTTCCTGCAATTCCATTTTTCATTCGCAAATTGCTGGAAAATTGCAGGTAATTCGTTGCCTTGTTGCTTCCCAAAAACCAGACCCCGCCAGCAAAACACACTATGCGCCTGTATAAAGACAAAAATACAACTTCTATTAGCAAAGCCAACAGCCATCTAGTGAGGAGTGTCTCACTACCCCAAGAGGACCTTTCAGCGAGGGCTTCTGCACAACCACTAAGTGGATAAAGTGCACTGACCGGGCTTCTTAAACACAGTAGAACCTCTGAGACACAAGAGAGCACATTGGGGATGGAGGTCATTCGGAAATGTTTGTAATACACCAATTAAAAGAGTTTGAATCCTTTAATGATTGAAATCATTACTAACATTACTGTTGCCTTGGTTTTTTTTGATAAAAATAAGTTGCTACTCACTTCACTACATTTTGTAGCTGTGAACGACATTTGGTTGACCGGTTGGCCCGTAGCTCTGAGTTTGTACGTTTCGTATCTCTGAGGTTCTACTATGCTACTTGAGTTTTTACTTAACTCATGCCCTTTAGTCTTTACAGCCTAGTGAACCTGCCACTTGCCCAAGTGAGTCTCTCCGCCGATCAATGCATGAGGAAATGCCCTTTGTTCCTACCACACATTGAATTAAAGACATTCTCCCCATTGGCAGGTGGGGAACCAAGCCGAATACTGCAGTTGACCCATAAGGGTGCCTACACACAAAAGGTGGGAACAAGCTAGCTAGCTTGCATTCATTTTGTCCTGTAGTGAAAGTCCACCTACTCGAGGGGACTGGTTGTGCATGGAGAAAGCTGTGCGGTAGTATGGGAGAGGTTTTCAACATGCGCTGGGCCAGCTTTTGCTGCCCGTCCATCCAGCCATCTCTGCTGTATGCCCCTGGATCGCCTCCGTTGGAAACCCCGCTCACAGTAGAAAACCTCTGCAGGGCCCCAAAGACTCCGGGCGGTCTAAACGCCACAGCCCATCTGCGCTGTCGTTACCCTCCTTCGTATGGTTTGGGGTTTTTTTTCGCGGACCGCTGATCCACTTACAAGCCCCATCAGATGGGCCCACGGCGCTCTCAACCCCTCCACTGCGGGCCCGGCAGCGATTTTCCACTGCAGAAAAAAACAACAAAATCCATCAAGCTGCCAGGCCAGCGCCTGTAGAACCAGGAGGAGTGGAGTGGTGATTTGGATCGCTTTCCCGCCCCCCTTTCTTCTTCTCTTTTTTTAAAGCTGGTTGCTCCGAGCCGAATGCCCGTTTACCAGGCGCAGATGCGCCGTTTGTCTTGCTGGTCGTAAATTATCGTGGAAACTGCCGAGACTCGATTCCAGGTAAATCCTCCCAACAGGGGAGAATGTGCATCTCAAGAACACTGATTCAATAGGAAAAATAGAGTGCTAAAGTCGTAGGTGCATTAGTGTAATCGGAGTTTCTGGGAAAGGCGTACAATTTTCCATGTGGACAAGGGCTGCCTCGAGCTGATAAAAGCAATTCCCATTTATTTTCCCACTTAACGACATCTTTGCCGCAGGCCCGACTCATTCCTTTTGAGGACAAGATGGCACAACCTTGAAAATACATAAAAGTCATAATCTGATGGACTATATGCACGTGTGTGTGTCACGCCATCTATTACAGGGAGAGGCCCTCGGGGCGTTCGATCCCAGGGCTTGACACGGCCGTAGGCTGTAGGTAAATGCCCAGCCTAGATGTGCTGAACGGTCGTTTCTCATAACGATGCATTCATGTAATGTGTTATGTTATCATGTGCTTGCGCTCTCTAACATTGCCACGCCTGTTTGTGGGAACATACTGCGCACAGATGTTTCGACGAACGCGCGCGCTCATGCAGGCATGCACGTACGCAGACATGCACGCGTGGATCCATCATCTTCCCCGAGACAGAATGCGTCTCTCCTCCAGTGCATAACGCGCTGAAGATGGCAGGAACAGACCTCAACGATCAATTTCTGGTAACTGGACCCCCGAGGAGGTGGAGATCCGCCACAGCGATCCACCCCTCAGACCCCTACGCCGCGCGTTCTGCAAGCGCAACACCACAAAGAGGGATGGATTACATCATCGCTGCGCTGCAACACATAGCGGGAGATGTAAAAGAGGGTTATGAATGTGTTTGGTTAACCCATTTCAGTGTCAGGGAATATCTGATGTCTTTGTCATTCATTAGCGATAAAAAGCTGAGTTCATTTCCTGCTTCATTCAAAACATGATGCACCTCAAACCATATTCTCTAGAGTAAATTAACTTTATCTACACCACAATATTGAAAACATTGTAGCGTTGCAAGCTCAACGGGAATAAGGAAGAGAACAGGATTAGCATTATCGTGAAGAGATTATTTCCCTCTCTTCACAGTATGACATCCATGTGGACCTGAACCGTAACATAACTTAGTTCAGAAATAAAAATGTTTACTTTTAGTTGTTGCTTGCTGAAACTGTTGTTTATTTCGTTGTTTTTTTTGAGAAGCGTTCAGTTCACCATTGCAGTTGTCAACCAAAGATCTGGTGATCAGATTTGTGAGACTGGTCAGCCCAGTAGTTATACAGGCACGGGGTTGGGGGCTTGGCTCCAGGGGTGTGGGCATTACTTGTGCAGGGAGCATGTGCCTGATACACAGTGGGTGAAGCAAGCCAGAGCCAAGATGTGCTCAAGTAGACATCCACGGTCCAGTCAGCACAAACCACTCCATCTAATAAGAAAAATGAATTAAACACATTTTTTATCCCCCCTCCCAGGGTTATATTTCTAGCCCCAGACACTCTGAGGCCCGCTAAGCCTTCAGCTGATTTAAACACAGGCCTATCCTCATGGCTTCTCAAGGTGATGAATTACTTCCTGTAGAGGTGCTGGGCTGCAGCGTAATCGAGTAGTTAAGTACCTGGACGTGTAACGGAGAGATTGCAGGTTCAAATCCCAGGTGGGACACCGAAATAGATTTAGGTCATTAAATATTCAACTGTATAAAACAATGACGTGTGAAAATAAGTCATGTTTATTTTCTGGTGCAAGTGGCTCCGGATAAGAGTGTACAAAAAAGCAAACAAATAACAATGTGAAAGTATGCTCCCTGCGGGCGGGCGGGGCGGGGGGAGCGAGCGAGGCGTGGGGGAAGGCAGGCCAGGCCGGTGGTGACTGTCTCCGTCAGCTGCTCCGTGCACAGGAAGGGCTGGGAGATCGTCAAATTGGTAGCGAGCCACATCCTCGCGAACAGGGCCATCCGACGAGATCCCACATTCCTTTGCAGTGACAGAGTCTCGCGGCAGCACGGGCCACCAGTGAGTAAGCTGGCGCGGTGTTCGCGTGTGTGTGTGTGTGTGTGTGTGTGTGTGTGTGGGACGGAGGAGGGCTGAGTCACAGGATTCGAGATCTTTCAGGAAACGAAAGGAAGGCCTGGGAGGTTGACTGTACCCAGTTAGAGCAGGAAACTTGTGGATCGAGCACGACGTTAAGTGCTTTCAGATGCTAACAGGCACTATGCTTTATAAATTAAATCCGTTATTGGTATTAATGCTGTTATTATTATTATTATGCCGCTAAAATTCACACGACTCCCCTGTGTCATTCAAAGGTTTCTCCTCCATCTGTGGAAGCCGGTGGCTATTCCCTGCTGGTTTGTAGCAGAATTATACTATTGCAGTCATTTTAAGTTTAATGAGTAGCTGTGACAATTACGTTTAAAGAGGTTTAAGCCGGTGAAAACAACAGTCCACCGCCCCTTCAGATAGCAAAGGTAATGCAGTGTATACAAGCATGTGTTGGGAACATTAAAAACTATGGCTGTGCTCTCTCTCTCACTGTCACTGCATATCCCAATCACTGCTGCATGTTCTCACGAGGGGCTGCCAATCCATTATAATTGTTATATAAATGTTATTGCTGTGCTCTCTTACCACGTAGAGAACTGGGCTTGTGACTCAGAGGTTGCAAGTTTAAATCCCAGGTTGTGCCACTTAGCCTGAATCGGGTCAATAAATATCCAGCTGTATAAGTGGACAGCTTGCAAAAATGTAAGATATTCTAACTCGCTCGAGATAAAGTCAAGTAATCCCCTCAGCAAATAAACAACAACATTGATCACTGTGCTGTCTTTTAGGGCCACTATCGCAGATAATACTATTGCTGTAATTCTCATAGGCATTTTACCATAGGCTTCACATAACCACCTGTTCACTGGCCTCGAGCGTCGACCTTCCGCAGTTCCGCATTTAACAATCTCAATTGCGTTGCTGATGCGGTGGAAAAAGCAGACAAATATTGACAGACAGATATGTTTATTTCAATGTTCATAAAAATAAGCTGGATATGAAAGTGCCCTTTGCTATTATACGGGAACACTATGATTGCCGTAGGCAGCCTTCCACAGTGCCAGCGTGCTGACAGGTCCGTCAGCCCAGGCAGACGGGAGAGAGAGAACACAAACTGAAATAGACAGGAAAACAGTCTTTTTGGATAAAGGCGGATGGTTGGCTAAATGCAAAACAGAACGTGGTGTACCTCTCCACTAACCGCCGTCAACTGAAGAGTGGAAAAAAGATGGGGAAATGTGCAGAGGGAGAGGGAGAGGGAGAGAGAGAGAGAGGGAGAGGGAGAGAGGGAGAGGGGAAGAGAGAGAGGGAGAGAGGGAGAGGCCCTTTCTAAGAGGCTGAGTCTCTGAGCGTCAACAGACCAGAGAGGAGAGAACCACATGGACTGGAGGGTGACCATGCCACTTGCCGTTGACCGCTCTCCTGCCTCACTCTCCTCAGCGCCCACTGCGGCCTGCTTGCACCCAAACAGCTCGACAGCCGTGCAGAACAACAGAACACGACCACCTGACGTTTAAATCGAAATCTAAGTGGGTTACTTACCATCCGCACTGTGTGTTTTGGAAAAAACACACCCCCTCCCTCCGCTATCATCTCACACAACCCCCCCCGCCCCCAACGTCACACATTTCCCCCTCAGGGTCCCAGTTACACCCCCTCCCCACCCTTCCACACAGGGATGTAACTCAGGACACGGGAGCAGGCCATTGTCCACAGCCTTCCATGTTTTTCACCAGGAGCCGCAAACAAGGAAAGACAAAGACATACATCTGTCAGAGTGCCTCAGCCCAGTTCCCCTTCACACAGCCTCCCGCTGCGTTTCCACATCCAGACTGCAGCAGGGCCCGGGACAGACTGGGGCAGCTCTTTCATCTTACAGCGCCGATCGAATACTGTAGCTGTACGACAAAAAGAAATGTAAGCCACTCTGAATAATGGAACATAAATATAATATTAATAGCGGGGGTTTCAGTCGCCGTCCGTCAAGAGTTCCGCAGCGCCCCAGTGGCTCCTCTACTTTATTTGCCAACTGCAGTCTGCCTGCGTAAGCTGCGAATGAAGTGTGCGCATTCTAACTGCGCAGGTCAGCTGGTGACCTGCAGGGTGTAAAGGTAGTGGTGGCGCATGCTTCAGAGGAGAGCGCATGCCTGCCTACGCTCTCCCAAATCGACAGGACATCACAACGGCCTAAGAACACAATTGGGAATTCCAAATTGGGGGAAAAAAATATCATCAGGGGAAAAAAAAGGCTAAAAAAAATAAAAATAAACAAAGATAAAAGATAATGTAGATGAATGTACACAAACTAACACTGAGATGGACGTCAACAGAAGCCACGCTTCTCTGCAGCCTAAAGAACTCGTTGCACTTCCTGACTCCCGGCTTATCAGCTTGGCAGATCTCTCAAACGGTTACACCAACAAGGAAACGCAACAAAAAACACCCCCGATTACAGGCGAACGTCTCTTTTTCCCAACTCCGCACACGTCGATCAGAGCTGCAGCCCTGGCTTGGAACAAAAAAAAAAGAAAAAAAAAACGAAAGAAAGAAAGAAAAGACTGGGACACATATGGTTTTCATCGTGCGAACCTGCAGCTCGTAACATAATGGTAGGAAATCACCCCGTTTCTGGGCTCCAACAGTAACCCCATTGTTGTGTCTCCTCACATCTGTGAATCGCGGCCTCCCGTGTCAGTGACAGGGTGATGTCATCGGCTCAGGAGGCGAGGTTGATGCAGCAGACCGACGGGGGCCAGACGCGCGGGCCGTCTCTCCTCCAGGGTTCCCACACTCACGGCTCCAGCTCAGCTCAGGTCCTTTAAAGTTCCCCTTCTCCCAGGGTCAAGGGGCCACGAAGACTGCGCAGTAGGCTACGTTACAAGCCAAACATCAATAAAGCAATCAAAAACCGGCCTCAATATCCCCGAAAATGAACGTTGTCCCAAGAGCTGCAATTTTCACATTGTTAGGTCACGTTGGTCTGTAGTGTTAGGTGGATGCTGGAGAGCCGGCTCGAAGAACATCACCGAACAACCCAGACAAAACCAACCTGACACAACTTGAAAACTTCATAGAAACATAAAAAGCAGATTACTAAACTGCTGCAATTACTTAAAAGCAAACCAAAAAAATGTATTGTAACCGCAATCTACTCTACAGTAACTCTCCTATTAATCATTTATTTGGCAGGAACAGTGTGCAATTTTCAACATGAATATTAGTGCATCCAGTACACTGTACCAGTTAACCATAGAGAGTTATCTCGAAGGTTAAGTCATACTTCAAGCAAGAACTGAATTAGCTCAGTAGAATCATGATATTTTTTTTAAGTTGATGGATTGCCCCAAGCCTCAATCCCGACTGTGCCAGCGCCTGACAGGGCAGCCCCGCACGGCGGCGCACATTCGGCGATACTGTAGCATCGCCCAGGGAGGGAGGGTGAGGCAGGTCGCTCCTCGCCTCGACACACAAGAGCAACTCCTCCTGTGAGCCGGGCGCCTGCAGTCTGCCTGTGCCAGCTGTGGAAGTGCCGAATCCCTCCGCTGGAGAGGAAATAAGTGGCGGCTGGCTGCGTCGCGACTGCCCGGGAGCACCAGCGTGCTTGTCTGCGCTCTCCCTAATTGACAGAGATGGGGACGGGGACTCCAAAACGGATTGGCCACTCCAAAACTGGAAGACGTTCAAAAAAAGCAATAAAAAGTAACAGCTGATGGAGAAAACTGGCCAAACTTTTAGCACATGTGGCATGTAAATACTCGTGCTAACCATGAACACCTGCTGCAATGCCGTGCAGTCAGCATTTTGCACAACCCTGCACTTTCGCTTATTGGCTGGGAAACCCCATAACATATTTGAGGATTTGATTAATATATACGGTACTTCATCAAATGGTGCTCATAAACGACTTAAAAGGAAAATATGAAAGCCATCAGTAGCCCCTGTGGCCTTTGCCCGTCGACCCTGTGACCAGAAAATCGGCCCCTGGGAAACCGAGAAGGTAACTCTGGCGTCAGGTTTAATCGAAAGCCAGAGCGAGGACCTGGAGCTAAAGAGAGCATTAATCAATTAACCTATCGGACGTCCCTCGTGACCTGAAAATCAACTGGCTTCTCGGCAACAGAGAGGAAGATTTGCATCAAGTTCCATCAAAATCCCACTGGCTATGTCAGAGACCAGAAACTACTTTTCCCATGGGGCCGCAGAACCACAGGATAACAAAGCGAAAAACGTATACTGTTTAAAAATATTAGTATACAAGTTTTATTTTTCCTAAAAGCCTTAAATATGTCATTTGTGACATGTTCAAAGTACAAAAATTATCTTTGAAAAAGGAAAATTATTTTCCATTTTGTTGGATAAACGACCCCCTGAAACTCCTCCCGCAGACCCGAGTTTACGAACCGCGCTCCAGCCGGAACGCTGAGTGATGGCGGGTGCGGGGGAACGCGGCCTGGCTGCCGATCCCCGTTCGTGTGTTTCGCGCGCCCCGGAGGCCCCCGCTGGGAGGGAAACGCACGTGCGCTGCGGTCGGGGCTCCAGAGCCAGCCACGCGGAACCCGCCAGCCGGCGCTGCTCAGCCCGAAACTCGGAACGGCGTTCCCCTCTGCCAAGGGAGCGTGCCCGTCGCGGCTCGTCCCGCTCGCCCCTCGCCCTCCGGCCGGTGCCCGTCCCGCTCCGCCGAAACCGACAAAACCGACAAAACGACATCACGGAACCGCACAGATGGTAGGAATTAGCCAGCGAGCGGGGAGCGTTTAAATCATAAATGACTCTCAGTCCTGCGAGACTGACGTTCCCTTTCTCATTTCGGGTTTCAGCGATTCTCTGCAGTGGCTCTGCAGGAAGTTCATTAGCATTATTATTATCACCGATTTTCTTCCATCGCTTTTTCGTGACCATGTGCACGTGCGGAGCGCAGAGGTAAGCGAAAGGTTAGCTTTAAATGCAGATGTATCTCTAAGGAAAAGAACATCAACTTAAGTCATACGCAATATACTTTATGGCGAGTGTGACCGCACTTCAAAACCACAGAAATTCTTCCAGGGAGGCTTTCAAGTAATTCTGTAATGGACTCGTGTTCCACGCTTCTTCCAGAAACTTCCAAACTTTGTGTAAGCTCCTGGGACCTCGTTTTGAACTTTCTCTCTGCCCAAGAAAGTCCCACACGGCTTCAAATGGCACAAAAGGTTTCAGTTTCATTATGCATCAAAGAAGAAAAATGCAAAGTCATGTCATTGCATGTCAGTGCACATGGTAGCCTTACACAAAGGAGTTGACGTTGGAAAAATGAGTAAAAAAGTATGTTTTAAAGTCCTAGTCATAAAGGTCAGAGTGCTTTATTCAAATCTCACCATCACTTATAGTACAGATTCAGAACATGTATGTAGCTGGAGTGTAGCTGGAGTGCGGGGAGAGTGTTGGGGAGAGGGTTGGGGAGGGGGTTAGGGAGGGAGGCAGGCAGGAGGAGGTGGGGGGCGTACTCGTTGTGACCTCTGCTTTTCCTGGAGGCCAGTGGGCACAGTTTTCCAGGAATGCATGAGCTAAAGTCCGCCGCACTAATTGGCCCCGAGCATTTATTCGCACTCTCTCTCTCTCACACACACACACACACACTATCCTCCCCAACCCCCCAACCCCTCCAAATACCTGAGTGAAAAAAAAAACACAGTTCAACACGACCATGCAGATGTGTGCTGTCCACGCTGGGGGGGTTGGGTTGGGGGATTTATTTCCTGTATGTTTCCACAGCTAGTCTTGGCTCGGGGGGCGAGAGGCGCGCGGCGCTCCAGTTTCCATGCCGCTCGCCTCTCTCCTCCAGCTTGGCTCGCCCGCTACCTGCTTCCAGGCCTCCGTTACCGCGGCAACCCTTAACATGTTGACAAGTTATCCTCCACGTGAACCTGCGGGGGAATGATAAAAGCTCGGCCCGTTACCGAGAAAAAGTCCCCCCCCAAACGCCGCGGTGAGAAATCCCTGACTGGCCGTTACACTAATATTCAAATGTGAAGTGGTCATTAAAGCTATTAAAGCCGACGCCACAAGGGAAGCAGCAGATGTAATGTAGAGTACATTTAATGGAGAGGGGAACTCCGGAGCACCTTCTGCAGCGCGTAGCCCGGTGCGCCGCACAGAAACGCAGGCAAATCCCAGATGTTTTCAGGCGTCGTGAGACGAAGATGGAAACCGTGCGCCGTTTGAACTGTTTGGCTCCAGAGCCATTACTCTACGGAGGGTGCATAAAATCGCTTGACGTGCAAGGACCACACTTTGGGTCGCAAAAACTATTTTTGCCCCACGCGGGTTGTTTAATTTTCTTAGGGCATGCGCCAGGCAGAATATAGAGGCGTCTCAAACGACTTTCATTGGTTTAATTACAGAGGCAGGGGTGCAGGCTTCATCCTGGGTCGCCAGACTTGGAGGTATCAGCCTACCAAGCGATTGGAATTTTGACTGTGGAAATTTGACTTTCGAATGAGGGACATTTCAGAGTGAAAATGTATGGGATTAAATTATAGAGGGGGATTTTTAAAGAAAGTATGATGGTAAAGTCTTGAAAATTTGTATGGGAGTCGATTGGAGGTGATATTTTGGGGGATGAATTCACAAGGATCTGGTAACAAGGGCCTCATTCACTGACTCCAGACACCAGTTCTGGTGTACTGTGCTGTGTACTACATTACATTACATTACAGACATTTAGCAGACGCTCTTATCCAGAGCGACTTACAGTTTACATTTCTTTACAATCCATTTATACAGCTGGACATTAACTGAAGCAATTCAGGTTAAGTACCTTGCTCAAGGGTACAACGGCAGTGTCCCACCTGGGGATTGAACCTGCAACCTTAACGTTATAAGCACAGTTCCCTAACCATTATACCACACTGCTGCCGTGTACTGTACTCTCAGCCACAGTGAAATCTGTTCAAATGAGTGAGTGTATCCCCAGGACCGGGGGTAAGTTAAAATGTTCATAAAGCTGCCCTGTGAGGAAACATTTTTAGTTTCCCCTCCCCCCCCGCCATATGCCAAAAAACTGCCAAATTTCCTTCCTCCGCTGGCTTAATCACCCTTTTCTGTGAGCAACAGAGAGCCGCTAACTTAGAAGCCAAGATACACTCCAAACTCAAGCAAGGAAAGGAAGAAAATTCTAATTGTTTCCAAACTTTTCAAACCCCACCAACTGTTTAATTTAGCCTGTTTGTGAAATACTGATATGTACACACACAGCACATTTTTAGGTACCACCTTTGTACTGTCACTGTTTTGATTATGACCCCCCACCCCCTCCACATATAAATATTGCTGTTTTTTAAACATGCATTACACTATATACTGTGATTTGAGATGGATTTTTTTTTCAATGCAGTGTTTTTTTCAACACTACTATAATCAATATATATAATCAATAAATCAATATTCCATACCATGCAATACAAATTCCCTTCCGCTATCATGGCTCTAACACATTCAAAATGCTAAGCTCTGCAGCCATTAGTTTAAGCAATGAAGTATTTCCACTTAATGCTGAGTGTGTAAGCGAATTGTTAAGCCACGCAGAGGGCGTCGCACACAGTGCAGAAACGCACTGAACTTAGTGGATGCGCCGAGGCATTTTGAGTATTTTAAAAATGCAAATGAATTTGTCTTAAGTTCTATGCTTAAACCGAGCCATTAGTGACAGTTCCACCCATTATTCCTGGGAAAAAGCTGAAGTGGCATTATTTGAATTAATTTCTGTATATTCTAAATAGCTTTTTGGGCAGTATTGACACATTTCAAAACCAGTTGTCATTCGAGGATGTGCGCATCCTTTGTGTTTCCATAGGCAAGGTGGGAAAGGGGGAGAGGTCAAGCAGCTGTTCTTGCTGACCATCATAAGCCAGTGTACACAGTGGGGAGTCTGAGTCATCCTTGTGCTCACATCTCTGAACACAAGATTTGTGGAATGCATGCTTTGCTGGAAGATTTCAATATTTTTCATTCAGTACATCTTAGATTGCGACTGCCTGGGTTAGTGCAACTGCCTTTCCTATAGATTGGCACAAATTATTTATGGGGTTGTAATCTGTTGTTATTCTTTCATTTCCATGGATATGCTGAGTCACTGTATGTTGGGGGGGTTACCTGTATTTGCCAGTAATGTTTCTAGTAGTTTCATTTCAAACTTCTGCAGACATTACTTTCAGAAGTGTGTCTGGTCTTAACGTGCTATAAGTACTTTCTTGTTCTTTCTGTGGACTATATGTTTACTCTAGTAAATTGTGAAGGAAAAACATATTTTTTACTCCATTACATTTGACAAATTGTCTGCTGTTGCATTTTCTCATCGGTTAGATTTCAATTATGTGCGCAATGAGCCGATTCAAATTCTTTCAACAACCTGTATGTATTTTTATTTCTTTGGTATGTTCTGAATTCATTACTAAAAGGAAATGCATGTTCCAAATAAAATTTGTAACTTGTACTTGAGTAGTTTTTGGACCAAATACTTTTTTACTCTATATACAGTGTCTATAAATAGTATTAATTCCCTTTGGCATTTTTCACATTTTATTTTCTTACTTCATGGAATCAAAATGGATTTAATTGGGATTTCTTGCCACTGATCAACACAAAATACTCTATAATGTCAAATTAAAAAACAATTCTAAAGCTTTTTCTTCATTAATTACAAATAAAAACAGACAATAATTGATTGCCTAAGTATTTACCCCTTTCCCCAGACAAGCTAAATAAACTCTGGTGCAATCAATTGTCTTCAGAGGTCACATAATTATTTGATTGGAGTCCACCTGTGTGCAATCAAGGTGATTCAAATGATTTCAAATGAAATACACCTGTCTGTGAGAGGTCCCACAGTTGGTTAGTGCATTTCCAAACAGGAGCTTCATCATGAAGGCAAAGAACATCCAAAGAAAAACAGAGAAAAGGATGTTCAAAAGGATAAATATATAAGAAGATTTAAAAGACTGAATATCCCATGGAGCATTGTTAAGTCCATCAAGTTTCCAGAAGGAATGTGGAAGACTCTCAAATGAATTGGAGGAAGATTCGATTCTCCAAGATAAATAATCAAGAAAAAGCTTTAGTAGTTTTTTTTATTTGCCATGATAAAAAATCATGCAAGTCTGCAAGTTACATGATGTTTAGAAGTGTGGAGCACTATCGCACTAGTTTATTAAACAGTTATTTGAAGGTTTCCCTGGAAGAATGTCAGCAGTCATGATATGTTGGATATTGTGTAGAGATTTGGTCATTTTCACAAAAGTGTAACTACATTTAATACAACCTGCCTAACACTTAAAATAACCTAAAAATAGTAGTAGAAAAATTTACATTTTAAAATTAAAAAATACATGCAAAAGACAACATAATTCCTGGCAACATACAAAAAATGTTCAGGGATAGAGAAGGAGGGTATGACTTGAGGGGCAACTTTAATTTAAAACAACCTAGTGTACATACCACTCTGAAAAGCATGTGTATTTCTGTCTGTGGGGTGAAGCTGTGGAATAGTTTGCCTGAGGTAATTAAACAAAGTATAAATGTCGGACACTTTAAAAAAGTTAAAGCACTTTATTTGTCAGAAATACAGACTGGATTGAATGATAAGACCAGAAAAAGACTTCCGAAATTTTCTTTTTGGATGTTAAATTCTCTTTTGAGTGTTTGTTTGCTTTTTTGTTTATTTTGATCTTTTATGTTCTTAGCAACAAGAGTTTCTTTTCTTTTTTTTATAGCTTCAGCCTTAACCTTTTCGGTCAATCGTACAGATATGCTAAATGATGTCTCTTTGGTGTATTGTGAAACATGATTGAAATAAATAATGAAATGAAAATGAAATCTGAGACAGGGAAGTTTAGGCGTGTCGATACAAAACTAATCCCAACAGTGGAGAAGTGTGTCAAGTGCCCTTTCGCGCTACAGCTGAAACAGAAGCTCAACTTGGAGCTGTGTCTGCAGACACGCCTGGGCAGAAATGCAGCTCACGCCCCGCCCCTCACCGCTGGCGTCGGCCCCGGCGGTCACAGCGATGACATGCAGGGACACTAAAAGCAGTACCGCGCACGAGGATAAGTGCCAGGCGACGGTTCCTCTCACGCACAGCCGTGCACATTCACTGCATGTTCCGTGTCACTGTTGGAGAGTTTAACACACAAACATTATTACGATGCACGACGGCTACCAGAGGTGGTTTTCATTAAGAAGCAGCTATGAAGAAATATATTTCAGATATCCACAGCAGCAAGCCAGCCACAGTGACAGCCTGATAATGCTAAGATCAGCTCGGGTCTGTGTTGAACATTCTTGTAACAGAATGTTTAAAAAGGCCTGGTATAAACCTTTCAATTTTTAAGTTGACAGTGACAGAGTCTCATGACTGGATATAATAACTTGAAGATGACGATCTATCTAGAGCATGTAGCAAAATTAAGAACAGTATAATTTATGCTTCATAAACTCCTAATTTGTGATCCATCAAACTCACCACGGACATAAACTCTGATGTAAACAAGATGGAACCATTTAAACAAGCCTATCAATTTTATTCCCAAGGAGCAAAGGCATCAATAATGAGTAAAAGAGAGGAGGAAGGGAGCAGACATTCACACTCAAACAACATAAATCACAATACGCCAACTAGAGGCAATTGTCCATTTCCTTCAGTTTGCTTATTTGGTTTTTGAGTGTTAAACCGAGGTCCTGACTCACTGTAGTCAGATCCACTGGCACTTACTGCAAAGAGTAGGGGGCTCTCCGGCGTCCTAGCCGAACCCCCAATCCGGCTTTCGGCTTCCTCAATCCGGCCGCCTAATCTCCTTCCCCAGTTGAATTGTGTTAATAATCACCTCCCTCTCCACCTCAGCTTACGTGAGTGAGCATTGTAAGCATTGTGGTGGGAAATGGCAATGTTCCCAATTTGGTTGTGGTTGAGGTGAGCTTCCCCCATTCACAGTACTGGCACTTCATGAAATGCATCACCTCGATCTTATTTTACAAGCAGTGGCGAACAACAGGGACTCGCGATCCTGGTGAAGGACAGCGGTGCACATGTACCCTTCAGAATTTGGAAACACCAAGATTACAATCAGTCGCTCTCTCTCAATAGTTATTCCCAGTGGCGCTGTTAAAGAGATACAGAAAGGGACATGCATCAAAACAAGAGACATACGATCAATTCCCAGCTGCCCATCATTGGCATCGACTGCCACTAAAGGGGCTACTGGGTGGCTCATCCTGTTAAGACACTGTTCTGGTATGCAGATGCCTCCCATGGTCTGGTATTGAATAATTGCCTGTGGCAGTGAATAACTGGCCATAGTATAGCCCAACTGGTGAACTGCGAAGTGAAAACAAGAACCCGTGCTTGTCTGCAGTCTCTCAAGTTGATGGAGGACGTTTCAGAACTACGATGTCGTCTGGACATTCCACATTGAAAGGAGAAAAAGAAAAGATTGGTTCAAAAACAATCTGCCACGAAAGACAAGCTATCGAGACTGTGGGGCAGACAGCACAGGATCATAATTCAAGATCACCCTGACCCTCTCACCCTGAGAAGTCCTAAAGCATATATACTTTATCACAGCGCAATGTCAAGTAAACACAGAGAAAGACAACTAAATAAATCACACTATTATGACCACCCTAACCAAGATAGTTGTGCCTTTATCCAAGTATGTGAGACAGGAAACATGCATACTGCCTCCATCCCAGCTATGAAAAGATGAACTTGGCTTTGTCTCACCACTTTGCTAAGGTAGGTTACTGCAACTTTGGCAAAACTTTGCACGGTTTTGCAAAGTTAACTGTGACATCTCATCAAAAAGAGCTCTGGTATGCTCGATATTCAGAGCCCACAAAGCACCACATCGTTAGTGTAAGCTCCACAGTTCGGCAATCCGTACATTGCTTGATTTATCAAACGCTGAAATGTGGCTGGACAATTGTTCGTCTCGAAGGGAACAACAGAGTAATGGAATAATCCACAGCAGGTCACCAAAGCAGAGATGTCCTTGGCCTTGTTAGTGAAGAGCACCTGTCCGTGCCAAACTAGTAAATAAGATTTGCAGACAATCTCAGCTGGACTGACTGTGTAGATACAATCATCCACCCTATAGGAAGAGGATAAGAATCTGTATCATCGTGCACCTTCTTGTAATCAGTGCAAAATCAATGACTGTAATCAGGCGTAGGCACGAAGAAGCAAGGCGCTTAGCGATAATCAACACAGGCTTTGTTGTGTTCCCCCGGCTCCTTGTGTTAAGTGTCATGGGAACTATAATGACCACGGTGACCTCGGTCTGATCCGAGAGACGGCGTCTCTCACTGCACGGCGTGACAGAATATTCCTGACAACAATGTCATGGTACTCTAGACCTGTTCAGCTTGCCACGTTCGGGTAGAAGGGACTGAGTCAGACAAGTCCTGTGTTCAACGTCCTCCATCATCTCAGAATAACCACTCAGACGGCCTCCCGCTGACCACGGCGACCAGGGTTCGATTCCCCGTCGTGCCAGAGTTGGCTCTGGCCGGGAGTGCCATCGGGGCGGCAGTTGGCTGTCCACCCCAGGGAGGGGGGAGGGAAGCTGACACAGTTCACTGCGCACAGGAGTGGTTCTGAGGTACCGGAATTACAGTCGACAGCTCGGGGAGTGCTGTCTCGGAGGAGGCAGCGCTTCCGCCTTTGTCACTGCCAGGCGCAGGGCTATGGCAGCGAACTACGAGGGAGGGGATTGAACTAAGCACAGCGGGAGTAATTGGCTACCAAATTGGGAGAAAAATGGGGTAAAATTGGAAAAATAAATGTAAAAAAAAAAGAATAAACACTCAGACTACCCACCGGTCTGCTGTTAAGGATCTCAGCAGCAAAACCTTCAAACCCTCGACCTACTTCAGCTACTGCTTCAACCATCAAACTACTTCAGGATTGTCCACTGCACCAGCTACAACTCCCCTAAGTTTTCTACCCCTCACAATATTTCTCGTGACATGGCAAACACCTTTTAACTCGCTCTCCTCTCCAGAGTGTACAGCCAACAGTAATACGAACTGCACTTGCATGGAGGTCTGTCTCGGAGTATGAAACAATGCTCACCCCCTGGCCAACAGGCTGAAAGTACACTCTGCTTTACGATCAAAAGAGGATTTCATCTTCCTCTGCAGGCAAGCTTGGATGTTTCTCAGCATCAAAAGCTTCACGAGAATTGCAGACGTAGTGTGTGCAATGTAACGGGGATACAACAACAGATTTATTGGTCCAATACCAATTCCGATGCTGATACCGTTGTTTCAGGAAGCTCGATCCTTGTGAAAGCGCAGCACAAAATTTACATCCCGTGACAGCTGTGCATTATGTTTGTGCTGCCCGCACACTGTCTAAGTGACGGCAGTAAACTTAATCGATGCGAGAAAGATATTATGGTGTGCATCAACTTTCCTTAGGCTTCCAATGAAAATGTTTGCATAATCTGTAGTTCTAGCTGCTTAGTAGTTTCACAACAAATCGATTACAGTGACTCCACTGATACGGTACAAGCAAGCTGATATTGAGCAGAAGCAAAATTATGCTAACTGAATATTACATGAATCTTCACAAAATTACGAGAACACAGTGGGCCCTATTTTGGTGAATTAGGACGGTGTCGGTAACGCAGACACAAAGCAAAGACGGTGGCACTTTAGGGCGTGTCTAACGGAATTTCGGTAATTTCGTGATTTGGGACGACAGCGCACCTCCGGCACAGTTGTAAAAGAGGTTGGATTAACTTTAAAAAATACATGTGGGTGTGGTGGGGGTTTAGTTTCATAATGGCCAATCAGAACACCTATTTTCTATCCCTTTAAATACCAGTGCGCTAACGCTATAGCAAATTGGCAATTTCCTAACATGGATGATAGTTTTGCGCTTCTGCGCCAGGAGCGCTTCTCAAAAGAGGAGAGCGAGGAGGTGCGGAAAAGTTGGCGTGCAAATCAGAGGGGGAAAACATTACATGAATTTGTTCTTTTCATGATTTTAGTTTATATTTTGAGATCTACATTGTTAAAAGAAAGTGTTTTATTTTACCATCTCTTTTTCCTTATTTGTAGGCTTTCCAACTAAAAAACAACGTTTCTTTTCTTCTAACTTCCTAAAAAAAATCTTGTTTAGTTCTCTGCTGGCTGTCGGGTGTAGGTAAAGTAATAAACGAATTTGTATGTTGGACAAGACTAGAATAAACTGCATGTAGAGCCGAACTGATAGCCGTCTGGCAAACACCGGCTACCAAACCCAGGGTATCGCTCATGGTATCGCCTTCGGCGTCCAATTATGAACTCCATTTTCTGTAGTGCAAATGGAAAGAATAAAACCCTTTCACATAAGAAAAACAATGTGCATACAAACATATATTTATTTAACAGGTGTATCTTACTGAATGGTAGCGGTGGATGGCCTGCTGGCTTCAGTCTTTCATGTCCATGCATTGAATAACCACAAGCTGTGGTGAAATAGTTTTTAGCTTAATTGATTACACTTGCAAGTTACCCATGGATTGGACGATTTGCCTCAACGTGGGGGGAAATTCACAATATTCACAAAACATTATCATGTGATTTCAGATAACCTTATGTTCATATGTGCGCATCAATAAATAAAGTCAGAGCGCCAATTTGCGCTAAGAGGTGGTCAGAGCCATTATTTGACACCAAACCAAACCCGACTGTTTTCATTGAGACGGAAATATTCAGTTTGCCACAGACGCGGAGATGGGAAATATTCAGTTTGCAACAGACGAAACTGGCAATTCGCCTGCACTAGGGCATAACGCCATTTAGCGCCGGCACGAAAATAGGGCCCAGTGTGTTTAAAGGATCCATGTAACAGGATTCCATTATTGTGAAATCAGCTATTTATTATTTGAACACATTTCTTAATAAATAAGCTTACATGAATGGGTGAGCCAAAACTTTGAAGAATCGGGAGATATATTTGTTGAAATGGTCACTGAATACAATTACTTATCCAACAATATTCCAATTTTGCAACTCATTACATCAGCTTACAGAGAATTCAAGATTATTTATTACAAATATGATGATGACATAAGTTCCAGAAGTTAACAGAAAATCTTTATTAATATTAATAAGGGGGAAATGTATCCTTTGGGACTGAGCTACTTACATGTGTTGATTTAATTTAATATGAGTTGAGACTGTATGAACTCCTGGGCATGCAAAAACAGTGGCTGATTAGTGCACTAAATTCTATTATTTTTCATTTCCCAGTGTTTATTTTGCCCTCAGATTGTTACAGTGTCATTTCTGAAAACGTTTGCACTGATTGCTGTGGATAGCTGTTTGGTTCTTATACACCGTAATAAGTTTAATACGGGGAAACAAGTGAACAAATGAAAACAAATTAAACCCAGTTTAAAATCATTACAAACAATTTACAATTTAGTAAGTTACAGTAGTCGCTTTGGATAAACATGTTTAATAACATGTGTATTAAACATGTTTATTACACGTTGAATAAACTGAATGGCATTAAGTTTAAATCAGAGAATATTTATTAAACATTTAATTAACTTAATTTACCACATGGGGGCACCTGGTTAATGTAAAACAGAGGAAATAGGAAACAAACTTCAGGAGGAAGAAGAGAACCATTAGCAAACGCCAGGCTGGGTTTATGGCACCAACAGTCGTAAGTATACATGACAAACTTCAGGGGAGCACAGTCTTTGGCAGGATAGAACCTTTAATAGGATAGGGGGGCACACAGTCTCACCAGTCAACATTATTCAAGAAAAGGGGTCAATGATCCGTACTGCGTTCCCCACCAGAAGGAAAGACCCAGGGGGGAAAGGCCGCCAGTCCATTTTGCCAAAATAATAATCATATATTTTTTAAACGGTCCCTGGCACTGTGTTCCCTAGTCTCTTTTCTCTCGCTCGGGGAAAGCACTCCACCCAGCTGCCTCTTTGAACCTGCCCCCCATTCTGAGGACCCGATTGGCAGCGGCCATTTCCTCTCCACATTTGCCCGATGAAGGAGGAAGCGTGTGCAGGTGCGCCTCACCCTGTGCCAATCGGACGCCCTCAGAGGCCGGAGCTGGAGCCCAGCCCCGCCCATCTCACCTCACACGCCTCCGAAATCAACGCTTATACATTACACACACAGCTGAGCCATTTCCCTAAAACATTTACGAGGGTGCGTCGAGTACAATTAAAACTGTAGACAAACCATTTTATTCATTTTTATTTACTGACTTTAATGTAACGAGGTAGGTCAAGTGAAAGCTCAATTTTAATTTGCAGCACCATACAGAAAGGAGGTAAGCAACCTGTATTTTGTGAAACAAGGATACTGTCTGTTTATTGTTATGTGGCGCAAGGCATGGCACAAAGCATGCAAGTAGCACTCCGGACGGACAACCAACAAACAATCAATGGCTATAGCTACCTGATTCATTATGCCTTGATCAACTCCTTCGATTTGTCAATCACTCAACCAGCAGTTGGATAGCTAAATGTCAAGTCAGTTTGCCGAACAGCTGTCAATACTATTATGAACCATGGAGTAATGAAAATATTTATATGCCATTTAGCAGACGCTTTTATCCAAAGCGACTTACAGTAGTGAATACATACAAATTTTCAGTACATGTAGTCCCAATGGGTCCAGCCAAAGCGTTGTCAGCGCCATGCTCTGCCTACTGAGCCACACAGAACCGCATAGAGAATGTATACATTTTTCGGTACATGTGGCCCCAATGGGAGTTGAACCCACAACCGCCATGCTCTACCTACTGAGCCACACAGAACCATGTAACCAAAAATAAAGAGAATATACCAACTACACTAACATTAGCTATAAGTAGCTGACGTCCTTTCATACTAAAAACACAAGCAACAGCATAGTCCATTTAGACAACAGCCCTGAGTGCTCTTTAAGGAACAGTTCCAACATTACGCTGCATTACAGAAGCACTCTGCATAAGTATCTTAGTGACTGGCCTTGGCAACAAGACAGCATGAAGAACAGACAGGAACTCAGTGTTTTGGAAACATGTACAGTAGTTCAATATCTATAAGAGAATATACATGTTTTTACTAAGCTTTTATATGAGAGTGTTTGTCATGTGTTGCAGGTTGCTTAGATCCAAGTGTGCAGATGGTGTTGAAAAATAAAACAATTCACAAAAAGGAATACTTTATGGCGAATATAATGATTTCAGACACATCAATATGCTCTTAGTTTACATGTGAAGACTGCTGGTAATATCATACAACAGCAGGCGTCTTTTGTGCAAGCGCCGTTCCTCTGTCATTAGTAATGCATGTGAACCGTATTAGCGCTACAGCGAGTGGTAAATCGCTTACCCGCAAGCCCGTCTCCCTGTTCAGGAAATGAGAGCGCACGGGGGCAAGGTTCCACTCAAACAATATCTACTGAGATATTACCAAATAACACGTTTTTCCTGTCCGCTCCCCGATGGGTCCAAAGCGCTGAACAGTGGAATCTGCCAATGGCCGATGAAGGTTTCAGTCCCACGGCAACAAATGCAAAATAAAAAAATGAAAGCTCTTGATTTTGTTTTTTAAAAGCCGACATCACTTGCAGATTACAGTGCACACTGTTTGGTGAGGGAAAGTACAGTCATATTTTCCACTGATATCAAATCCAGATGTCTGTCCTTTTGTTGTAACTCTGCAGCAGGTGGGAAGATATACTGTGCAGCGCTTGCATAATGTTGGGTTTCACGCAAAAGCCTTGTGTCCATTTCTTGTAATTTTAGGGCAGGATTATACTTGTTCAAAGTACTCATCCAATTCTACGAACTGTAAATGTCTCATAACTCAAAAAGTAACCTTGGCTCGTAATGTTGTGTTGATGGAAAAAATGCGTTTTTTGCTGTTCCTGAGCGTTACCTTTTTTGCAGATACAAGGTTTTTGTGACACTGACAATAAATTTGAGTCTCACTCTCACATTAAAAAAGTTTGTTCATATGTTTAGAGCACATCGCTCTTTTTTCAGTTGTTCAGTACTAAAAGTTCAATCTCCACCAACCCATCCCTCTGTCACAGGTGAGAAATGTGAGCCACACATTGTAACAACCCCACAGCAGTCTCACAAATCAATGCTATTGGCCGTGGCTAGATAAGATACATTTTACATTTACATTTTAGGTATTTAGCAGATGCTCTTATCCAGAGCGACTTACAGAGTTTACTCTTTTTCTTTACATTCAATCCATTACAGCTACAGATATTTTATTGAAGCAATTCAGGTTAAGTACCTTGCTCAAGGGTACACTGGCAGTGTCCCACCTGGGAATCGAACCTGCAACCTTTCGGCTACAAGCCCAGTTCCCTAACCATTACACTACACTACACTACACAGATCTTTTGGTTATCTTTATGATGAAACATTTCAATGCCTTTACACAAAATTGTTGGTTCACTTTAAAGTTGTGTGTAAAGGTTAGCACAGTGTTGACAAATCTGCGCCTAATCATCCATGTTGCCATGGCGTTGACATTCTTGCAAGTAGAAAAACATTCATACAAAACTTTAATATGACCATCAATTTTTATGTTGCTGCAAGGTTAGCAGACACGTCACCACAGCGTTGTCTTTCTTGCGTCAGAAAAGCGTTCACTCAGTTTTCACTTTCACTCACGTTTCACTCAGAAAAACTCTTCACCAAGAACATTTATAATACATTTATAAACCTCCTGTGTATCACCAAAGTGAGAAGGTCAATCCACCTGCATTGCCACAGCATAGATTTTCTTATGTCAAAAAAAACAACCTTAACATACCCGTTTATAAAAAAAAATTGTCTGGTTGCATCAGTTTTGGTCATATTTTAATGTGTGTACAACGTCCAAGCGACAACAAAAAAAAGCTTTTGTGCGACATGGTGATGTGCTGTCCCAAAATGTCTCTTTAGATCCTTCGAGCGGTGTAACGCACCAACACAGAACACAGACGCGAGCTCCAAAAAAGGGTCGAGAAAAATAACATTCTTCACACGAGGCACATTATGACTTTGATCACTTTGGCACAGCAATGATGAATGTCGCCCGATACTGTCAAATATTGCCGGATGAGAATGCGGATAGCCTGCCCGTCCCCTTCCTTTGTGGATACATATCACATGCACTCCGGCGCTGGCTTGAAACTCTTGCCTTCAAAGTGTTACCAGATACTGGCAAATATTGACAGCGATCCAATTTTATGCTCCGCCGACCGGACCTTGAGATCATTAGTGCAGAGCCAGCAGAATTTGTGCAACATTGTGTGGGCCCACAGACATGTGAACCTGGCCTACGCTGAACTGAAAGGGCTCAAAGTGCCTGGGGTTATTAATTCAGTTAGGCCAATAACTTTGACTTGAAAAGTTGTGAGCTAAATGTTACAACAGTGGTAACGGTGAAACGCATTTAACGTCGTTTGACACACTTCTCACTGGAAAAGGTTCATGGGTAATGTAGTTTCATTGTAAATGTCTGCTGTTAGTAAGGAATTCTTCTGCTCTACATCAGAATGGAACCAGGTCTCCACGATGCCATACAACAAGCTGTTATATATATCTTCATGTGAACATCTGAGGGGGCTAAACAAGAAGATACCACTCAACAAGCTAAGATTACGAGTTATGATCAGATGAAGGTCCAAACTAAGAGGAATAGTCACGTGTGAACAAGTACATCTTAATACTCGATTTAAAAGAGCCTATTGTAGATGCTCCTTTGATACGGCTTGGAATTGAATTCCAAGGCAAGGTACAGAATATCTAAAAGCTCTTCACCCAAACGACTCTGAGGGATCACCAAGAAATGAGCAGTTACTGAATGCTATGCTCTAAGCGTTGTGTGAGGGTAAGAACACTGCAGCAGCATTCTGTGCCACACATCTCCACACTATGTTCACGATTACCAATAGCAATGGCGGAGGAGTGAGGTTTTCTCAACACCACAATGGGTGGAGCCGATGTGTGCCATCAATCAACCACTCCCATCGACCTGTAATTAAACATGCATTTGAACACAAGCTTTTACAGGACAACTATTTGTGCAATCTATTCAGAGCCAACTATACAGAAGGTGTTGATAAAAAATCACCTCATGACAAAGAATACTTTGGGGCAAAGTACTGATGTACTGATTGCCATGCTTTTAGTTGTTGTGTAGAGAATGCTGGTACTACTGTATGGGAGCAGTCATCTTTCATGTAAGTACTCTCAAGTCATTAGTCATACATGGGAGACCTTGTACAGGTGATTTGTGGGACAGGTGTTTGGCAGGGTTAGGGGAACCCCACCTCCCTGTTGAAACCACAGCTCCCTGGGGGATGTCCCCACTCATGCTGAAACAGAAACCATCAGGGTTGACTCATCAGGGTTCCAACAGCACTTCACATGATCACAAGACTCAAGGACCTTCAAGGACAGCTTTCAAGGTTCCCGAGGCCATTACTTGTAAATAAATGATCTTTTACAGACTTCAGTAAAAAGTTTATAATGACTTTGTTATCAAAACCCCTAACCTAATCCAGACCATGCCAGTGCCGACTGTGGCCAGCAGCCCCGCGGGGTGACGCATAATTGGCGGCAGCGTCGCCCCGGGAGGGAGGGATTCGGTCGGACAGGTTTCCGCGTCTCAGTTGCCCACAGTCTTCCTCCGACTCACGTCTGTGCAAGCTTAACTCGTAGACTGCGGTGTAGAAGCGGTGGTGGACATCATATGTTTCGAAGGAGAGCGTGTGTCTACGCTCTCTGGAATTGACAGCGGAGGTTGCAGCAAGTGCGGCTTAGGATACGATTGGGCATTCAAAATTGGGAGAAAATTTGGGAAAGAAATATTAGAAAACCGAACATCACGCTGTAACAGGATCATCAGGGAGACGGTGTGCTTTGGCAGTGCCGATTCCGTGAATCTCTCCCCCATATGTAACAGGGTAGGCTTGCCAAGGGGGGTAGGTCTGCCACGGGGTTTAACCCTTGCCGGAGGCACAACGAGATATGATTAGCTTGCTCAGCCAAAGACCAAGCTACCGAGCCGAGGGAACTAACTGCACTCTTATTGAAGCTCCAAGGGGTGGCGTTCTCCTCTGTAGTGGACATTCACATGCTCACTGACGATTTTGACCTCCACTATATACACACACTCTTTGACCTCATCCTTCTCTCGTCAACCGTTGTGTAAAACTATTAACCAACATGAGTCCCGCAATTTAAATACAAAGAAACATGGGCAATAATAGTACTTTCTTGTGAAATCTGTTTCACTTCAGATTGTTCATCTGCTGAGGTTCCCCTCTGTAGTGGACGTTCACATGTTTTCCAGGTTTTGCCTTGAGCCAAATCTAACACTGTTTTCTGTTTAACGTCACGACTGAATGACAAATATGTCTGTTTACTGCTTATGCTAGGTTCCTTTGACAACTGTGAAAGGTTGTTTCACACCACAGGGCATACCAAGACCAACCAATACCAGAGCTTGTACAAGGTGGTAAATTGATTAGCAGTTGCCCTCAAAGCTGTGTTAGTGCGAAAGTTATCGGTTTATTTTCAGGACAAGAGCCGACTGACAGAATCAGCAGTTGTGCAAACTAGTAATCTAATAGCTTTTGACTACACACAATGTATAATGACATGATATGTCTATAGCTATAAATGAACAGAGAAGAACTCGTCTAACAATGGAGCATCTGTGGTAGAGATAAACTGCGAAAATGCGAAGGAATGCGCACATCACCCATGCCTTCTTCAGTCGCAAAAACCTCCAGATGTGGAAATGCTAACATTACCTCAGACGCATCCGATTCAGAGCTGTTTGCCACGCAGGCAAAATTTGAATAATCAAACTCCACTCCCCCGAGTGCGCAGATCTGCATTCGCTTCCATTTTCAGGTAGAAAAAAATCATTACAATCAATGAACTATCTGTTAACGTAATTAACGTTTATTTATCGATTTTTTCCCCCAACAATTTGGAATCACTGATTGTGCCTGTGGAGTGGCCTCCCGCATCCACGCAGGGAGCACAGCGGCTAAAGCATTTGGTCTCCTCCGATGTGCTCAACAGAGCCAGTAACCGTATCGCATTCACACGGGCCGCAGAGCGCGCCAGGAAGGCCAGCGGCGACTGAAGGATAGGTGTATCTCTCGCCGATGACAGCTGGTAGACTGTAGATGCCTGGCACGTCACTGGGAGTAACTACTGGGCTACAGTATGTCATTAGCCGTCTGTTACTGGGAGTCCGCCGTGGCAGGACACCGTTGGCTCCATCCTGCCACAGGTAGGCAGGTTGGGGGGGGGTTCCCTGTATCACTGTTGCATCATAGCGCCCCTTAGCTACTTTCTAGGCCCAGGGAGAGATGAATTTCTCATCTGACATTCAGAGTGCTACCTCTCGTGCAGTCCTCTGTGGCTTGTAGGGTGGGAAATAGTCACTGGTTCACAAGTGAGTTCATCGGAGGAGTGCACCCGCTTCAGATGCAGTGATCCCTTCACAGGTGTGGATGGCACAACAGTGACGTGTGTGCACCGTACAGCTGGCAACTTACATTAGAAGGAAGGGAGGAAGGAAGTGAGGGGGGTCTGTGTTTAAAAATTCTGTTTTATAAAGATTTCGTGGATTTGACTAAACCTGCACATTCCAGAATAATACTTTGAGCAACATTGGTTACAGTAAACAGGAGGTTTACATTCCTGTTTACCACTTTGCAAGAGAATTCTCTCCTTACCGGTTAATATTTTTATCATGATGCGACTGTATAGAACTGGCACCACAATGTACAAGCGGCAATCTGATTAGGCAAACTAGTTTACATTGAGCCCATTCTTTATGTGTCGAGTCAGGCGCAGTATTAATACAAGCATTCACTGGGAGGTATTTACTATAACTACATTGTAAGTCGCTTTGGACCAAACCGTCTGCCAAATTAATGAATGCGAACGTAATGTAATGTTTAGATTCCAAGCCCATAATCTAGAAATTCTCTCATGAACCACTGGCTGAACTCATTACTTATACACAAGAACTGCCAAGTGCAATAAAAGGTGAATTGTAGCTGGGAAGACAAAGCTATGTCATGTTATGCAAGGCATAAGATGATGTAATGTTAACTTTACTTTTTTTTTCTAAAACATAAATAAGAATATAATTGCAAGCCCAGTGGGGAGGGTCCAATTTGTCCTGTGAAAACTGTCTCGGTGTACAGTAACCGATCGCCCCGCTAACAGGCGGGAATCTTTACAGTCCTGTGCCTATAGTTCATAATGTGCTCATCCGGAGCTCATACGCAAGACAAAACGTAGCACATAAACGTAAAACCACAACCACCAAACCATCCAAAGCACTATTGTACAAAACAGGAACCACTTCACTTTTTCCTTTTTTGCTTGCTTCTAAAAAAACTCTTTATTTTGCTATGACGTTTTACCCTCGTCAAGGTTGTATTGTTTTCTGGGATATGTTTATCTCCAAACACATTGATATTAAACCTGAAATAATTTAGAGTTGCATGAATAATTCAACAAAGCACTACAATCTGCAATGGAGGAAAAGGGTTGTACGTAAATAGGGAGGAGAGTAATGAGATGTTATTGTCTTTGACTGAATTTGGTCAGCAGTTGACCTGAAGAAGCACTATAACTTTGTGCAAAAACAATGTGGACACATTCCTCACAAATGCAACATGCAAAATGGGCCAATTCAACAAAAGGCAATGAAAATGTTTTGCTCAAAGTAATTAGTAATCCTCAAAGTAGTCCTTATTTTGTGAACTATACTGACAGTCTGTGTAGGGGTGTGACAAAAATGGCCACATTTTAAGGCAACATCAAAAGAAACTCACTGTACAATCTTCACAATACATTAAACTGATTTATAATGAAATGGAATCAAAATTATTTCCATTATGAAATAGCAGAGAGTAAGTAAGTATATACGCTCAAAGTCTTCTTCGTCTATGGCAGATAATGTAAATTGAATGAATAAAAGCAATGTACACCAGATAAGATTTTGGCATATGAATCTCAAAGTGATAGAATATATGCTTTGAGGGAACCAGTTAGTGACAAATAAATGTGGTACACAATGATTAAGAACTTAATAAACAATGGCTGGACACAACCGTCTTCACTACAACTTAAGGGTGTCCTTAAATATTTGAATCCTGCACGATCCACAACCGTTTCAAAGGTCAGGTAAGCTGATGAATTGGGATCAGATCTGGACGGTTGAGAAAACACAAATAAGTTCCGCTGCCTCTAAAAGTCATTTAGCAGGGGAGGGGGGATAAACGCAGCGGTAATAACACCGGTTAGAACACAATACAACAATACAACAATACAAATGATCCTACCTTTTGGTCCACTATAGAACAGACAAGGTCTTTCACGGCGGACAGCGACAGGTCGTGCGCCTCGAGGTTCACCGTTTCCCTGGTCAGTCCGATCTGAAGGAGGAAGGAGACTCCGTGGAAAGATCCGCGCGAGAGCGTGGGACTCGGAGCGCTGAGGCTGCCGTTGGACAGGCGACTGTAGAGCGTGGCCGGGGGGCTGGGGGACGGCGAGGGAGTTGGTGGAGCAGCTGGATGTTGAGTATGGGAGTATGCTTTCGGTAAGGACGAAGGAGATGAGCTGCTGCACGAAGACATTGGCTTTCCTCGTAATACTGAGATGATTACTGTGTAAAAAAACAAAAACTAATTGGTTCCCTGTACGAAGTCAGTGATGTGCGCAAACCTGGGCGCTGGATTCGTGGTATCAAAATGTGCAGGGTTGCAATTGTCGAATTTGTGCAAAAAGTAGGCTATATCGACGCCCTGGACCATCAGCAGCGCCGTTTTCTTGATTATAGATATACGTTACATCGTATGTCTAGGGAGGCGACAAAATAGCTTAAAATTGACATGGAGTACAGTTTCTTTCAGCATACTTTTTTAGACACAAATGTGTGTTTTAAAGGCGGTGGGAAACGCCTGCTGATCCCGACGTCATCCTCACCCGCAGTTCAGTTCACTCATCCGTTGAAATTTCAATGACACGTGTACAAACAAACAGTAAAAAATCCCTTGACAACTTTCCAACAGTCTTTCCAAAGAGAAAAAATACTGTCCTCGTCTCCGATTCCAGATTTGGTCAGAGGACAGACATTCTTCACTGTGTTGACTGAAGTAGCCCGAAGACGCCCGACGTCTCTCACCCACCGGAAATCTATAGCAACAAACACACGCACACGTTAACTAATTAGTATTGCAATTGACTAGGTCTGGATAGTTATTTACATGAATGAACGTTAATGAATGAAAATGTTAAGTATACAAATGTGCTAAACACAGGCTAGCATAGCCAGCTAGCCTGTAAAATAAATCTTAGAATATCAAACATCAACCTATAAGTGTAGCCTACATTTGAAATGCTTGTATGACATTGCATGGTAATTCCACTCATCAGAAAACTGATCAAATTTAGGCTATGCAAATTATTTATCAATGATATATTTAAAAAACCGAATGATTTGATTTGAGTTAAATGTAGGCACCTGGAAACGCTGCGACTATTGTACACTTCAATGAACAGTTTACATTGTAGGCTATTGAATAATTCTGATTATTAAAGCCATTTTCACTTTTTTTGGTCATAGGGCGCATGCAGGCTCCTGTGACGCTATTTTATAACATTGAATACCAGTTTATTACATTTAGGCTATAAAAAAAACTATTCCATACATAAACTAAAAATATTTCCTATCGACAGGTCTACACAATTATTCACTAAAATGAGACCATCACCAATGAATACCGAAGTCGAAGACCGAAGCAGGCTACTTTGTGCTGTATAATAATATTCAAGTAAATTCAAAGCAAAACAAATATTGATGTGAACATACGACCACTAATTACGGGTTGCTTCCCTGTTAAAAGAATATGTTATCGAGTTTCAAATCTGTAAAAACAAAACTGACAAAGTTATGGTTGCAGATCCATAAGTTAAGTGAAACTGTTCAGTCACCCAGTTTCGCAGACTAGGCTACCGCTCGTTTCTGGTTGAAGTTACAAGCATCTCACATATGGATCCACATCTGGTTACTCCCATTCTCAATTACATAGCTGGTAAGGAGTTTCTGAATCCACACATGCCAACAAAACAAGTTTTACAATCCCCTGATTGCTTGCCTGTTCTGTATTACCTGTAAAATACGCACCTACCACGTAATCCTAACATCATTTGATGAAAGAATCAGAAATACGTTACCTTGGCTTTCTCCACAAGGCGGGTTTGTTTCCCTGGCGAGAAGAGAACTGCAGAAACTTCTAATTCTAGCAATCACAAGAAAAGATAACTGTTGAGATCGTTCACATTGTTTTTTTTGGTAACGTAATGGTGCGACTGATTTATACCTGCTCGTTTATAAGGGAATACTGAGGACCAGTTTATATTTCCAACTTTGACCGTCTTTTGAAACTTTCTCTTCTATTCGTACAGTACCTAGTCAGCTAGTTCATGCGCATCTTATTATCTCTCTCTCTCCAGTTGTGGCTGCTCCCCCCTTTCTTCAGTTTTAATGGGAGAGAAAGGCTTCCTGGGAACTGGAGTCCAGTCATATTTTTCCCAAAGAGCGGTATAGCCTCAGTAATAAAAGTATAAACTACAATCCCCAAACGACAATGGAATTTCGGCAAACGCTGTTGTTTGGCGCACATGCGCTCTGCTACATTAGTTTCCCGTTATTTACTCCAAAGCGTCAGAATTATGACTGTAGTATATGCGACCTCTAACGGTGCAGTTTAAAACTCAAACGAGAAAATCAGGATAAAAAAATAGTAGTTATCCAAGTTATCCAATTTCAGCAATCGCATTAAGCATTTGTTATTTGAGTTTAAAATAATTAAACGCAACGCGTGATTTAATGAGGCTGCAAGAGGAACACGACCAACTTTTTCCAGTGTGTGCAAAGAAAGCAAAACGGGTAGTAGCTGGCATATAAACTTGACTTTACAGGCCAACTTGGGTTTACAAGCAGACAAATAAAATCTGCTTATATGACAGTCAATACTGTAACATTGTTCCCAACAATCATTTTAACTTCCGAAAACCAACGTTTCCCCCGATTCGTTGGGATTAGCTGTCACTTGTCGGTCCACTGTGCGTTTCTCCGTTGTTATGTGGCGAGCCATGTTGCCATAAGCCTGCAAGCCACTGCTAACACGAGATGTGGTAATTAGTAGAAATTCTAACCGTCTGGATAGAAAATGGGTTTTGCATGAACGCTTTACAGATACAAGGTGGTGACGCATAGCCTAACATACCACCAATCACGGTTAATTTAATCAGTCACAATGCAATGCGGTAACCCGGTTCGGAGTCGTACTTGGTTTGGAATAATAAAGCTAATTTAATTGAGATATATGGCCAATGAGCAGGTCCATTTTTTTCAGACATAGTAAAAATGATATGACATTAATAACAATATAAAACAAAAATTAAATTCAGTCGTAGTATTGCGTTTGCAAACCAGTTTAAATAAATAAATAAACGAAGCACTGTAAAATCAAAGGTAGTAGACAGATGTGATTAAATATAAAACGTATGAAGTATGAATAATATGATCTGAGGGTAGTGGACATGCAAACGTAGGCCTATTTGTTAAAGTTGTATTTCGGAGATTACTAATAAAGAGAATGTACGATCCTTGGGTCCCCATTCTGCTTCTCCAGGGATCAATTGAAGGGACAGATTTAGAAAAGGGGGAACACGTGACTACCAACAGAGGGTAATGTAATGAAAGAATGTGAGCGGAATCGGAATAAATAATTCGATGGAAGATTAAAAGCAACAGAAGGGTTACACAATAGTAACTAAGGACAGTGGGTTTGAAGTAACGAAGAGAGGATGTGGCGGGCAGTACAACTGTGTGTTGGTTGAAAAGCGAGTAGACTTCAGGGAGACAAGCTTGGAATTTTTACACTGGAGGTGAGAAGTGACCAAAGGCCAGAATTGATTATTTTACAGATATTAGTTGAAGAAGTAATGATGATGATAATATACAATTATGCTCCGTTTATCGCGTTCCTGTTTAGCGCTGATTCACTGCTATCAACGTTTCACCCAATGGTCTACTGGAGCTTCTTGGAGCAACTCGCAATTTATACCACATCACGTGGATACTGTAACATGACCGCAGTCTTGTTATGTGAGATTTCCAGTAGCTTGTTCAAATTATTTTTTAATTGGACATGACACGGACATGGATGACAAGTTATACTTGTAGCATAGGCGTAACGATTGGGGGACATGATGATGGGGGGGATGTAGATATAAAACATTCCTTTTAAGATGTCTGTCCTACCCCCATATTTAATATGTGCTTACGCCTTCATTTGTATTGTATAATAGACAGTGCACCATCAGTCGTTTCAACTCGCATCTTCTTTTAAACAAGAAGGATATCATTTCAATTGAAATGTGGGATGAAAACAAATAAGCTAACTGCTTGACTAATCTGTAATGTTGCTATATGGGTTGTGTTGGAGTTTATTTGTGGACGTTTTCATGCTTTTCGGAGTAGCCTACGCTAAGTGGTTCACTGTCCATTCTCGTTCATTTTAGTTATGGTGCTAATGCTAAAGGAAAATAAAACTGGGTGTATCTGGGCAAATAATGTGAATACACACAAAAAACATCTGGGCCAATCACCAACATCGTGGGTGAGTCACAAGGCGATTGTGTTAAAAATGACATAAACAAAGACCACTACTTTAAAGACCAGCTTTCATATAAAGACCGATAATTCCATCATTTTACCGTAACCAGTTTATTAGGTAGATGTGTGTGCTTTGGGAAATTAGAAATTTCATGTCACCGAATTTATAACGGTTTTGATTTTTGTAGTCGCCTACATGTACAGGTATACACGTATAGCTGCAGAAAAGGTTGGTAAAAGTGTTAACCAACAGAAAAATCGAAGCCTGTTCAAGGACTGCAAAATGTAAACACTTTCAGAACACTGAATTTTCCACTTTTAAGAATTGAAGGATGCTCCTCCTCTTTCGGTCGCTGTCAGAGCTTCCATGCTGACTCACAAAAGTCCTTCAGGAACATAGACATTGGCAGCAACAGACAAGCACAGCTGAGGCTGAGTAGTAGTCAGCGCAGGTGCATCTCTGTGCTTTCTTCAGATCCCTTATGAAAGCAGTCTGCTGTGGATAGACAGGTCTACTCTTCATCCACTTCAAATTTTCTTAAAGGACACTTTATTTTTAAGCCCTGTGTGGCTATACTTTGTTAAGCTTTTTTTCAGTGTTTTGTCTTTGTCTTCACTCCCCAAATAGAGGGAAATAAAACACCCATTTTACCACCATGGTCAATGTTTTTGTTGCCGATTATCCACTAAGTATATGTAAAGCATGTTGTGCTGGTTTTCACAATAGGGTACTTCATACTGTAAGGGAAAGTACCAGATCCAGAGATGGGTCAACCAAACCCATTCTAATTAATCTGTACACCTGTGGTGACCTTTTAAACCTGTATGACTTCCTAACATCCATTTCATGAATGCAGTTAATGATAAACCTCTAACTAAATGATATGCTCTGAAATTAAGCCCAAATGCAAAAATGTATTTTATTGTTTTTCTAATAAAAAATGTCTTCTATAATAGCAGCAACACAAGAGAAAATAGCTAAATATAAGTGTTTATTGGATAATACTATTAGCTAAACTATTGGACACTTTTTTATACCATGTATACATGATGTTTTGTGTAACTCTACTACTGGTAAAGAAATTATGTACAGATCCATGCATTTTTATCACAATTAATACAAGACTGCAATATCACAAGAGCACTGCACATGAGGAACACATTCAAATAGACAGCTGCTATGGTATAATCCCGATGGAAACTCTTGTGGTGCTAAAAGACTGGCCTAACTGGCAATAGCAAAGTGTGCACAAGTTCCTCTAGCGATAATCGATAAGACTTCTCAACTGGAAACGTAAACACGTTGAAGGGATAATAGAATGGATGTAGTGGGGAGGAGGGGGAGTTATTGATGACATCTCATGTGGCATGGTTAAAAAAAAAAAACAACAACATCAGGTCAATACTGTGGGAAGGACGGGTCAATCTTCTGAGCCCATGCCGACAGGCCCCCTATGACGTCCTTGGCGCTGATCGGATCCACCTCCAAACCGGACATTCGCTGCAGTACCTGGACCGCCCTCTGGGAGTCGTTGCCCATCTTGCAGATCACGTACACTGTGAGCGAGGGAGAGCCAAAGAAACACAAGGACACATGGGGCTCATCTTGTTAAGACACCGGGTCACTGTGTGGATGCACAATTGGACTTAGCATCGCCCTGGTGGGAAGGGATCTGATTGGCATTGGGTTTTTTCTCGTCTCACTGCTCAACATTGACCTTGGGGCAATCGGCGGCCTGCAGTCTGCAGGGTGAGAATCAGAAGCACAATGGAGAAGAGCGCATGCATTTGTGGGCTCTACTGAATTGATGGAGGACATTACAGTGATGAGACAAGCCTACAAACACAACTGGACATTCCAAATTTAAATAAATCCGGCTTGGAAATTGGTTTAAAAACACCCACGGTTATTTCGCACACAGAACGACATAATTTGCAGACATTTCAAATATTGTATATATGCCTGTCAAAAAACACTGAGCTCTCTGGACTAAGATGTGAACTGGTGTTGAGGCTCTGAAAGCAGGCTGCATCTCTCTGCCAGCTTATAATAACCACTGTTACAAGAGCCACAGCTGGCATTATCGTTAAAATGTACCATTCAACATTCGTGTGTCGACTTCTGCAAGCCAACTAGCAGAAACTCGAAAGACTGTCAGTTAATTTGGACAAATTCATATTTTATACCGATTTAAAACAACTTTTTATCCCATAATTTTGGAAAGCCTATATGTATTTTAAGCTATGTCCCATCACTGTCATGTCCTCCCATCCTGGGAGAATGCAGACTGGCTCTTAAGAACTGACAAGAACTGCTTGGAAAATCTATCTTCTAGCAGCTCTGCTATTTTTGTTCTTGCTAGAGGCATTGAGAATCCGAAGACTACAGGTGAATATATGTAGACTGCAGGGTGGTTGAGATCATAAAACATTCTCTAGGCAAGATTTTAGTTATTTCTGGACAATATACAAAGCTGTGATGTTTGGAAGCTGTTCCAATAACCATTAGTGTTACTAGCGCTCGCTGGCATGGATAGCTCTCTACTTTAGTTTCAGAGAACATTACTGTCCTTTTCATCTGCCTGACTCATGACCTGCCTGACTCATGACAAGTTCAGTTCTTTCACAGCTGACTGTTAAAAGAACAACACACAGCCTTTCCACGTGTTTCGCTAATTAGATGTAAGCACCGAAATATTGTGTTTTATTGCAGGGGTTCCCAAGCTCAGCCCTGGGGGACCCCTGTGTATGCTGGTTTTCGTTTCAAACACCATTGCAATTCCTGAAGTATAAAAGCTGTTAATTGTTTTTAGATCGTTAATTAGACCATTTTAATGTCTAATGAGGGATGACTTACCCTTTAAATGCCACATAAAATAAAGACTTCAAAGACAATGCAGATGGTAATGAGCCAACCCTGCATTGTGTTAAAATCTGTTTAAGCACAACATTATGGAACCTAAACATGTTTTCAACAACCTTAATTAATCATGAGATTGGTTGTAATGAAAACCAGCACCGGGCCAAGTTCTGGGACCACTGTTTTATAGCTTTTTAAAATTATGTTTTGAAGGTTTGTTTATTAATGGTAAGTTAATATGCATTACTTGCATTTACAATGTAATGCAATCTTCAAAGAAATATTTGTGTTTTCTGCTTCATTGTCGATTGTTTCAATTATACTAAGAGTAAACACAACTGGGAATTTAACAAATTGTTTGTGTGTGTGTGTGTGTGTGTGTGTGTGTGTGTGTGTAATTGTCCTTTTAAATTGTGTCTTTTAATCCAGCAACAGACAGAAAACATAAAGTTTAGTTTAACTAACACAGAGGCTTAGTGAGTATGTTGTCCACACTAAGCCTCTTGGTTGGTCTAAGCCTACAAACCTGTTTATTCAATGCCTTTCTCAAAATAGTAAATTAAAACGACTCCTTATGAATAAAGTATATGCCAAACGCGTGCTGCACTTGTGCTCACATTATAAGCTTGCCTATTCACTAGAAGGCCAGCTGTTGATGGACACCAAGACAGTCGTGTTTTGGAAAAAGAATCGTCTGGCAACCGCGTCTCCGCAACGCAGCCATTGGCCGCCTGGAAAACCCGGCCACAAAACGCCGCGCAACCACAAAGGCTTAATTAGGCGGAGGAAACTCGGGTTACCCCAGTTTTTATGCTCGCGGTGTTTCGCCGGGCTATACTCTGACTGTGGAACAACGGGAGCCAGTGGCCCGTGAAAAGACCGGTCCTTGGGCAGGCGCACGGTCGTATCGTTTAACACGCGATCCCATTCATGCGCTCGGCCCGGTGTCAGAACTCGACGAGGTTCCGCCGAATCTCCCAGCGGAAAGAAGACACCCCTGTGCCGTCATTGTTCGCGTTTGACGACCCCGGAAAACTCCCGCCAGTCTTGTCTTCTTGTTTGTTTGTGTTTTGTGTGGAACTTTAGCGCTAAACCGAAACAATAATGCTGAAATTCTCTGCTGTTGTACCAAAGATCCATGGTCACCTTCTGTGTTAAAATCTATTACAGTTTTTGTTTAATACTAAAGGTATGAATTCATGATAACCAGAGTACATTTTGACTGGGAAAAGGTCCAGAAACTTCAGCGCATTGCATATCACTTATACACCTATTTGTCAAACTACTTACAAGTAAAGAGCAATGCAATATTGTTCACAAAAACGATCTTCAAGACAAAACACATACAACACAGACATGTGAATTGTGAGAAATGTGACCGCACAGGAAGTAGATAGAGGTCACCCGCATGCCTACCTGGAACACGGGATTCGGACACAATTCGCTGCTTTGTCTCTGTTATTCTCTCCTTCAACTGCTGGACGTGTTCGCTCTTCCTGTCCTCTAAACTCGTCAGAGGAATGGCTGTAAACTTAATAGGAAAAACCGCAGTCCTTCACGGATAAAGATGTGTAAAATAAAAATACATCCGCACCCAAACCAAGTTAGCCAGTGTGGGAAAAAAACATCATCAATGATTGAACACAAGCATTTTGTAGCAATGTTTCATGCAATGACTTTTTTTTGCCATGGAAACCCTGAATAATGTCTGAATAATCACCCACCCAAAACCTGTGATGGCCTCCGGTGGTGACCTTATTAAGGTGCAGGGGAACTAACAAAGGGGAAGACCAGGGGAAAGGATACAAATGGAGAAGGGCAGGTGGCAGATGTCCACCTCCACTAGGGGGCGCACATCCAGGAGGAGATGGGGAGTCCCTCTGTCCACAATCTCTTTGAAGTCCTGAAGAGGAAGTGCACAGCCATTTTACACTCCTCCAACACACTTGCCCATAAACCAGTGACTCTTTTACAAGTGACAGTCCACACAGTATTACAAGACAGATTTAGCACCGATCAGAGGAGAGGCACATCCCTCACTGATGACAACTGATAGCCTGTGGGTGCATGTTGTTGCGAGGAACTAAAATGGTGAAAACCCAAGGAGGAACAAGGCCAATTGAGTCCCGCCCCTGCACCACGCTGTCAGTCGGCTGATGACAGAACATGGCCCAGCCTGCGCTTGTGATGAGTGCGTTTACCGACTGAGCCACCCGGGAGAAGTACTGTTAACAAAAAAATATTTGAGGTACTTTTTGGGGGGGGGTTTAAACACTAAATTGACCCAGAATCTTTTTGTCTGTTAACACAAAAACGTATCCAGAATCTTTCTTCTTTTTTCCCTTAACCTAGCCCCCACTCACCAGCCGCCACTGTGTTTCACCTAGTATGCTCCAGTGAAGCCTGTAGTTTAGCCAAAATAGGTCAGCATGTATTGACATGGCCTAAGAATAAAAAAATATTTTTTAACATATTTTTTAATATATATATTTAACTTCTGTGTCGTCACCCTCCCTACACAATCTTTGGATTACAGCAAACAGACAGACTTGACCTTGGTGTACTGTACCTGGACAGATATTCTCTCTTCTTTTGAGAGAAGGCACAACCTTCGGCACTGTGAAAATCCAACAACATGTCAGGAAGAACAAACACAAACATACAAGGAAAATCCATCATCAAACTTTTATTTCAATATGCAGTACTCAAGGGGGAAAAAACATCACAAATCATTTCAGTCACATCCACAGAAATTCCAGTGGCAAGGGCTTCCCAAACATGGCATGCCTCCATTCAACTATTTTGACCGTATCAAAATATCCCGATGCAATATTTCTTCTTCACAATGTAAGGCTTAAGCAGTGTTTAGCAGTGCAGTGAATGAATGCATTGCTACTTGGGTGCTACCCCAGACATTACCAAACGTTTGAGAGTTTTGTTAACACACATGCTCAGCTGGGCTGAAAGCATTGCCTGAGGCTGTTCGGGAACCCTCTGGAAATAGGCCTGACCCCAAACATAAGTACCCAGACCCCTCTTTGCACAAAACAAAAACTGGTTGTTCATGGGGTCAAGGGAGACCCGTGCTACTTGCAAAACTATTCTGCTATTTTGAACAGAGCGTTCACCAACCGTATTAGTGTGGCAGCCTTGATCGACCTCTGAGCCCTAGTCAACTGGCTGAACCCACTGTAATCTCATGCCAGATATTTTAATTGGGAGTTTCCTGCCAGTTAAGGCTGGCAGACATGTCTTATTAGCCTCTAATTGACACAAGTGATCCTTGATGATCCCTTAAATAGCTGGCAGTGAGTGGCAGAAGTCATGCTAAATGCCTAAACATTTAAAAATGTTAAAAAAATGTCATGCCTTTGTTTTCATCCATGAAAATTCAATTTACGTCCTAGGTAAATGGTGCTATATAAATGTTCCAAAATGTGTTCAAATAAGGAAATTAATCATTAATTTGTTGAAATGAGAGCATCTCATTCTCTGTGAGAGCAGGTTTTACTCAGATCATCTGGACAGATTAGTGTACAATTGCACGCATATAAGAATAAAACAGATAATAACATATCTAAGCATACAATTTCAAATATTTTTAAACAAACATCTCAATCCTCCAAGCCTACAGATGGCGCACTCCCCAGTGTATTTTGCCAATACAACCGAAACATCATTCGGAATGAAGTTCATTACTGAGCTTCTGTTATTATCCTACATCTAATGCAACGGAGGCACGTCAGTGCATGCACAGAGGATATCCCCCCGTCAGCCACGTGACCTCTGACCTTATCGGTAGCCGCAGAGCCACAGAACTCCTCGTAGTCTTGCAGGGCTGTCACGGTAGGGCTCTCCCCGCACGCGGCACAGCCGGCCTGCCGCGGCCGCAGCCGAATGGAGCGGAACCGGGCCTCCTGGGCGTCCAGCATCAGCAGCTGTTGCCCACAGGAAGCTGGCACTCCGCGTGAAGGATAAAAACACACCGACGCCGACACCAACACCAACACGGCATCCGGGCTAGCGTTGGCTGACAGGCTTTATGAAACCAAAACAGCTGGAGGAACAATATGCTGTCAGCGACTCACTGCTTTGGACCAATCATGTTTCTGATTGTGACAAACACATCATTGTATTGAGCAAAACCTTTCGCTTTTGCACAAGGTCAGGCCATTGTAGCTCCACCCACTGTGCAGGTCATGGAACCTCACTCTCCCCACCACTGGTCTGGACTCAGTGTGGTTGTGTGCAACCTCGAATTACGGTCAAGTGTGGGGTATGGCCATCTCAGTGAGAGATACACCTCACCACTAACTGGTTCTAGCTCTTCTGTAGTACTGTGTGGACTGTAGGATGTAAAATAGTGTTGAGAAAATAGTCATTTTAGGGTGCTGCTGGGTGGCTCATCCCATAAAGACCCATCCAAACATCACCTGGTGGAGGTGTAGCTATCGGTTGTCATACCCATCCTGTAGTAGTGCGTGTTAAAAAAAAGGTCTCTTCAGGGGCTGCTGGAAGGCTCATCCTGTTAAGACCCTGATTTAAAAATCATGTTACCCCTTAATGAAGGATTCTGTTTTCATTACCACTACGTGAAATCATGACAGCCAGGTCACTTTTTGTACAGTATAGAAATGATACATAGAAATGATTCATCTTGTAAGTCGCTCTGGATAAGAGCGTTTGCTAAATGCTTAAAATGTATACAGTATACCAATCTTATTCCACAACTGAGACTCCGCAAAGGACAGCACAGTTATGAAGAGGCCTGTGAGATTTCTGAACCCAAAGGGTTAAAACTGTAATTCCTGCTTCTGCTTTATGATGTTTTATCAGACGACCGAGGCCAAGGCAAAAAAATGCCAAAGGGCCAAAATTCTCAAAGGGCCTTTTTAAACTGGAGCTAATTGATGCACCGATTCGGCTCTTAAAAGGAGGCACTTGTTTATAGCAACAGTACATTGGCGATGCTTATGTGAGGCTAAACAAGGGGGGGAAGCATAAAGTCCTGACTGTAAAGGATACAACCTTGCCCAGAGGCGATTTTCAGGACCTCCAAAGCTTGAAAGCAGCCCATGATGCCTGGCACTGGGATAAAAGTGATGAAAAAAACATAAGAAAGGTTTGTTAAATCAAGTCAGCAACTGTTTACAGCCCACAGTGTCTCAGGTCACCTTGAGTTTCATCTCATCTGTTACACATTACACAATCAGATGGCCCTGTTTTCTCTGCTTCGTTTGACCCGATAACGGATTTTAATACATTTGACGCTGAATTCCGATACTACATTATTTCCGGATAATGTAGAATCCAGTAATATTCAGGAACTTAGCAGGTTGCAGGTTCAAATCCCAGGTGGGGTACTGTGGTTGTACCCTTGAGTAGAGTATTCAGAAAATATCCAGCTGTATAAATGGATACCATGCAAAAATGTACCTGAATGTATTTAGTAAATATCCTAACTGTACGGAAAATAGAGAATATGTCAATCCAATTGAATAACTATTGTCCCTGATGGTCAATTCATTTTACATTACATTTTTAAAAAAGGCATTTATCAGACGCTCTTATCCAGAGCGACTAACACAGTTCACATTTCTTTTCATACAATCCATTTATACAGCTGGATATTTTACTGAAGCAATTCAGGTTAAGTACCTTGCTCAAGGGTACAGCAGCAGTGCCCCACCTGGGAATTGAACCTGCAACCTCTGAGTTACAAGCCCAGCTCCCTAACAATTACACTACACTGCCAGCCACACAATTCACCGTGTGGTTATAAATCACAACCTAAGACACAACAAAACAGATGCAGTAATGTTAAAAACATGAAAGCTGACCTACACAGAATTCTCTCAAGGACCTGTTAAAGTCAGTGTCAAATGTATGCAACGCAGGCTGCCCTAGGCAGCAGCAACTGCTGCTTGAGACTGCTCAGTGGCAAGCAAGAAGTTTTAATGCAGCAATATTCCAGTATCAGCTGTTCTCAAAAACTGCAAAGCAAAGAATTGCAAGGGATTTATTCAGTGACTACAGAATCACTGTGTTAAACAAGCTGACTGGGTGAACCTATGGGACCGGCTGGGACGCAAGGACATCAACACCACACAGGAACTCACCGACTCCCAGGACCCCCCCGTCCGAGCAGTTGGTCACCGTGTCCGGGGGCCGGGGCACAGGGTAGAGGCACCTGTAGCAGGGCCCTCCCAGGTAATTATACACCGTTAGCTGGGGGGCAGAGGTGAGGAGAATAACGCCAGCTATACGAGAGAGGAGTTTCAAGAACCCCATAATGGGCAGGGCTACTTTTATGAACCAATCAAAAGACTTTACTCTCTATAGCAACACACTGATTGGTTCGTATAGACGATTAACATTAGCCCTGCCCATTTTGGTGTTTTTTTCTTTTTTTTTTACATTTGCATTAATTTAGCACAGGGGTGGGCTAGGAGGGCCATATTGGTTACTGGACATCATGCAAACTTCTGCTCTTAATTATTTAAGTAGCCCCATCATTTGCATGGCCTGACACTTCAAATAAATGTGTTGATAAGCTCACAAATAACAGCTGAAAACTGTGCCTATATGAAACATTTTACTGTGGTCTAATCTAAGAGTGAACTGGGGTTGGTGTATACAGCTTGTTAGTCAATTGAGCCAGACTAATTGTTGGAAACAATATACTGCGCACGCACGCACGCACGCACGCACGCACGCACGCACGCACACACACACGCCCACCAGCACGGCATTGCCCACCCATGATTTAGCAGATCCCCTTATCCAGAGCGATTTACAAAACGAAGGGAATAAGAGCTTTCAAATAGGTTACTAAGAGCAGCAGCACGACAAAAAAAAGAGTTTACACTCCAGACAGTCAATCTCCCATCACAAGCCAACATAGCACAAGTAGCAGGACTGTAACTGTGACAGATGGTGTATGCTGGGCTTTGTTCCAGCTGATAATGTAATTTCCAGCGTCTAAGCACAGCTTCTAAAATTTCTTTCAGATTTTATCCCATTTTCTCCCAATTTAGTAGCCAATTACACCCTCTATTTTTCATGTCAATCCCTCCCTCTGAGTTTGCTGCCGTAGCCCTGTGACCGGTAGTGACAAAGGCGAAGTATCGTCTCCTCCCCCCTCCCTGGGGCGGACAGCCAATTGCCGCCCCCGGTGGCACTCCCGGCCAGAGCCGACTCTGGCGCGGCCGGTGGAATCGAACCCCGGTTGCAGTGGCCAGCGTCGAACGTTGTAACCACTAGACCACCCGGGAGAGCCCTCTAAGCACAGCTTCTGAGCATTTCATTGAACCGTAGCCTGTAAAGACAGTTATATTATTTGCACCTGGCTGATTTATTGATTGGCTGACTGACAGGCAAAGTCACACTGGAGTCCTAAGTGCTGAAAGTGGGGACAGCTGGTTACTGCAACAGGTAACTCATAACCTCTGGTGGGAAACAAAGGCTTGACAAAAGCATGGAACAAATAATGGGGTCCCCAGAACTGAGATTTAGGATTTTTACCCCTACGATTACCTGCCCCTCCATCCGCAGGGGTAGTTGGGGGGGGGTAGACCTCACCTGTCCCTCCATCCGCAGGGCGCTGGTTCATCCAATCCGACAAATCCGTTAGGGCTTACAAGAAACCGCTCAAAGGAACAGGGCCACCTTCAAACGCAGAAGACTCACCTCTCCCATCGTTTTATCACCAGGTAGCGGGTCGGCACGTTGTCTGAACAGTCCGCCACAATGTCATATATGAGGGAAAACGGCATCAATCTTTGCTTGGAAACATCAACCAATGCTAGTCTATAGTTTTAGTTTAGGGCTCAACACTAACATTTTACACTGGTGGCACAGTTGCCACTAAGTTTTTCTGTTAGTGGCAGTGGCACATAATTTGGTGGCACAACATTTTGGAGGTTTACGTAAAAAAAGTAAAACAACAGCAATGAGATTTTAAACTAAACTCAGAAGTCAAAGGCACATGAACAGAGAAAAGACCAAATACTGCCTGCAACAGTGGCATTGTTTCTACACCAGTACATATAGCACAGCAGCCACAGGCAGCTACATCTTGGCTTTTTTTGCAGAAATAATTCTGAATCTATTTCTGGGGTCTAACCTCAGGTGGTGGTGGGGCATTTTTTGCTTGGACACTTCATTATTCTTCAAAGAGCAATGATGACCACTTGCTCTAACGTTGTGTCTGACCTTATATGAAAGGGCCACAGGCTCCGCCCAGACCTCATCGCCAAGACAACAGACATGACATAACAAGTCAATGTGAGATCAAATAATCAAACAAAAGTCCAACTGTTTGACAAAATATTACTTTAGGATAAAAAAATAAATAAAAACATTCTAGTGGCAACAAAGATCCAGATTTTATCAAATGCCACATACTGCCATTTTCCCTGCTAGAAATGTTCAACTCGAAAATGAATACGGTAAACTACCTGTGTTATGTGCTTTTTCCCCCAAGAAAAGCCAGAGGTGCCCCTTAAATAGTCAGCACAGTAACTCTTGTGTTTTTCAATGAGCTTCTCAAGTTTCCACAGTGCCATAAATCTTTTTACAAGAGCCAGAGCCCCTTTCAAAATCAATTTGAACACAAGGCATTCTGGGTTATTCAGGATCGGAGTCCCCCCACAACCATTTCATGGCTTTTACGTGCAGTAAGAAGGAAAAGGCAGAATGTTTGATTGACACAACATGGAGCTTCTGAAGGGCTCTAACTGAGTAATGTTGCCTCTTTGTACCAAGAGCAGTGTGTCGAATATTTTTCCCCTTCTACAGAGGCCGCTCTGATCAGCGTTGCTCTAGATTTACAGTGTTACGGTCCACTCTTTTCTGGCACTTGCACTTAATCCAGTTATTAGCATTTAATTTGCACCCAAGTTGTTTGCCATAATGGCCTTGTAAGCTGCTTTAGAAACTTAGAAACGTTGCTTTGGAATTAGCCGCCAAAAGATTAAATGCAACATAATGCTGTAAAATCTCCAGTGGAAAGCCTTGGTTAAGAGGTACCGAGACGACTCACATCCCGTGGGGGAAGATTGTGTCGCTGGAGATTCCCGAAACGAAACGACGCTGCAAGCATTCAAGAATTCTCCGAAAGAGCCATCTTACTCTATGAAAAGAGAGAGAAGGAGTAAAGGAGAACAGCTTGGGGATGTGTATTGCTTTAGCCAGTTTTTCCGGCTACTGTGTGCGGTTTGGGTTCCGGGCCACTCGGGGGCTTTTCTGAGAGCGCGTGAGCGCGGGTCGCAGCTGCGAGCTACGCAGAGGAGCGGACACAAGGAGGATACTGTTGGATGAGCTGCAGGGCATTCTCATGAGAGAACTTCAAGTGGTAGGGAACGCACTCAACGCCAGGGTTTAGCCTAGAGGGGTCAGGGGAGACAGGGGGACAGTCATTTGCATTAAAGGGGAAACATCGGTCAGAAATATGCGCATTTTGAAGTTTTATACCAGAGGATCCCAATCTGGGGTCAGTTTAGGAGTCTCAGGGGGGTCCTCAGCAAAATCGAAAAAAACTGTTCTCTTTTAAGTCTACTACAGTTTATATCTCCATATTCAAAAACTAGGAGAAACATGGTCAACTCAAAGGTACTTTTGTAAAATGTCTGTTTAAAGGGTTCGTCAGCCAACGGGACGAGATCCAAGAATGAAAAGGCAAGCACACATTTGTTTAGATAATACTGTAGTTTTTTAAAAATAATTGTGTTTGAAAGCAACACTCCATCACACAAACATTTGGGCTCCCATCTTCCTCAGTGTGTAGTATTATTGAAACAAGTGAGTGTTGGCTTTTTCATTTTTATTATATTTCTATATTATATATTATATCCTGGTTTACACTCCTGCCCACAAAGAACTGAGTTGTGCACCCCTGGTCTATAAAAATGTGCAGGTATAAGAACTCAATCTCCCAGCACTTCACCAGCCCGCAGTACCTCCTGATGGCCTGGGCTGCAGACAGAGCCTTGGGCTGCCCCCTGGTGTCCTCTCCGTGTAATATCTGTCTGTGCAGGTTACTCAGCTCCACCTCATCATAGTCCAGCAGCCCCAATCGCCCTGCCACAGGAGAGGACACACAGACAGAGACAGAGACATATATGCTTTTAACAATTTCAACAAGACTTTTGCATGAATAAAAAAATTGAGATTTTTGCAGGTTATTCTTAACAGTTCCCCATTACATGGCTAGCGATCTAGCTTCATAATAATGCTAGTCGGCTTTATAGACACAAACTTGTAAGTCGCTCTGGATAAGAGCATCTGCTAAATGGTTCTGTGTGGCTCAGTAGGTAGAGCATGGCGCTGACAACGCTTAGGTTGTGGGTTCGATTCCCATTGGGACCACATATACTGAAAAATGTATATGCATTCACTACTGTAAGTTGTTTTGGATAAAAGCGTCTGCTAAATGGCATATGCTATGTTAAATGCTTAAAATTTCAATGTAAACCAGAATAACCACAGCACCTTTGAGATTGCTGGATGTCCTCTTGGATTGTAAAAAGATAAGTGCTGTTACTGACAAGCTATCCACTGCTTCACACCATTACAGCTGACCGAGGGGTCAGGACAGAGGAGGTGTCCTCGCGGTCTCGCCTCTTCTCTGTCCTGACCCCTCGGTGGTGGAACGACCTTCCGCAATCGGTCAGGACCGCGGAATCACTTGCGATCTTCCTCAAGAGACTCAAAACCCACCTTTTCAGACTCCACTACCACTGAATTCTGTACACCACTGCCTACTTGCTCAACACTTCTTGTATATGTATCCCTGCCTACTCATTTAAAAATTAAAAATATAAAAAATGCCATCATCATACACGTTTGAACAGCAATTAAATCGTTATGCTGGTTATGATGAGTCGTGCCATCTTCCTTTTAAGTTTGACCTGTGCATCCACAGTGAGCAAGGACAAGGAGTATAACAATGAGAAAATATCCACATTACATTTCTTTATAAAAGCTATGGGGGGGGTGTTATAACCACTCATAACTGTCAGCCAAATCCCCCCCTCCCCCATTACTGGCATTCAACATGATCTTTTTGGTTTGTGCAGTCAGTTGATTTTTCAAGTACTTAGGCTACCTACCGATACCTGCTGCTGCCAGGTACTGAGCAAGAGGACATCCCAGCCCCCCACACCCCACCACTAGAACTGAGGCCTGGGACAGCTTCAGCTGACCTGTAAAAGCAGTGAAACATCGACAGCGTCAATTCAATATTAGCATTATTATCTTCATCATTATACCATAGTACCAATTAGTGGATGGCTTGGGTGGAAACATCTGCAGTAAACAAGCAAATTGACTGCAGTCTATAAATTACAAACTGCATTATTCTTCACACTGCACTTTAAACTGATTTCAGAGTGATGAGAGAGCGAGAGAGAGAAAGAGAGAGCGAGAGAGAGAGAGAGACAGCATGAGAGAGAGACCGCAAGAGACTTCCCATTGGAACCACATACACTGAAAAACGTATGTTCACTCAGTACTGTAAGTCGCTTTGGATAAAAGCGTCTGCTAAATAGCATATATATTATATTATTATTACTTGCCATTGACAAATTAACTTAAATTGGCTGTGTGGGAGTGTCTGCACGTGAGCTGTTGGCATTGTATTGGTATTGGGGTCTGTGTTGGTATGTCTCAAGTTAGTCAGTTATTTGTACACCAAACTCAATACCTTGTACACCAAACTCCGGAAGTAGGAGCTGTCTACTGTATCGCATGATTTCTTCGTTGGTCAATGTCGTTTTTGCCTTCAAAGGCGGCAGTGTCGTGACTTTCTCCTGGAGCTCATTCAATGGCTTATTGGACCGATGTAACTGTCAGGAGAAAAGAGAAGTCGACAGGACGACAAACAATTGTAAATAGAAGGAGACGACATGGTTGAGTCCAACAAGCAACTCGTTTTGCTACAGACACAGTTGTTACTGAAGGCGTTGTTTTCTCTCAACCTTGCGACTGTGCACGGTGTGACACTTGATTCTTAAATACATCGCTCGCTGCTTATGGGTACAGCCTCGACACGCCCACCATGGAACAAACATGCTCGTGAGGAGTTGCGAAACGGCGTGCAACGTTGAGAGAAAACAAGACGTTCAATAACAACCGTAGCTAAACGTTTTGTGTAGTGCACTCACACCATGTGAATGTTCCAGCTGGCTAGCTGAAACAAAAACTTTAGTTGACTACCATGACTTGCGCAAGTAAATGCTCCATATGGAACTTCCCGCGACCATAGCTAGCTACATCTTGAAGATTGTGCAGCTAGAGAGATAACTGGTTAGCTTAAAGTAATGTTTTAAATTGTAAGAATCCAGACGATTAAGTCGGGTGTAGCTAGCTGGCTAACATCTCACTAGCCTATGAAGTGAAATAAGAGTTGAAATACCGTCTGTAATTGAGCAAGTTTATCCTTTAAAACAGCGATCTCCTTGTCTCTCTCCAGCAGCTGTTCCTTTAAGCTAATAACCTCTTTCTCCATAACTGTTTTACAATTCGTTTGCCGGGGAGGAGCGAGGGGGGAAAAACTATCATGCCAAGCACTGGGACTTCCTGAACTACACTGTTGACCCACGTGTCTTGTGACCACGTGTATGCCGAGTGCAACGTCACGTGACTCTGTTTCTTCTTCGTCTTTCGGTTCCGACCGCGCCGTCGCTCAATTCAAACATGATGCAATGCCGCCGTCTGCTGTACCGGAATATACCACGAGAGCTACACCACTTTAAATACAAATTAAGGTGCAATTAAAATACCCAAGAAAAAACAACACTACAAACAAATTCAGTAACTTAAGCGAATTCATTCCATTAATAAATTATATATTTGTTCATCCCCAGTCATAACGTCCAACAATTTTTATTTAAAATCAGGTTCAGTTTCTCAGGGCATAAAGTAGCCTACGTTTACATCGAGGCTACATGCATCGTCAAATTGCCATGCCCGCGAAGCTGTACTGCTACCAATTTATTTAGACCTCTTGGAAACGTGCAGTAAAGTTAATGGCGACGGTGAAAGCCAGTACATTTAAGTTAGGAGACAATTCGTGCAATTGATTGGCCAGAGTGTCTAAACACCTGACTCCCAGGTAAAGGGGAGGTGGAAAAACAGCAGTAGCGCGGCCCACGAGGACCGTGATTTGAGTAACCCTGCCTTACAACAATTTGTAACTTGTCACGTAACTTGTCACGTTCTGCAATATGGGATCTGCGTCGCATCTGCCCAGATTCACGGATTTTGAAATCAACTGGACAGCTCATCTCGTTCACTGAGCCGATCCGTGTCATATGAAGATCATTGGATCTGCGCAGACGCAGATCTCGACCTTGTAGAACCTCGTTTGTTCTGATTGGTACGGTACAGGCACAGTTAAAGTCTAAAAGTCCCAGGCCATTTCATGGCAAGACAGATTGAATGCATATGGCTGGAGCAACAAGAACAATAGGCTGCAATGGCACGGGCTAGTATCACTGTGTGATTGAACATCAATCATTGTTAAAAGTAGAAACAGGGCTAAAATACAAGCATACAATGGTAATTGTTTCCACGAATGTGTGACGGGCTAACGAATAAATAATTAGGTTATTTGATGGTGATTGATGGAATATAGGTTAGCCTATATGTCTTGACAGACACAACACATAGTTTTGTTTGTACTTAAGTTATTTTCCATCTGTGTGGTGCAAAAAAAAGACAATTACAGTGTGTTGAAAGTACCATCTAACGAATTAGGTTGATTTTTTAAATACTTTTTTGTCTTTGTGAGTTGTAATGAAATTAATGAAAACATTGAAAAAAATAGTTTAGATTTTTCGTTTTGAGAACTGGCTGGCCTGTTTCACGGTACAAATGAGCTAAAATGTTAATTTTTATTATAATTATTGTGGTTATTATTATTGTTAATTTTATTATAATTGATTGATTCATGTATTTATTAGCTTTTGGGCTAAATCCCATCAATTAATGATCATTTTATATAAATATATAAATTCAACAAGGGGAAACAGTTATTTAGCTACAAGATAATTATGCCTATGGCTCAATCAGGAATAAAACTTGTCAGTACAGTGTAGCTACTGTACGAAATCCACAACCCCTTAAGCAGGGGGCTCTGTATGTTTATATATTTATTTATTTTTGCAGCCTGGAGACAACGGATGTTCGAGAGGAACACGAGACCCAAAACTCTAAAACCGTTAGCTTGCAAACCTCATTTCTCTAAACTTTGTCAGATTCTGTTGGTGCTCAAACTTGTCCAAGTTCAGAATAATGAAATATATTTACGTTTGGGGTTTAATTGAATTTGGGTTGGGGAGGGGGGGGTTCAGCGAATCAGTGACGCGGGAGCGAACGCCCCAGGTCCTCCCTTGTGTTTCTCACATGATCTCAGAAGCCCGAGACCGGAGGATAGGCGCCGTTATGCGCTGAAGGAGCATTGCCTCGAGATGGTTGAACGGAGCAGGAACTCAAGCATGTTCTTCGTCTGTGTGGTGGGCATTTGTGTCACACTCGTCAGCCGGATAAATGGACAGACCGTAAACGTGCCCTGGACCCAGGAGAAGGTAGCAAGCCCTCCGCTTTCTTGAAAATGTACAATAAATCTTAAGCTATTATGTTTTGTTCATCAACTGTTTTTATTATTACAATGTTATCTCCTCCTAATTTAAAAAGACAATACAGAGTTTTTCCTAAATTGAAATATTCAGTAGGCTACAATAAAATATAAAAGAAAGAGGATGATAGAAGCTTAGATTTGGTTAAAATTCATTTTTTGTGTGCTTATTTCTGTAAATAATAGTGCGATATATAGTGCAATGTATATCTTATCTCAAAAATGTATTCTGTATGTAGATAGGCTATATTTGATTTTAATTGTAAGAAAGCACCATCATATTGCCTATACATGTGGTAATAGAAGTGTTCCAAAGACCTGTAAGACCATTTTATTTGGTGTGATCGCTTTCAAGTGCCGCGTTTTAAATAAGAGTGCCCTACAATACACTCTCGCTTGTTTTGCTCTTGTCTTCTTTTTGTCATCTCCTTTCTTGTTGCTATGGCAGCGCTGTCTTCATCATTGGTCTACCAATTGCAGATCTTGGTATTTATAGATCCAGAATAGTGGGCTAACATCTTAACTCTTGCGTCTGTTGGATGTAGGCTATGTGGCCAGCTTTGATGGTAGCGGGCTTGTTAACATGTATTCTCAGATATAGTATTGTATATTAACCGGTAAAAATCTATCTCACGTTCAGGTTCCCAAAACAAGTCTTCACGTGGGAAAAGAAGGCCATTAGATTCAGTGGGGGGAACCAGAGGCAGCACAGCACGAGCTGGTCTCGTCTTTCCTGCAGCCGTGCTATATATGCAGTTTGGGGACACATTGCGTGGAAATGATCAAAACCTTGTATTTTTTATTAATTAATATCAAGTGCAGGATTAAAATAGAATGGCCATTATTTCTCACAAATCAACCTATGAGACTTCCACATTTACATTTACATTACATTTACATTTTAGGCATTTAGCAGACGTTTTTATCCAGAGCGACTTACAAGATGTGCATAAATACATGATAGGAACAATCATAGTTCGCGCAAGAGATCAGTGCAGCAATATAGCGATAGACACTGCAGGCAGCTGCGTACCATACCTGTAACACTGGGAAGGAAAAGGTAAGTTTTTTTTTTTATGGAGTAAGCAGGGGGAGAAAATAACCCAGTGTTGTAGCTCATGTATGTCCTGCATACTAGAATAACGTCGTACGTTTGCATTAAGGGTTCAAGTGACGGTTGGTGATATTGTGAGGGTCCATCTTTGAGATTTGCTTCGGCAAGGCGACCTGCAGATCAGAAGGTTAAAACACTCGCGCCACTGTACGCTTGGTTCAGGCGGGGAATTAAGTTACAACGTTCATTCAGCGATCCACCAGGAAGCAGTAACCAATTAGTGAATTATTTTGAATTAGTGGCCTTTCTTTTTGTTTGTTTATTATTCTCTGGTTGCTGTAAAATGAGCGGAACATCTCATACATTGCTCATGGCACCGCTGGCCTTTCAGTCCGATTCCCAGCGGACATAGGTTCGTGCATGCGCCATCAGCTCCGACCACCTCTACTCCCACGCGCAGATTTATTAGTATCGCTCATTCTCCGCGAGAACCAAAACTTCAGGGCGCAGCAGTAAAAGGAGCTCAGTCTGTCACTCAATTTGCCGCAGCTCTGACAGTGGAGTGATTGCCACGACAACCGGGGAAAGCCGAGAGAGAGCATGCGACCTTTGAGACCAAACAGACAAGGCACTGTCCACAAAGGGATCGATGCTGTGCCAGACTGTGTTCCAAGAATGGCCTACATACTTCTCTGGGATTGGAATTCCCAGTTCTTCATGTTCTTCGAAACTGGTTGGCAGAAACCGAGATCTGGTTCCTGGTTCTCCATGCTTCACATAAAATCGCACCAAACATTATGATTTTACCCACTGCGTATGCGAGACAGATGACTCGGAGCAGTCTTCTACCACCACATGTAATTCCACACATTTTATTTTTCATGACAGTGCAGTGATAATGGGTATAATTACACACAAAATGTTGTAGACCACAGCCAATGCCGTGTCTGGTCCTGTCTGCGTCAGATCATAATAATGTAAGTAACCGCATTACAGATTTCAGGCCTGGTGGCTACCGGTCTATTCTCAAACAATACTTCAGTAGAGTGAGTCTGGCGTACAGTTCCTATCTTTGAAACAGTGTTTTTGTTATTTTCAAAGCACGCTTTAGCATATAGAGTGCAAAACACCTCCTGATGCAATAGAGAATTGTTTTGAAACAATAATTAATTCAAAATGACCACCCTTGGGTACAAGAGCATTACTCAATGTCTGACATGCAAACATGAAATCTTAAGACGACAATCCGTTAAACCACAGCAGCCACCTATACTTAATGCAACACTCAGAGGTTGAACAAGAATAAACTAGTTGACCATCATCGCTGGTGTTGTGCAGTGAGTGCATTTGAATATTACACGCTTTTATTTTGAATCATTTTTTATGCCCCATTCTTCTTCTCTCCACCAATTACAAACACCCATCCTGGCTCTGCTACCTCAATTTGGGAGCGTGCATTGTAAGACAGTTGTCTTCCTAAACGTTTTCAGCCAATGCCTATTCTCACTCATCTGCACTGTGTAGTCATCGTGTCGGAGGAGCGCACATCATGCACAGCTGGCGGAGGCACACTGCTTTTGGGTCCCAGGGTAGTGGCGCGGTCGACGGTCTGGTAATGAACCTGGACCATGACAGTGCTGACGGTGGCCGGCAGCCCTGTGTGGTGGCACGTAATTGGCTGTAGCGTTGCATAGAGTTGCAGTCAGCAGGATTGTCCCCTTTTCATTTCACAAGAGTGACTGCCTGTACAAGGTTTTGGTATTTGAATAGTTTTTCCCAGTACTTCAGTCTCCCTTATTTTAAGTTGTTCTCATACTTCCAGAGTTTCAGTTTGGACTGAGGACTGTTACATTCTGTTGAGGCTCTTAGTAAAGTATTGATTGAGTGCATCTGCAAAGTCTTTGTTTTTATCAAGCAGAACTTCCTCACAATTTTTATTACAGCTGTCTTCTGTCTCCTCTGACTTTCTCCAAAAAGCCTTTCGTATAAAATGAGCAATTCCTATTCATTTCTAAACCCCTGGAAAACATTGTAATGATTGAAAGTTGTTTCTTCCTATATTAATTCCTTCAGACATTTTTATTTATCCCAGGAGTGGGGAAGGATGGCTGTATCTATTTCTGGATTTCATGCCAACTTCTGCTCTTAATTATTTAATTATCCCAACCATTTATACGATCTGGCATTTTGACTACATTTCTTGATAAGCTCTTGAATGACATCTGGAGATTGTTCTTGTGTCCCTATATGCAAGCCTTTGCTGTTGTCTAATCTGCGAGTGAAGCGATGTTGGTGTGTACAGCTAATTGGCTAATTGAGTCAGGGCAATTGGTTGAAACGAAATTCTTCATATGAGTTCCCCACCCCTGATGTTTTCTGCTGTGGCGACCGCTTACTCGTAATCTTTTCATCTGGAGGTGTGTGTACTCAATTGATCAATTAACGCAGTTTATTAGTTAACACGCCTCACCTGGTTTCCTGGGTCTAAATTGGTTGCTCATTTTAAGGTGAACAAAACAAATACAAAACCAGCTCTTCAGCACCAGACCATCTCTGCTCTAAAAGCTGCTCTCTGTTGATACTGCTGAAACCCTCTCTAATTATTCTAAAATTGGCCCAAACGGGGCTGGCGGATGGCCCAGTGGTCTAGTGCACCGCGCTTTGGAGCGGTGTGCGCTGCCCGTCAGAGACGCGGATCGAAACCCGCGTTTCTACCAGACCGGCCCTGGTCGTCAGCCCGATCGGAGGCGGCATTTGGCACGAGTCCGCCGAGGAGAAGGTTAATGGAGTCCGTGGAAGATCTCCATCTCGAAAGAAGGCGGGGAAATAGGTCCAGGAATACGAATCTCGTTCCCGGAGGACGGGCGGCGGACTCGTGAGGGTGGGGAATTGAAAATAAAATAGAGGGTATAATTGGCTACTAAATTGGGGGAAAAATCAGAAATAAATTTATAAAAAATAAAAAAATGGCCCAAACAAAATTTAAACCCTAATGTCAGGTGAGGCAACTTTATTTTCCAGTGTGGTTGCATTGTTGCGCTTAAAGTTATCCATCCAGTTCTTTAGATAATTCAATTATAACATCCATTGGGGAAAACCAAGAAAATTATTTTTATTTTGCGTAAAAGTTGCTCTTTGGTTACTATGGGGGGCGTTAGTTGGGAAGTATGTTTTCTGAGAGGAAGCAAAAGGCACAGTACATACAGTATGAATCACAATCTCACCAGAATCTCTTTCTTAACCCAGCTAACAAGATTGATGTGCTGAATTGGGGTGCACACCAGGGGCTAATCTGTTTATGGATTCCAAGCCAACTTCTGTTTTGAATTATTGAATTAGCTCAACCATTTACTTGATCTGGCATTTTTGATAGTCATGAAATACAGCTGAAGACTGTACTTTTCATTGGTGAAACATTTTGCTGTGGTCCAACATAGGAATGACAAGATAAAACACACAACACACATACACACTCCAAAAACATCTTAGTATATACAAGCGGTATATTAGAATTGAAAGAATAAGAATTGCACACCTATTTGATGCTCCAAAAATAAATGATAACAGTTTATTTAACCATGCGAGTCGGTTAACGTTTCGATTCAGGATTGTTTTGATGAATGAGCTTGAGCAACAAATAAGCTTGCATATCCTATTCTTTCAATTCCAACACCTCACTTAGAATACCGTGTGCAGTTCTGGGCACCGCACTACAAGAAAGATATAGAAGCTCTTGAAAAAGTTCAAAGAAGGGCAACTAAACTGATACCTGGTATGAAAGGTAAAAGTTATGAGGATAGACTTAAGGCACTCAATCTATTTAAACTTAGCAAACGGAGACTTAGGGGGGATTTGATTGAGGTTTTAAAATTCCTAAAAGGGATTAACGAAGTGAATTACCAAAGATTTTTTAAGATAAGTGGGGTCAGCAGAACAAGAGGCCACAGGTGGAAATTAGTTAAAGGCAAATTCCGCACAGATATTAGGACGTTTTTCTTTACACAGAGAGTTGTCAATGCCTGGAACAGCTTTCCAGGTTGGGTAGTAGAGGCAGAAACACTTGGGCTATTCAAGTCCAGGCTAGATGCAGTACTAGATACTCTTTAGATTAGGACATGACGAGCCTAGATGGGCTGAACGGCCGTTCTTGTATTATGCATTCTTAATTAACTGCCATTTGTGATTACAGTTGCTTAGCTGGTTGGAACAAAAAACACATCGGCATCCCACAAACCACATACTCAAGATATTTATTCCGCCATCATCTTAACAATTTCCATTTTAGCAAACTGGCTTGTTAGCTAGCTCAGGGATTCCTGCATTTTTAAATCTCAAGGCCCCCTAAAATGATAACCCTTACCTACGTCAATAAAATTATTATCTGTTGATATTTCATCTAAAATGGACAAAATCATGATGTCATTGTGTTACAGGTCTATATAAGATACAGTATGTAGCTATTTTGCACAATTTAAATGTTTAACAATGAAAATTATCACAATATTACAATGGATGTGTACACCAAACAATATTTATTTTATCTGAAAATCTGAAATGTGTAATTTATGAAATGCAGAAATATAAACAAAATATTCTTGAAAGGAAACATTTTGCTGAGGACCCCTTGGGATTCCTTCACAGAGGCCCCGAGGGACCCCAGACCCCAGTTTGGGAACCCCTGGAATAGTTTATTGGTTAAGACCAGCTAGGATGAATGATGAAAACCATTGAGCATACATCGTAGGAAAGGCTGTGTGTCTGATAAGAAGCACTGAATTGTAGTGAAAATATACCGTACTGCCCAACACATCAGTTCCGCACTGTAGACAGCCCGCTGTTTTGTCTGTTAAATACTTTAGCATGCTTTGAACAATGCTCTATGATCTTCCATGTCTAGTTAATACAATAGTGAGTTAATAAATTACCTTAAGACTTTGCCAGAGGTGGAGCAGTCAGGTAGTCACACGAATGCACTCTATTTGAAAGCAGCCCGGTCCCTGTGTAAATCACATGCCAACACTTCAGGTAATCACAGAAGTGACCTAAAACACCTTTTATAAAATCAAATATTAATCAGAAATGAATGATCATAGCATAGTCAACACTGGGCGAACATACTAGGGAGGTACCAACATTTTGCTGGATACACACTTTAAACAGGAACTTCACCATGTCTGATTCCTTCCCTTTTCGATAGAATCCAAGCCAAAATGAAAACATCTTTGTTTTTAAGAACAGAAGCTAATTGAAAGTCATTTAATGGTTTTGTGGTTTACTTCAATGGATGTAACCCTCATACAAATCCCAAAATGCATTGCTCTACCGCCCCTGGTCTCTGTGGATTGTATCAGGTTATTATGAAAATCTCAATGTTGTTACTAATTGTTTTTTCGAGAAAAACATTATTTTACTTAAATGTTCAATTAACGGAATGAATACAGACTCAGAAAGCAATAGCAGGGGCTGCTGCTCTTGTGCGCTAAGCTGGGGCTTCCTGTGTGTAGTTTTGTTGTGGAATTTTGAGGAATTTCTGTGTGGAATCTCATGCCACAGGCAGGAGTACAGTGCATTGATGGTTCAGGAGGCACAAAAATCTATATTTCTATAAAAACCAATACATTTAATGTCTCAGGACAATCATTTGTATAAGCTCTGAAGACATTTATAGGGATTCTGCAGAGAAGGGACAGGCTTTTTGCTGTTTAAATTGAATGGAATTGATACTGTATAAAGCAGGTTACTCAAGTCACGGTCCTCGTGTTTTTCCACACCTCCTTTACCTGGGAGTCAGGTGTGAAGGCACTCTGCCAAATCATTTGAACTAATTGTTCAATTAAGTACCTTAGAGAAAGGAAAACCAGGAGCGTATTTGGATTCGTCGGGCCGATTTGAGTAACCCTGGTGTAAAGTGTCTCTCCTCACTCATATGTTAGAGACCGAGAAATGTCATGCACCGATGTCAGAGTGAAAAAACAAGTAGTTATTTTGGTATACATGCTCTCATACCCACTAAACGTAAAGGTGAGAAACAACATGTTTAGGAACAGACAATAGGTTGAAACCAATGAAACCAATGTTGTCATCTGATTGTGACATACTTTAAATGAACAAAGCCTTCTATAATCTCTTCTTTTGTTGCGAGTCTGAAATGTTTGCATGTAACACTTTTTTCCCACAGCTTCTTAAATGATGTTATTGTCAGTGAACTGAATGTGGAAATATTTCCCCCCTGTTTTTGCGGTGTGTGCGTCCTATTGCACGTCCCTGGCCATTTCACCTCTGGGTACAGTGCACCTTCCTTACAGACTGCCCAAGTTAACGTTAGATAGACTGAATAAGACTGTATATATTTAAAGTATGGTGAGACATTGATATTGTTAAGGATTTTGAAATGAAAGGTTTCAACGGAGTTAAATTTTTAAGAGTAGACATGGAAGCTTAATAACAAAACCACAAGGACCCCAAGGTCACCTACTGCACCTACTCTTATCCGAGAAGGGCCAGTGTGGGTGCAGGCTTTTGTTCTAGCCCAGCACTAAACAACTGATTAAACTAATCAAGGTCTTGATTGTAGACCATGATTGGTGAATTAGTTGAATCAGGTGTTTTAGTGCAGGGCTAGAACAAAAGCCTGCACCCACACCGGCCCTTCTCGGATAAGATTGGACACCCCTGACCTACTGCATCCCTATGAGAGACTGTAAGGCATGACCATTTCCCCAAGAGTCAGACTCAATCTTTCAAGGAATAAAAAATATTTGGCGAGCGTAAAAGGAGGATTTCCTTAATTTTATTAGCGTAGACTGGGTGAGTTAAGGTAAGATGCCGACACGTTGATTTATGTGGTGCAGCTGTTCCACTAATGCATGTAAAAAGCTATCTAATAACAGTAAGATAAGACAGGGCCTGAAATTAGGATTTTATTCTTGTGTAATGCGGCTCTAGGGGACTCTATGGTTTGGGACATGAGTCACGACTTGATCAGAGCCAATAATATAGTACACACGCTCTCAAATGAATGATCAAAATAAGAGCCAATAACAGGGATAATAATCTGTTTATTTGGTGCCTTTTCCCTCCACCTTTGCCACTTGCCTTCCAGTTGAAAAATATCTCTCAGGATGCCCAGTCCTTTTGGTTGTAGCTGAGTCCTTTAATTACCAAGTCTGGATGTTACAGCGTGTGCAAGGAGCTGTGTTTAAGTAGCTGGATATGCCGGAGAGTGGAGGAGACGGTGTTAATTAACCAGGCTGAATGCGCTCGTCAGCAAGGCAGTCTCTGCTCAGTACTGCCACCTTCCTCTTCCTCCTCCAGGTCTGTCTCCCCCTTTCCCTCCCACTCTTCCTCCTTCCTCTTCCTCCTCCTCCACACTTTTCACCCCTTAGCCAAATATCTGCAGGCAAAAATTCTGGCTCATATATTAGACCACAATAATAAAAATGTGCCCATATTTTGCTGATTTGACCTAAATGGGTTCAAAATCACCTGTAATCAGATGGATATAGGTAGCTGGTCTGAAATCAGCCAGCAGGAAAACACAGTTTATACTGCCATATTAATTTAAAGCTGTCTCATGGGTTTGAAAATTCATATTTTACATAGTTTGAAACAAATAAATGAAAAATATGGGGATTCAGCCACCATTCGGTGCTGGCTGGTGTGGTGCAACACTCTCGTTATTCAGGGTCTTTGTGTGGCTCAACTTGTTCCTTCCTCCGTAAGCTGCGGAGCTAATTGTGATGGACGGGAGCAGATTAGTGTGTGATTACGAGCAAACGGTTTTAAACGGAAACCGCTGTTCTCTATCCCCAACCAAATATGTCAGTGCTGCTGAATTTGCGGGAAGTTTTTTTTATTGGGCCGTAATCTCTTTCGTCGGCGTTCCCACGCAGCAGAGGCTCGAGCTGTGCCAATACCCCTCTCATCTCCTGTGTGAGACTGAGGACATTGACACTTTTTACACTTTTAGACATTTAGCAGATGCTCTTATCCAGAGCACCAGTTTAAGTTTCTTTACATACAATCCATTTATACAGCTGGATATTATACTGATGCAATTGAGGTTAAGTACCTTGCTCAAGGGTAGAACGGCAGTGGCCCAACTGGGAGTCGAACCTGCAACCTCTGAGTAAAAATCCCAGTTCCCTAATCATCATAGTACACTGCCACCCCGAATACAGATTGTTGCTGAAGATCTGGCCAGTGTGGGGTGACAACAGCTATCCATCTGAAGGTGTCATTGGTCCTTGAGGGTGTAGGATTTGGTTAAGATCCTGGTACAATAAGCACAACCAGGAGCACAGCTTCCCCAGGGCTTAGGCCCCCAGAAGCCCCATAGGTGTACATGTATATATACTGAAAAGTACTTCTTGTTTTTTTATTAAACATTACAGTTGCATAATTGGCTCAGGGCCTCACCCAGGGAGGGAAGGTCTCAGTGAACAAGGTTTCCATCTGTCTCACTGTGCAAGAGCGCCTCCGCTGGCCAGTCAGGTGCCTGCGACGCACCCGCTCCAGATGACGGCCATCTTTCTGTCCCGTTCCTGCAGCTCCACCACAAGGCCAGCACCCTGAGCTCAGATGACATCACGCGCGTGCTGTCCCGGTCAGACCTGGAGCGCATGTGGGAGAAGGACCTGCGGCCCATGCTGGTGACCCGGTACCCAAGCTCCGCCGGGAGTCAGGCCGTGCAGCAGGTCAGCGCCACGGCACGAACGCTCAGGGCGGTCAGACATGCACGCACACACGCACGCACGCACGCACACACGCATATAGCACTAATGCTCAGCGCGGTCAGACACACACACACACGCACTAACGCACGCACGCACGCACGCACACACACACACACACACACACACACACACACACAAACGCATATAGCACGAACGCTCAGCGCGGTCAGACACGCACGCACACACACACACACACACACACACACACACACACACACGCACACACACACACACACACACACACACACACACACACACACACACACACACACACACACACACACACACACACACACAAACGCATATAACACTAACACTCAGCGCGGTCAGACACACACACACACACACACACGCACACACACACACACACACACACACACACACACACACACACACACACACACACACACACACACACAAACGCATATAGCACTAACGCTCAGCGTGGTCAGAAGCCAGCATACATGTGTGACACTCTCTCCGCATTCATGCATGCATGTACACGCACTTACTCTCACGCATGCATCCTCACACACCATACTCTCATGCACACACACACACACACACACACACACACACACAAATGCCTATAGCTTGCTGCTTGTTACATTTCCCATGCAAAAGTCCCAATCTGCCCAATACTTGCAACAGGTTTAGTATATAAAAAAAATCAAACATATTTTTGACTTGATGTATGTAATGATATATGTAAACCTGCAGCAGTGATCCTAGCCCTTTGGCTCCAGCCGTTCTGATGGCATGCATGTCTTGGCAGCACATCCGGAGCACGCTGGGGGCCCTAACGGCAGGCTGGGATTTGGAGGAGGACCGCTTCCAGTCCCACACCCCCTACGGGCCCATGACCTTCACCAACATCATCGCCACGCTCAACCCCTCCGCCAAACGGCGCCTGGTGTTGGCCTGCCACTACGACTCAAAGTACTACCCCCCGCAGTGGCACGGCCGCGAGTTCCTGGGTGCCACTGACTCCGCCGTGCCCTGCGCCATGCTTCTGGAGCTGGCGCGCGTGCTGGACCAGGAACTCTTGACCCACAAGGTGCAGAGTATAATAATAATAATCATCTTCATTAGCCCATGTTACACACTGTTTTTTCACCCGGGTAATTGGAATTGATCTTCTCCTTGATGCATACACACCATCAGAGAGGTCTGAGCACAGGGTCAGCTGTAGTACAGCACCCCTGGAGCAGTTAGGGGTTCAGTGCCTTGCTCAAGGGCACTTTGGTGTCAGTGCCCCAGGAAGTGAACTGGCATCCCTCCGGTTTCCGGTTCATTGTTTTTTGTTGGCCTTCCTGGGATTTTGATTTGAACCAGCAACCCTCCGCTTGCTGCCCCGATACACCCCCCACCCAATCGCATCAACACCCCTGCTGATTTGCATGATTAACTTTAATAGTATTACAGCAGGCCATCTTGGGTGCATGTTGATGCCCCCCCCCAAATTGACGAAGGACATTGCAGCAATAGGGCAGGCCGACGATTGGGTGTACCGAATTGGGGAAGAGAAGAAAAATGGGGCATGAAATGTTGTTTGAGTGAACTCCATGGTCTGTAATTGAATCCAGATGATTGTAGCCAGCAGCCCCCACAGGGTGGCACATAATTGGCTGCGTTGCCCAGAGACTGAGGGGTTTTCACTTGGCGGGATTGTCCACATGTCATCGCGCAAGAGTAACCTCATCCAGTCGATTAGTCACCTGCAGTACGTCTGCTGCAGGATTAGGCCTGGATTTTGTCGATCAAACAGGCCGGCGGTGCCAAATGGTGTCGAAACTAGGAATGCGGTCTCTGTAGCAGTTTAGCTGACAGTCAATACTTTTGAAGTGACTCAGTCAGGAAATATGAACATTTTCAAGGTTACATTCGCAGCCCTTTCTAAATTACAGTGTCTGTGAATGTTGATGAAGAGAGACTTGAGTGGCAGCTCCGCTGAAAGCGTTCTTATGAATAGAATAGAAATATGTGTTACCCTTTGTAAAAGAACAAAATTGCACATTAGGACCCATGGCAATCCATTACAAATGCATTTACAACATGACATTCAACATTCAAAGACATGTAACATCACAGTCCAATTCAAGAGTTATGAGTAGCAAGTAGTAGAATTAGTAGCCTTTAGACAGTACGCATTTATACAAGACATTGCATAAAATAGAAAGATTGTCTTCAAGTGAGAAGTCACAGTTTGCTGGGGGGGGGGGTGTTGGAATAAAGGAGGACAGTGTTCTTTTGAAATGGTGGGAGGGGTCTGAGTGACAGGGGTGGGCCCAGGACAGGCCAAGGGGGCATGTTTGTTTGACAGCGCTGTCAGTGATCCTGGCTGCCCGCTGGCAAACAGGCACAATTCAGACGAGTCATTCACACACGCAGTATCACTGATACTCAGAGCAGGAGATGAAGGGGACGAGGATCGTCCATTTACATGTATTCATTTTGCAGGGATTCCTAAACTTTCCCAGCTCAGGGCCACTTAATGAGTGAATACCCCTGGATTCTCTGACCCACTCTTTTATAAAAATAATTTTTTTTTTTAAGTTTTACATATGCCATAAAAACTGCAGGTACACTGTAACAAAAAAGTTGTACACATCCAGAGCAGTGTTTAGTGTACTGGTATGAATGTCTATGGAAGGTGTATAAAATGGGCTACGTTATTGTTTTGCAGATATACTGTATCTCACAACACACCTCAACTCCCCTCACAACACACCAGTGACTCCCAAGCCACAGTTTGGGAACCACTGATTTAGCAGGCATTCTTATTCACATGTTGCTAAAGCAGTGGCATATTTTTTTACATTTGAGTGCCTGACAGAAGGGGACAAGCTCAAACAAGTCAACAGAAAATGTGCTATTGCATCAATTGCATAGTTTGCCGTTAATAAAAACTGTCTGAAGCTCTAGAAATGCCAAGCAGTGCTCTATAAAGAGCTCTATATTATCTTCAAAGACTAACTGCTGAATGTGTGTTCTCCTATTGCAGACCTCAGAGTCATGCAGTTTCATGAGAGCTTGTTAAAATGTAAAATTTAAGGTCTAAAAATCTACTTCAGCGAGGACCAGTATTAGCTTCTCCTTTAAATGTGTTCTTTGGAAAACGCTCACTTGTAAATTTTAAACCTATAAAATGCAAAATTATGAAAAAAAAACTACATAAATGGAGTAGCCTGTTTACAGATATTGTGATACGCCTTGTATATTTAGTAAAAAAGTTGTCAAATCAACAGGTGAGCTTTCCAGTTATTTGTAAAGCAATGTCTTGTTTAATCCAGCAGGTGGCAGCCCATGCTTTTGACAGCAGACTCTTCGCTCCTTGTCATGAATTTGGCTAAACAAGGAGCACGAGTGATTAATGGTCTTTTATCTTTATTTTCTTGTTCTTCTTTTGCTTCTGTGTGTATGTATAACATGGCGTGTGTTGTGAGAGGGGGTCCACAAAAAAGTGACGTCACAGATATTCTATATTCCTTCGTCTGTGCTTCCTTATTTAGGAAGGTTCCAGTCGACCATAGGTCGTCCAGTCTGTGTTACTGCACTGTGTTGCTGCACTTGCTATATTCTGTGTTCAGCCACTACCATTCGTAATAATACACTCTGTCCTTCTACCATTGAGGTTAAAACATTTCAATTTGAAGTATCTTATGAATATTCATGAAGGGGCATAACCGAGGACAATACAGGTAGCAATATATTCTGTTCTTGGACACGCTTCTACATGAATATTCGTGAACTGTAATATTGTGCCACAAACTCCTGTAGCCAATATAAAACTGGAAGATCCGAGAGGAAGGGCAAGGGAAAGGTGGAAAGGAACAAGGGGCTGGCCGTTTGGTTACTATAGAGATGGAGTACTATAGAACTTTGCTGTAGAGTATAGGCCATATGGTTAGTGTACAGACAGTATGAGGTCATGCATATCCCCTTGGCTCCACCCCCTCAGGGCTCTGTGCCAGACCTGACGCTGCAGCTGCTCTTCTTCGATGGCGAGGAGGCGCTGTTCCAGTGGAGCTCCTCGGACTCTCTGTATGGCTCCCGCCACCTGGCGCAGAAGATGGAGAACACGGCGCACCCGCCCGGTGCCACCGACACCAACCAGCTGCATGGCATCGTAGGTCTCCCGCGGTTACCCAGCGGCCACCCCGAGCACACTCACACGCCAACACACACACATGCAGTCATACGCCAGCACGCACTAGCACACACTCACACGCCAACACACACATGCAGTCATACACCAGCACGCACTAGCACACACTCACACTAGCACACACTCACACGCCAACACACACATGCAGTCATACGCCAATGCACGCTCACACACCAGCACACACTCACACACACACCAACGCATGCTCACACCAGCACACAAACATACATTCATATGCCAACACACACATACAGTCATACGCCAACGCATGCTCACACACCAGCATGCACTAGCACATACTCACACCAGCACACACTCATGCACTAGCACACACTCACACCCTAACACACACTCACACACACACCAACACATGCTCACACCAGCACACAAACATACATTCATATGCCAACACACACATACAGTCATACGCCAACGCATGCTCACACACCAGCATGCACAGCACATACTCACACCAGCACACACTCACACACCAACACACACACTCATACGCCATCGCATGGTCACACACCAGCACACACTCACACCAGCACACACTCAGGGGCCAGTACACAAACATACACTCATACGCCAATGCATGCTCACACACCAGCACACACTCTTGCAACAGTACACACTCACACACCAGCACACACCAGCACACACTCACATACCAGTGATTCATCACTGCCAACCTACTACCACGTGTGTGGCTTCTCTCTTAGTCTCAGACACTCACTGGTTCTCTCATCCGTTCATTCGTCCTCTCCTGCCAGCTTAACCAATGAAATGTGTTCATTACAAAATGTCTGCCCACAGTGTGCCAAACATGTCATATTTTATATGTGAAAGCACAAAATCCATAATCAAAGGAATGTTTTTCAAATACATGTCCAAATATGTTCCAGACAAAAGGAAAACTCACTGACATGTTATATATCCATCCAACAATTCCTGCATATTGCGTATGTTTTCATACATTAAAAAGCAATTCATGTCAGTTATTTGCCCAGTATGCATTTTGTTAAGCTATTTTCAATATATATTTTTAACATGACTTAATATATAAAATGCAACATATGTATACATTTGCAAAAATGCCTTGTATTTTAAAAATCAAATCTTTACTATTTTCTATTTCTTATAAGTGCCACATATTACATAGAGTCCCAGAACGCACTACCCCTCTAATAAGGACAGTGGATCTGTTAAACAAACTAAGAAATAAGAGATTCAATGAAACTGAAAAAATATAATTTCTGAAAGGCCCTCATCCGAAGGCATTGCAGTCACCCTGTGAGGTTGCGCTCAGGGCAGCAGGGGTCAGAGGAAGGGCACCGCCTCACAGGAAGATAAACACTGTGTCACCCATCGCTCAGCCCATGCGAGAGGATGCGGGCGTTCATTATATCTGGCGCCGTGTCAAAAAACAGAACCAGATCTTCCCAAAGAAGACAGACATACACACACGCACACAAATATCAGACAGGGTAATATAATCCTCGTTGTCTGCTACAAGCAGAAACACGCTTTATATGTCTCAGCTGGCAGTCATAACTAAAAAAGGTCAAAGGTCAGAGGTCAAAGTGAACCCAGGTCCTCCCCAGCCGTCGCGCTGAAATTCTGGGTGCCTGTTTCCCCTCTATCCCCTTTGTTCCAGGATTTGTTTGTGCTGCTGGATCTGATCGGCGCCCCTACCCCACGATTCGGCAGCCAGTTCCCCAACACGGCCCGTTGGCTGAGCAAGTTGCAGAGCATCGGTGAGTCCTCCTACCACACATTCTCTAAAGCAACCAGGTGGTTCGTTTCCTTTCTTCCTCTCCACTTCCACACGTAATGAGCCAGCAAATCAGATTCAAATTTGGATAAAAGCGTCTGCTAAATGGCATATATATTAAGACATTGAGCTTCAACAGTGATGAGACAACATTTCAATGTTAAAAATACAGAGATGAAAATCTGGGTAGTAGATAAATTATCTGTGGCAACGTGTGTCCACTTGGATTCACCACAGATTCTCTACTGTAACCAGATGGTCAGCTCCTGCATTCCTTCCATCCTCTCCACTAACTTTCTCTTACACATTGTGATTTGTTCAGTATAAAGCCCCTCCCCGCCCAACATAACCCTCTGCTGATTGTCTCATGGTCCCGCAGAGCGCCGACTGCACAAGATGGGCCAGCTGGAGGAGCACCTGAACGAGGTGCAGTACTTCTGGCCCGGTCTGCAAGTGGGCCCGGTGGAGGATGACCACAAGCCTTTCCTGAACAGGGGTAAACTTCCCACTCCACCCACCCCCGCCCCCACACTCCCTTTCAACCCACCACCGCCCCCCAATCATGATGTCCTGTTGTTCTCTGTCCCGCTGTCTCTCACAGGGGTTCGAGTCCTCCACCTCATCCCCTCGCCCTTCCCCTCTGTCTGGCACACCTTCGACGACAACGAGCACAACCTGGACCGGCCCACCATCCAGAACCTGAACAAGATCGTGCAGGTGTTTGTGCTGGAGTACCTGAGGATGTGACCCCCCCGGCGCTAGGTTCGGGGCCCCTGGGGACCCACTGGGGCCCTTTGGGGTTGTCCACTTCAATCTGTGTCCTCATCCCCCGCATACCATACAGACTGTCCTTATTTACAACACAGAGGCCCCATACTGCATTTTGATATACTCATAGCATCAGTATGGCTAGAATTCTGTACCAGAGATCAAATGCCTTCAGTTTACAGTCAGAGAGATCTATGAAAGGGCTTCCCACACTTTTTGAACTCACGAGGCCCAGAAATGACCACCCTGTGGCTGAGGGCCCTCCCCTCGATAAAATTAGTCATGTTTGACAGCTTTGTCCAACATCAACTACAGGTAGCAATGTGGTGGCTATGTAACACCCTAGTATTTAGACATGTTTAGACACGATTAGACACAATTTAGTCATGGACGCATGTCAAAATTTTGATGTTATTATATTGTGGATCTATATAAAGACATATAGCTATTTAGTAGATACATATTTAATTATTAATATAATCAATATATCACATGCAGGGTTTATTTTGTCTATGATATCAAATTTGAGCAGAAAAATTAATATTCAAATGAACATTTACTTGTTGTAAGAAATTGGTTTACTTCTCTCACTGCTGAATCCCTGAATCCGGAGTCCCTGTTTGTACCCATGTGGCACATGCCTGATTACTTGAATAAGACTTACCATCTACCACACAGAACTGTGGCGTCACGGGCCACCATGACGGTGGAAATAAATGTAGGTGCCATGTAGAAACCAAACACCACAACCCACTGCAGAGAATGGTCTGCTAATCGCTAAATACTCAAAGGGAACATTTCACGAAAGTGACATTTGGATGTTTCGTACAGCATGCAGATAAATGTTCACATAGGTTCCTAATGAAAAGTAACTTGTCATCTGGCAAATTGCTTTCCATAAACAATTTTCCATTTGGGCAAAATGCATAATGAACAAGATGTCGGAAAAACTAGAAAGTCTCTTGAGGAAATAGCAATAAAATCGAAATTTAGCGTGGCCTGACAAATCAATTTTTGAACTGGTGTCCCATGGTCGTTCTGTGCATGGCCTGGGACTGTGAAATCTTTTTTGTCCTACAGTCTTGATCGAATCCAAACCGACATTGCAATGACTTACAACATGCTGTTCCCGAACAGAGATAAACCTATAACCAGTGAGTAAAGGTAATGTTGCATTACAATTAATAGCACCAGTGGTGGAGTTATTTACAGTACACAGATTGTAACCTCTGTATCGATGTGATAGGAACGGCATTAAATATGTATCTTCCTGTGGTCTATCACTTTTGTGCACATGTGGTATCTGTGACTTTACTGGAAATACCTGTTTGAAAACTGTAGCCTTAATCATAACGTTCTCCTTTATAAATGGGGCCTTTCACTGTACGTACGTCCTGTTGTGCCAATGTTTTGTGTATGCAAAAGTATGGAGGATGGGGGTGGGGGATGAACAAAAAAGATTAAATGGAAAAAGAATAAGTGATAGTTCTCTGCTTCGCGTCTTGCTTTTGTCAATCCTGTGTTCATCTGCCCCGGCGCAGTAATGTTGGCTCAGCTTGCGGCACTGCCGGCTGATGAGTTATGGATACAGTGTTGCGAAAGCCGATTTCATCGCGCGTTTCGGGCTGGATGGCTCCGATTTAAACATTAACGGGGAAAGAATTCCGCACAGCTGTGCCTGATGCGAAGGGTCCTGACCGCGCACATTCCACGGAAGCTTTGCCGCCGTGCGCGGTCACGCGTCGGAGCCGCCGGAAAATCCGACAGAGACCGACTGTGTTGAGTGAAAGCTCCGCGCCGCATCAGAGAGTGCTGGACGCCGGCACGGAGGAGGAAGCGACTCAGGGTTCCCACACTCCCCTAAAGTCCTCAAATGTGAAAAAATAAAATCAAGGACTTTTTTTTTTAAAGAAAAGTAGTTTGAAGTAGTTTTAGTAGTTTATTTTGATTTGAGAGAGAGAGAGAGAGAGAGAGAGAGAGAGAGAGAGAGAGAGAGAGAGAGAGAGAGAGAGAGAGAGAGAGAGAGGGAGAGGGAGAGAGAGAGAGAGAGAGAGATTTTGGATATCATATCATGCCCTTAGAAACTGATCCTGGATCAGAATCCATATTCTACTCAAAATGAAGAGCTCAGATACAGATCTCTGGAAAGGACTTGAATATTGCAGAGCAAGTGTCCCTTTTTTGGGGGAGGGTGATGGGGGTTTAGACGAGTACCAACACCAGAAAAAAAAATGTGTCAAATGGATGAGTAGTATGCAAAAGTGACTTTCCTTGTCTTGATCTATAATGAAACAAATGTTAATTACATTTCTTGAAAACAATTTATTACCACTGTTTACCTTTTGGAGGGTGGAGGATTTGGCCATCTTCTGGGATATTTTGGGAAGGGAGAGAGGAAGAGGAATGTTGTTGACGTTCTTGCGGCCGTGCCAAAGCGATGAGCGTCTAAGGCTTTTTGCTTTTTTGTTTGGGAAGGAAGCGTGTGTTTCTATTGAAATCTCCTAGGCAAACAGGAAGCGATGACTACAGGCTGCCATTCTCTTCGCCTCTCAGATTAGCACAGCTCGATGTGAAAAGGTGTTTCCCTGCATGCTTGGGGGACAGAGAGGAGGGTGGGGGGCGGGGGCAGGGGAGTTTTGGGCAGGGCTGAGGTGAGGGGCCCCCTGCAAGGCTACCATGGCTTGTTCTCAGCCCTGACAGGAAGTTCCCCACTGGACAACAATCCCATGATTCATTATTCCCTTTCAGGACCTGCCCTAGAGTTCCGAAATTCCTTCACGCACTCTCAAAATTCCCCTTGATTTACTGCACCGCTCTGTCTGTGGAGGGAATGTCCCTTCCTCCTGCCCTTTATGCATTCACATGGTGACACTGCCACCTAGCAATGGCCGCCAAGCTTCCAAGGGAGCCCTAACGAACCCTCGTGAGCAGAGCCTCGCAGGCACCGCCCCATCAGGGCTTCACTGTGGAGTGAGACCCTGGAGAAAATCATTAACCGGAATTATGTCAATGTCCGTTGTCGCCATTTGTGAGCCGATAGCTAGATTTGAACATTTGCTGTGCATGCTGTGGGTTAAAGACTGTTCAGATAGATTTTTGTCAATGAGCTGACTGGAATATCGTATTGTTAATAGCCTCATTGTGAACTGTCCGACCACAGTGCCAATTTTATTTGTCACTGTACCAATGTGTGTGTGTGTTGTTATCACTAATATAAGAATGGCCCAAAGCAGCATGTACTCTGCTTTGTGCCTGATTATGGTCATATGCCACATATCCATACTCTGTGCATGTGCACGATTGTGTGTATATGTGTGTTTATATATGATATATTATATGCCATTTAGCAGATGCTTTTAATCAAAGCGAATTACAGTAGTGAATGCATAATTACAAATTACAGTAGTGAATGCATACTTTTTTTTTCAGTGTATGTGGCCCCAGTGGGTATCGAACCCACAACCTAAGCTTAGTCAGCACCACGCTCTACCTACTGAGTCACACAGAACCATGTGAGTGTTTGCATTCAGTCCAATCACACGTATGGTCCAATGTAATTTTGAAGGGTGTGCACTTGCTTTTTGGACTCAGAAGCCTTCTATCCTTAATGCCCTCCACTTCTCTACAGACAGGAACAGAATTTGACACAACAGCCCTTTTCTCCCAGCCCAGCTCACAATCCACAGGGCATTGTGTTAATCCCATGTAGGTAAATTGGGATTTCACACCCTTTCAGGCACGGCACATATGTAGCTCACCCTTGCAGTGTTCCGTTTTGTTTGAGTTTGAGCCACTGCAGAGCCTTATTTACTCTTAATTTAGATGTTACAGTTTGGTCTTTCATCTTGCCGACTTTCATCATCCTTTGTCATCTTAGTCACTGCTGCTCAGCAGGTTAATGTTAATGCCTGTTTTGCATATCAACTCCAAGCGTGTGCTGTCGTCAGTTTTTACAGAAACATCAGATTCCAGAGGCAGTGTAGTATCCCTGATATCTCTCTCTCTCTCTCTCTCTCTCTCTCTCTCTCTCTCTCTCTCTCTCTCTCTCTCTCTCTCTCTCTCTCTCTCTCTCTCTCTGTCTCTGTCATTGATTCATTACTACCCCATTCCCCCTTTAACACACCCATTGACATACTCATACACATGTACAAACATGCCTGCATGCACACACACACACACACGTACACATTCATGCACACATTCACACATGCATGCACATTCACACACACACACACACACGCACATTTACGCACACACAAAATGTCAGAGCTCTAAGCACTACAGGGCTGAAAATGCCCCACCTAAATGAGGGCATCAGAGGACATATCCACTCCACGTCTCCCCCCTCCCTCCTTCCCCCCATGTCGTACATTGTGAGCTAAGAAGTGCTCCCAAATACCTATATTTTTTGGTCAGATTATGTTTGCAATTTAGCTAAATTAAATCATAAAGAAATATCAATATACTTTGACAGTCTTTTCAGGCATTTTAGCATTAGCATGGGCAAATGGTAATGCGGTACTGCTCCGTTACCTGCAGGGAATAGTAAACCCAATCTCACCCCGAAGACCTCTGAACAGATGCATCCCAACTTTTATCCGATGGCCTGTTGACAACCAGACCAGTCCCCGTTTCATTCAGGCCAATGTTCAGGTGACCAAACAGACCCACCCACACCAGGGCACGAACAGCTGTCTCAAAAACAGTGCTCTTTCAGGACTGTGTGTTCTGAACCAGACTTCTTCCTCAATTTCCAGAGGAATTCCGTTGTACCATTTTGGCACCACATTAATCAACTGTAAATTCAGGACTGAATAACAATGTAGCACCGTCCAACCTGTTTCACCTTTGGATTTTGACATGCCAAATCAACATCTCAAATACTTCAATTGAAAAATATAGAGAAACTTTGACCTGGGGTGAAAATTGACTTGGTAACACACCCATATTCTGTGTCCGTGCAAGTTCACACTTCTGTTTTTAAACAAGCATGAAGATAAATGCAGAGGTAATTGAGCGGTGAGCTTTGCTGTGTTTTATTGCCTGGCGGTAATCTTGTGTGTGCTGAGGCGTAATTGCTGCCGAACTACAGTCGGCAAACAAGGTGCAGCTTGTAATCCACGCTTGTGTAAAGAGAGGGGACTCCCCTGCTTACTGGGTGCCATGGTGGTGAACGGAAGGAGGGAGATTTCATTTGTCATCTGGCCATGCCGGCGAATACATTTCCCACCGCATGGTCACCTGGTCTAAGTGGAGCTACCCGCCAGAACAAAAAGGCAGTAGGCAATTCCGTCCCATTGTTTCATACTGTATCAGGCTGGGGAAAAATGCCATGATTAATTTATCGCTGCGCAAGAGTACCGTCTCCCTTCCTCTGAATTTAGCCTCACAGACCTGTTTGACATGTTCACGTAAATACGAGCGCCACGTGAGCGTGTGATTGTGCGGACGCTGAATGTTTCGCTGGAGTGACTTCTTTCGCCACACAAAAACAGCAGCCCCCATTGTCGCTCTGTCACGCCTGCAAGAAGCCGCCACGCCATGCCATCCTGGAGCTCTTTCTTCAAGAGCAGACCGTGGCATGTCGTTCATAAAAATCACCGCAGATCTTTTTTAATTAAAAGTTACATCTGAGGAACGTTTAAGTCCTCATTTATTCTTGTTTTGTGGCGTCGACATGAAACAACTGTGCCCAACAGTGTCGAGCTCCAGATCACAAGCAGTCGTCACATTCTCAGGACTGGCCCTGAGGTTTAGCTACCCCTTCCTCTCTGTCGGGAGGGTGTGGCGGGCCAGGCCAGAACATCTGCTTTGTTTTCGTGCCCTCTTCCATCTTCCCATGAGAAAATGCAGACACTTCTAAAGAGAAAGGGGAGACAACACCCAAAACAAACCAAAATTGCCCCTTTGAGATGCTGTACTCTGCTTTTGCACTTTGTGTTGCTGCAGTGAGAAGTGGAATTTCACTTGAGAACCAGGGCTGTGTTCAGTTGTACTTGGTTTACACAAGGACGTTCATAAACCACACTGGTTTGTATAAATAGCAAAATGAATGAATGATTGTATTAGTACTGTAAAACATTTTGTAACTGCACGTACAGAGTAACAGTTGTGGTATATTCATATCCAGCTGCCAGACTCTTTTGCATAGACCACACTTAAGTGCATCTGCTTAACAGCGTCTGCTAAATGCCTAAATAAAATGGAATGGAAGTACTGCATATGCCACACCGTACGCAAATATGCTAAAGTATGATTTTAGTGTACAGTACCCTAAAAGACCAATTATTCTGTCATTTATTCAAAAAGTACTGAAATGATACCTTTTAATGTTCCCCGCAAAATATTGTGCACGTGACTAAAATGGTTTCGAGTGGTCCCACGGATAGGTCATATGAGAGGGGACAGGGTTTTAACCATAAGCGGGGTCACCCCTTGTTTGAGCTCCACACACTAATCGGGTTCAACAGTCAAGCCCAGGATATGTTACAAATCACAGCCAGGTCAGGGGTACATGGTCAGGGACTATGGGCTTTTGGCAGGGGAAGGTAATCACATCTCAGGTGCTTTTGTGTAGGGGTACGATACTCCTGTCTCCTATAGATGGGGCAGTTTTGCAGGAATTCATAAACCTTTTAGAACTTTAGCCTTTGTTGTATTACATGGCAATAATAATAATAATGTATTGATATATATATCGAGGAGAGGGGGGATTATTTGCCAGTTATACTGGGGGATGGTTGTATGACCAGATTGTGAGATCAAGATTGCAAATTTGTCCTGGACACTAGGAGAACCCCCTACTCTGTTGCAATAAGTGCCATGGTATCTTTAATGACCACAGTGAGTCAGGACCTCCGTTTAATGTCTCAAATGAAAGACGTATGATCTGTTCATAAACTTTGGTGGCTTGTGTCATATACTGTACCATAGACTGGGGTATAGAACCATATGAATAGAACTGTATACCATAGCCTGGTGTATAGAACCATATACCATAGTTTGGGGTATAGAATCATATACCATAGACGGGAGTATTGAACTGATAGTTTATTATTAATCCCCAATGGGGAAATTCACATTGTCACCTGCAATCACTATTAGAAACAAACAAGTACATAACTCTGACATTTAAAAACATGAGGTAGGTAGCATAATGGTTACAAGTCAGGTAATTACACTGCCACCCTTGGGTACAAACATCAAATATGCTGTATAAAGTTGGAATAAAATATGGATTCTGCTAAATGCCTGTAATGTAATGTAATCAGTCTTACATCTGGATAATTAAAAACAAACATCAAATTGCAGTTGGAATAAAAAATGACTACATCTGACATTAAAACCATCACTAAAAAACAGTCATAAAACAGAAGAAGAGGATGACGCTTGTGTTGCAGTATGGTGTACAGATTTTTCTTTGTCTGTTTCTCTGTTATGTCCTCAAGAGAGTCAGGGGGGATACCAATGATAGAGCTGACCTTCTTGGTGAGTTTATTCAGCCTGTTCCTGTCTTCTGAGGTGATACTTCCCTCCCAACAAACCACGACATAAAAAAGAACACCGGCTACAAGACTGATTAAAAAACAGGAAGCAGTGTCCTGCTCACATTAAAAGATCTCAGTTTCCTTAAAAAGAACAATCTGGATTGGGCTATTTTAAAAACTGCACTACTCTCTACTCTACTCTTCACTCTCTAAAAAAACTCTTTCGTTTTTTAACATTTAGGTTCAGGAAGTTATGGTCACATCAGGTAACAAATCTGTCTATGTCTTGGATGTATATATGCTGTCATCATTATTAGAAATGCAGCCCCCTAATGCAGAATCATCTGACAATTTCTGCAAGTAGAAAGAGGCCTGATTTAACTTGTAATCAGAAGTGTAAAGGGTGAATAAAAAGGGAGATAAAACTGCCTTATACAATACAGTGTGGTATAGAACCACATACCATAGACTGCGATATACAGTGCCCCTTCAAAGTCTACACCCCATCTCAAAAATGTCACCTTGTGTTGCCTTACAGCCTGAAATTACAACATATTAAATCAGCCTTTTTCCACATTAATTAAAAATAAAAAAGAATGACTTGGATTGATAAATCAACACCCCGCTTAACATACCAATTGTAAACTAGCTCAGGAGTAACCAATCACCTTCCAGATCACACACCAAGCTAACTGGTCTCCACCTGTGTTCAATTGTAGTGATTATGATTACTTCAGAATAAAATTCAGCTGTTCCTACACAGTTTCACTGCAAGGTGGTGCATTTCAGAGGAAATAATCCACCATGAGCAGCATGGAGCTTTCAAAATAACTCCAGGATAAAATTGTGGAAAGGCAAATATCAGGAACTGGTAGATTTCACAGGCCTTAAAAATCCATTGGAGCACGGTCAGGATCACAATTAAGAAGTGGAAGGTGCATGACACCACCAGGACCGTGCCTAGCTCAGGCCGTCTGTCAAAGCTGGATTACCGAGCAAGATGGAGACTGATCAGAGAGGCCACCAAGAGGCCAATGGCAAATATAAAGGAGCTACAGGACTCTATGGTAAAGAGTGGTCAATGTGTCCATGTGTCAACAATACAGAAAGCTCTCCACAATTCTGGTCTGTATAGTAGGGTGGCAAGAAGTCCACATCATTCAGTCCCGTTTGAGGTATGCAAAAAAAACACTGAAGATTCTGAAGCCATGTGGCAAAAGGTGTCATGGTCAGATGAAACCAAAATAGAAATTCAAAACATAACATTTGACAAAAACCCAACACAGCACATCACCCAACAAACACCATTCCTACTGTAAAGCATTGTCATGTCAGCATTCTGTTATGGGGGGGACTGGGGCACTTGTCATCAACAGGGAATGGGGCAAAATATAGACATTTAAAGCAAAGTGTGGTGGCTAAAAAACAAAAAGGGAATGCCATTGTGGCTAAAAAACAAAAAGAATGCCTAGCCAGAGACCTGACCTAAATCTTATTTAAAACCTGTGGAATGACTTGAAGAGCGCAGTCCATCCCCACACAATTTGACTGAGCTTGAACAGTTCTGTAAGGAAGAATGGGCAAACATTGATCAATCTAGAGGTGCAAAGCTGATAGAGACATCTCCAAATAGACTCATGGCTGTAATTCAAGCAAAGAGTGCTTCTACCAAGTACTATGGCAATCTCATATATATTAACTCAGCAGGGTGTAGATTTATCAATCCAAGTTATTCTAGTTATTTATTAGAATAAATGATTGAATATGTTTTCATTTCAGGCTGTAAGGCAACAAAAGGTGACATTTTTGAGACGGAGGGTAGACTTTAAAGGGGCACTGTAGAACCATAGGCTACCATAGACTGTGGAATGTAAACGTATGCCATAGACTGGAATATAAATGTCTGTGCGAGTCTTTTAAACCAATGCCGCGCAGAATGACCGCCTGACAGTGGTTGAAGTCCAAGAGATTAGCCATTCGAATTATGTCACCATCAGTGTGTCTACGCACTCTGTAGATAGTGATCTGAAGCAGACAAGTTACGCGCTTGTTCTGTTCAGGTTCTTTTCAGCGTCCCGTATATTCCAAGGCAAAAAATACTTCGATAGTCCGGTACCAAGGCAGCGGAGGAATCCAACATTTAGGCTAGACAGTGCTGTGGGCTAAAACTGTTGGGTAAATTATGTCCAATACGATACATAACTTTGTGCACGGAAGCAATCAAACGTGGCGGTATCGCTTGGCAAAAACCAAAAAGCGGCTAATTAACATGTAAAATACGGCACAAAATATTTGAGAAACATTAATTAAAAAAATATATATTAAAATATAGGCTATAGGAAATCCGTCATAGCTCTCTTTTGAATCCCGTGGCTAAAGACACGAAAGTCCAGGTTTCAAATACGTAAAATCAGTAGTATTTAATAAAAAACAACGCACCGCTTAATCTAAATGTGTGTTGTTTTTTACATTAGAAACTATATAGCCTAGCTTTTATGATTATTATTTTATAATGAGTTAAACGCGTTGGTTAAGTATGCTCCTCCCCTCGATACGGTCGAAGGAAAGAAAGTGCAACCTGATCCGAGAGAAATTCCCTGTAGCCCTTCAGCTCCGCTGCCACCAGCCTCGCTGTTAGTCGTGCTAGTGCGTGTTGAGCGGGGAGTATGGAGTAACTTGTTCGTCTTTGAGAAGGCTCTCGAGTTTTGAGTGGCTATGGGAGGGCAGCATTTTTAACACTTGGGACAGCGACAATCGTATCATTGAGTGCAACTAACGCTGCGTGAGGTGTTTTTCATAGTCCCCCGGCATTCTGATATAAAGTGCACAAGCATAATCTCTGAAAATGCAAGCCATGGACCCGATAACAAAGTGGTCGCCAAAACAAGTTGTCGATTGGATGAAAGGTACGTTTTTCTTCAATGTTATGCGTGCGCTCTTGCTTGTGGCTTCTATTGGTTTACAACAAATTGGAATGTGGAAGGAAAACGGTTTGCGAACGTCACGTTGAAGCGAACCATTCCCTCCGTGTAATGGCTTTGTTTACTTTTCATGAGTTTCGCTGAAACCGACCTATATGTCGATAACTCCACCGCAACTGGGTTGTTGCGGACGTTAATGTCTTTAAGCAAGTTGTTTCTGTATTTTCGCAAACGCCCGTTAGTTCAATCTCTGTAAACAGCCAGGGCTTGAAGTTGTCGGTAGCCTTTCGTCGGCCTCCTAACGTTGTATTAGTTTGTAAACTCCTTCGGCATAATTGTGGCTATAACTACTCGAATACAACTCTCGTCCAAAACTAGTGAGCACACAGTTTTATCTAATTTATTTTGACTTGATGCATATCTGTGTGATGCGGGCTGACGCAGTGGTAAAGAAAAAAACAAAAACAATTTGGGATATTTTACTTGTTTGAGCTCTTGTTTACTTTAAACACGTGCGCTCACGTTATCTAAATTGTGTGTTATGATTGCGCTACTGACGTTTTGTGGCAGTATGTACGTGTCTGACGTGTTTAGGTTACTAAAGCTTGTTCTTTTGGCCGAATGTCTACGTTCAGCAGCTTGATTGACAGGGAACAGTGCTACTGAATGCTTGATTGCAGCTCTTCACTGCCAAACAAAACAATGTCAGTCAAACTTATCTTCATGTGCCACCCTTGAAATGAAATCGCCACATATTTAATAGCATTACAAAAGCAGTGACCGAAAAATAGCCTACAAAACGTGAAAGGGGATGAAAATGGAGTTCTCAAACAGGAAAATGGGGAAAAAACAACAAAGTGCATGGGATGGCAGTAACAAAACAGCTGAACACGTAGGGGTTAAAGATTTCAGTATCGATATATCCGCTATATGATTTGACAATACTCATAAAATGTCATAAAACAATGGCTTGGCTTGATTCAATTCAGGATGGTAAGGTGCAATTGGTCAATTCAATTTGAGGCAGAGCAGGTAAATTCGAGTTGTCCGTGGTCCAGCTGGGTGTATGAGGGGCTAAAACAGAGACCACCAAACACTGCATGTGTAAGAAACTAAAATACTCCCCTCAGACGCACTCTGGTTTCCATCCCCAGAGAGAGTTCTCTCGTGGTAGCATCACTTGAGTTACGCTCCCCCTATTTATTTATTTATTAAAGCTGAGAGAACATCTCACAGTCGTCACTTATTATAGCTCTGCAATTGTTTGGCCGCAAAGTTGGCTGTTGTAACCTCACGGAGACCAGTGGTCCTGTGGTACTCCACCCCGTTACTTCCTGCCGGACGGCTCGAGGCGGAAAGCGCGCCGGGCGGCGGATGCAGCACGCGCTCGGGGTCCTGGGTCTCGCGGCTTTCGTAAGGGGGCACGTTTGTCCTTATGGGGAGTCAGGAAGGCTGAGCGCAGAAACGCGTCCGTGCATTATTTCAAATAAATGTAAAAGCTTTATTACTATTTGTCATTTCCCCATTTTTTGTAATTCATTTACTAGCATATTTAGAGTCGCATTTTTTAGAATGGGAGAGGTTCCACCGTTCGAGCAATAAAACATTTACATTGGCTTTATTATACGTTTCTTTACGTTCAGTAACTGCTGTAGAAACTTGATTCAACAGGTATGAAGAGAGGGAAAATATAGCCTAGACCCCTGAGAGGAAGCCACACTGTAGAAAACAGCTGGTGTGTGTTCCATTCCTGAAAATTAACCTCTAAATCAGATCCATTGTTGCACTGCAAGTGATGTGTTGCAAATATGCTTCTTCTGCCACTTGTGTTCTGTGGCAGTTTTGATACCTGTATAAAAGGCACCTGCAGGTTGGTTTCTGAGAGAAGTAAAACCCCAGGGAAAGTGTTTGGTCAGTTTGGCATAATTATATTGCCCAATGCATCTGACCTTGGATCAATATGCAGGGTTTTCCCTCCAAGTGCTTGGGGTCAGGATTTGAGTTGGGGGAAGCTGGTTCTAGATCAGCTGCTAGGGGCAGCAGAGTAACAGGAGCACTGATCAGTTGTAGGTCAAACTTTTGGCAGGTGTAAACAGGGCCAGATTACCGAACAGGCCCAGGGGCCCAGAGGTCAGAGGGGCCATCAAAATATTTGCATATTTGTCATGCATATTTAATTTAAAATGTTACCAATAATAGTAAATAAATACAGGTGGTTTATATGTGTCACGTAAGCGGGTGGTTGGAGTGTGAGTCGCTTCTTGCTGTGTGTCTGTGTGTGCGTGCGAGTGTGCATGCGGGGGGGTTAGTAAGGGGGCCCAAGAGGCTTTCGTGCCCAGGGGCCCTTGATCTCATAATCCGTTCCTGGGTGTAAGCTCTGTTTCACTGACTAAATATTCTAGCACTTTACTTGCCACAACTTCAATTAACATGTGAGATGATAATGGCAAGGAAAGGAAAATACCAGTCAGTTTTTCAATCAACAGTTCCCTTGAATATATTTTTGCAACGGTGCTTGGCGCTTTGTTTACCAATGCAGTTGTTTGTTTGTGTACCAATAGAGTGTAATGTTGGGTGTAGTCATTGCCTCAGACCTACAGATGTCTATCCTGATCTACGAAGCCCATACCTGGAGGCATTTGATTGGCGTAAACGCTTTCCAGCTTTCATTTGCGCTTATTAAAATGTGCTGACAACTGAATAGTGTGGTTTCCATGCACCTTTCAGTAGCTGTGTGCTCCTCGTCCATCCTGGGATTCATAGCGGAGACCGTGGCTGTGAACCTGGCCACCTCGGCTCCAGCAAAAGAGAGAGAGAGAGCGAGAGCGAGATGGAAAACACCTGGCGCGCCATGGAAACCAAACGGTCCGCCGATGATATACGGAACAAACCATTTCATCGCCAGCCACCTCTGTGTGGACTCAGGGGCACTTACGATGATTTACAGCCTTTTATGATACTGCGATGAAAGGCTAAAAAGGGGAACTTGCTCCCAAGCTCTTTGTTTTGGTTGTGGAACACACCAGCATGACTGGGAAGAGTATCTAAAAGTTCCACCTGAAATTGATGTTTTCCCACAGGCAAAGTGTCATCTCATGCATATTTAAAAATTACATAAATTATGGATGGACATATTGAATCTTTTATTTCTGTCTGCATTCAAATATTAGAATTGTATTGGGTGACTTTCTTTGTAATTGGTTCATTTGAACTTCATTTTCCTCGCTGCGTCCCTAAAGGAGGGCATTCGGGGAAACCCTCTGTGGTCCTCCACTTTGCTCGTCGCAACCGAGAAAAACCAGACGCCATTCATCAACGCGTTCTCTGTTTACCCTGCTCTCTTTCCGAATCCCCGGTACTAGGTTGAAAGGGGGGGTTGGGGGGTTGGGGGGAGCGGCTCTTTCATTTTAATGCAGCTGAGCGTGAAGGTAAACGTGCAGGTTATGCCCAGGGGGGTGTTCAGGTGTACAGAAGTCACCTCACGCTGCAGTGTGGCATAGACAGAGAGTTGCATAGAGTTGTGTTTGTTTGCTTGTGAGAGGAGTCCTGGCTCGTCGTGCAGCGCAGGTGGCTGAGCCAGTCTCCCCCCCGCAGACGCACACACACTTCTGACGGCACCATGGGGGTTGGGTGTCACTGTGGCCCGTCACGCTGCTGCTTACGGACGATGAGTCGCCAAACGTGACTCAGAGAACCTTGCAAAGGCCCCGCTAGCGCTGTCACCTGTGTTTTTCTGACACAGTTTCTGTGGGAAGAAGGAAAAAACAAGGAGAACAAGTTCTCTCTTGGCTTCTTTCTTTCTTTCTTTCTTTCTTTCTTTCTTTCTTTCTATCAAACTGTTTTCTATTTGTTGTGTGCGATTTGATCAAACCTCAGCGTAACCTAGCCTACATCAAAAGCAAACCGGTTTCTTTTGTATTGCCAGCATTCTGGTTGTACTGCAGATGCATCACAAGTTTCGTTCGTTTTGTTTCAATGCAAATATTACCCTGTTATACCCAGTGACACATTTTGATTCTGTAATTTATATTTAATTTAACTGGGCAACTGCATGCTTTTGTTTGATTTATTTTGTTTGATTTATTTGTGTGTGTGTGTGTGTGTGTGTGTGTTACAAAACCTTTCCCAGTTTACTTTGCTGGAGGGGACTCCCTCAAGAATTTAAACATCATCTGGGCCTCCTGTCCCCCGGTGGGAAGGAAGCTGGACATAAATCTGTCACTGGGGGCCTGCTTGCTGTGGCATTCCCCACCCCACCCTACCCCACCCCACCCCTCCATCCCCTACCCCGGGCCCCCTCTCAATCAGCCATGCCGCCATGGTTACGAGGGGGAATGCTGTGGGTTCACCCTCCCTCCCTCCGCCCACCCGTCCCAAAGCCGCAGTCTTAGCGATGGTGGCGGCCGTTGTGATTGCTCAGCTCCGGCACAAAGGAGGGAAGGGTTACTGTTTAATGCCGGATTTAGCACAGAAAATACACGGAGGGGCGTGTAAGCGGTGGCGTGAGCGGGCTGTTTGGCGGCAGGAGGGTGGACACTCAGACGGTCAGATGTTTGGGCCTTTGGAAAGAGAACGCCGGGAGCTTTGTTTGTTGGATTTGAACGAGGAACTCCGTATTCTGCAATTGTCTTGTCAGAATTGTTTTTGTTGCTTTTCCCCCTACTATCCAATCCTGATTGTGATTAATATTATTAATGTGAGTTCTGAGGACAATCGATCTCCATCTCTTTTCCTCCTTACACCAAAGTGGATTGGTGACAGCAGTAAACACTCCTTTGACTTCAGCTCTTTCCAGGTTTTCCAGCTCATTCCAGGTACCAGCTTGATTCCAGGTATCTTCAGCCACGTCCACTCCAATCAGCAGCGTTCACCCGTTCTTCCGCATGGATGAGTTTAATAAAAGGTTTTGCCGATGTGATGGCCCTCAGTTCCAGGGGTCTTCACAATGTCTCACAAAAAGTACTCTTGGATCATAACGTTGCCCCGGGAGGGATGGTTTCAGTCAGCGCGTCTGTCTGTCTTCAGTTGTGCTCCAGTCTGCCTGCACTGGCGTTACATGAGGTATGCACTTCTCTGACGCGACGATGTCACAGATCGCCTGGTCAACCGCAGAGTGAAAGTGGCGGCTGGTGGACAGCACGTGCTTGTCGGGCCACGTCGTCCGTTTTGCTCCTTTGACCGTCCCAAAAGCAGCTGGGTCAGAATGGGGTTTAACCCTCCGGTTACAACAAAACCACAGTCTTTTAAATTCAGCTGTGCAAATGGCCCTCTTCTGAGCGACTGTAAAGTTACCGAACGCAGCAGTGATTGGAGGCAGACGGGCCCCCCTGTTTGCTCAGCTACCGCAGACTGCCTGTCTGTTTGTAGTGGCTGCTGGTGGCTTACATTACGGCTCCAGTGACTCTCTAGACAACTGTGTTTGTTAAGCGATGTGTGTGACCACTATGTCGCACAAGATGAGGGAAGTTAAAGAGACTGATAGCGCTCACGCGGCAAGTTTCCCCACAGTCGCACGTAACCAAAACCCCCTGGAGGTTTGGGGTGGGACTGCGGCAGTCCCAATTTTGAGGCGGTGGAACCTTTTTGCACATAATCGTCTGCTTGGGGAGTGACTGCAATTGTACTTGGGGGGGGATGGATTTGGGGAAGTTGAGGGTTGTAGACAGGGGCCCCTGTCTCCTAAAGCCACTTAGACTGGATTGGAAATCCCTGGAAAGTCTGCTTCTTGCTGGGTGTCCTGACTCGTAAAAAAAAAAAAACAGAACCATAACAGCGAGGAGCGTGGCAGGGGGCTCCGTTTTTGGAGAAACCCGGCAGGAGACACACACTTCTCCGCGGTTGTTTAATTGCCGTTTGACTGCCAGGTTGTCGAGCGCCGAGTCGAGAGACGAGCCTCGGGGGAATCGGTCGATCGTGGGGCGTGTTTACACTTGCAGGTTTGCTTCAGGCAGAACTCCTCTTGTCTCCAAAATATGGAGCACGTGTGAACGACAACCCACCACTCCCTTACTGGGAGGGAGGCAGAGCAGCTTTGCTGTGGTGCAAAAGGTGGCTGTCAGTTTGATCGCACGTTTGAAGTTACTCTCCCCTGCCTTGTTTGTGTAAATGATTGATGGCCTTTGATGGGATTCTTGCAATCCTTAAAGTGACACTATGAACTCTGCATTCTTTTGTATTTTTTGTGTTGTAATTACCCTGTTTCTGTTTTACACAATTTCTTTCTGCCGCTGAGAGCCGTACAATAAGATACAAATGAATGAATAAAACAAGAACCTTGATTATTGAGCACTTCATACCACCACTTGGGAGAGAAATCGATATAAATATAAAGCTTATGGAACTGGCCTGGGGGGGGGGTGGTGGTATGTATGGGGGTCAATAGTGTGGTTGAAATGAGACTTATTGCTTTCCACACAAGATGTGGTATCTTGAATGAATCATACTCTGTGAACCCGTGCACTTTAGAGATGCCGAACATTGCTTTAAAATTCTTCTTCCTTTTTTTTTTTTTTTTTGTAAGTATACAGCCCTCAAATGGGTGTCTACACTCAGCCATTGTGGAATCTTGGAATTCCTACAATAGAATTCCGAGAACAATGGGCCATTCCTCCAGTACACACAGGTTGGCAGTTCTAAAGGCCACACAGGGATACCGCACCACCACGATTGTACGACCCAGCCGTCCCGCCGTCTCAGCATTGGGGAGATGGGGACAGGGTGGGGGGGTTGTTTTGGGGGTTGGAGGGGACAGATTGCTGCAGCTCCCACTGGGAAGAGTGCAGGGTGGGTGAGGGAGTCTGCTATCCCATTTGACCAGAGACAGTGTTCCCCTCGCTTGCTTCTCACTGTTCTGAAGTGATTCTGGATTTGGGAGGAAATTGAAGGGAAAATTATTTATATTTTTTTATGAGTGAGGTTGCTGGTCTTTTCTGTTTATACACATATTTATATGGAAGGGCTGGTGCTGAGTGACAATGGGTTTTTTTTGGAACAGTTGTGCAAGTCATCTTAGAGCTGATTCATATTTTGTGTGCATTTTACCTTTAGTTGGGTTGTGCTTTCAGGAACAGTATGCTAGCATTGTAATTCACGGTAGATTGTTTTATATAAAAACGAAGAAGAAGCCTGACTGTACTGTGACTTGATCTTAATAATCTGAATAAGATAAAAGCAAGTTTATTCTGAATCTTGTTGAAATAGCTGTTAGCACTCAATACACCACTACAGTTATTATGTACTGTATCATGTATTTGAATCTTGAAATGTAGTTTCCTCTAGAGAACCTCCTTGGACGTCTCCAGTATTCACAGCTCTCTGTCATCCCCGCATCCCTCCTCCCCAGGTTTTGCAGAAAGGAATCTGCTGTTTTGCTTCTGTGAGGATGTGAGGCAGGAAATGTTGGGATTATCAGAGGAGCTCTGAAAGAGCCTTTTGTGAGGGGGGGAGAAGTGCGCTCGACATCGCCAGGAATCTGTGCGCTCTGGCCCGGTGACAGCCAGCATGTCTTAGGGGTCCAGTTGGTGTCCTGATTTGATTGCGCCAATGATTCCTTCAGCAGAGTGGACCTTAACCAACCATTTAATTCAGTTCATTGTATTAGTAAAAAAAAAAAAAAAAAAAAAAGTCTCCATCTCTGATCATCTAGAGGAGGTCACTGGACGTGGACAGTTGCACCAACTAAACTCCTCCCTCCCCGGGTGATGGCATAGCCAATCATTATTCCCCATCCTGCGGGGCTGTGGACCACAGTCGGCACTGGCACTGTCAGGGTTGGATACTCGCCCATGGGCCACATCCACACACTAGAGCAGTGTCTTGTTGTAAATTGTACACAGGATCATATCATGTTCTATAGATTGCATCAAAGTTGGGGAAGCAACATCAAGATCGGTGTTTTGTTAATGCCTTCTTGATTATTTAGTTTTTAACGATTCTCTGTACTGGTATTTACCCATTTTCTCCTTTTGTATATTTTTAAACTGGAGACAGTGGGTGAGTGTTTTTTGTCATTCTTTGCACACAGTAGAGAAAAGGAATAAAACTGATTCGGATTTAGTTTCGTGGAAAAAAAAAAACGATTTTGTTCCACTGCTCTGATCATCCTTGAGTGACATTCACAAACCAAACAACTGATGAGACTCTAGGGCAGAACGCTATGGAAGCTCAATAAAAGCACCACGCGTTGTTCCCAAAAGGTGTGGGTGCTGGTGGCAGTCATATCCATTTGAAGTAGTCAAGGCTTGAAGTTCAGTGCAGAAGATCTGGGGAATGATTTATATCATCCACCCCACTGACCCCACTGCCTCCGCATTGCTGACCTTACCTCAACCTTAACCGGACTTAAGTTTAAGTGTTTATGTTAAGTGCTGGTTTCCGGAAGTCGTTTGAGAAGAGGAATTACTCTGAAGGACTTCTGCAAGCTAATTTGTGAAATAATTATATTGATTATTGTCATTCCGGTTATGGGTCCAATGAGCCCATTGGAGACACATTGACGTGTAGATCAATGGATAAGTGGATTTTTTTTTTTCCCTAATCTGGCAGGTCTGTAAGAAACATACAGACCTTGCCCAGGTCTGTATGTTGCTTCTGGCCCAGTGAGTGGGAGTCACTCATTCACAAGGCAGGGCAGCAGATTGGACACCACACAATCAAATCAATCAATCAATCTTTATTTTGTATGGTGACATTTTCAACAGGTTTGAAACACAGTGCTTTGCAATGGATGTTTTTCTGAGAGAATAAAAAAAACAAAACAGGAAACAAACTAAAACAAAGCAAAAACTAGCCTAAAACTAAAACGACTACAACTGATGAGTTATACGAAATGCTGGGGTCTTTTGTTTTTCGGCAATTCCTTCTGGAAAATATCCATTTGGGGAAGTATTGTGTGACAGCCTGTATTTAAACACCACTGTACAAATATAAAGATTGATTGATCCATCCACCCACCCATTCATCCATCCATCCCAGGTAGACTGTGAGGCCAAATTGGTCTCGGGTGTGAACTCCAGACAGGTCAGCGGTCGGCTTTGAGGGTAGTCTTTTGACGGAAGGATATGAAAAATAGTTTTCAAGGCAAAGGCTAAAAAGCACTGAAAGGGGAAATCATGCTTCATGTTCCCCTCTTGGCCAGAGTTTATACAGGGCGCTTTCATAATGGTATCTGAGAGACGGAGTTCAGATTAACGGAGTGACTCTTAAAGAGGCAAACCTGCTGGGAGAGACAGAGACACGCTCTCTGGCGATGTCCTTTTCATCGTCCCAAAAACTCCCATGCCAAAGAGAATGGTGTCGCTCTGTGGGGGAAGCGCATTTACCACACTGAGTCTCACTGTGACGAAAAATGACATTTCTTTCACTTTGTTTTTGGAATGCCAGCACCGGCCCCCAGCCTGACCCTGCTGCTCTGTTTGCTTTGGGGGAAACTCAGCCCTCTTCTGTGCCTTTCTCACACTTTCCTAAAGCTTTGAAGTCAATTCCAGCCAGTTCCTCTCCCAAGTATGAGTAGACAAACCGGGGGGGGGCGGGGATGTTTTGATTGCAGATGAACCTGGCATATTGCTAAGGCTGATTGGGAAGGGGAAAGGTCAATATTTCTTACTCATATGCATGAAGAGTAGCCATTCTGAACAGCAGCTCACTTGCCCAGCTGAGCTGTTTAAGGACCTCTCTATTCGTATTATTTGAATAAAACGATATATCAAATATGATACTGTTTCTACTGATGGAAATGCTCGAGTCTAGCCGGGCCTGGTAAAGATTCACATGGGTTTTTCCTTTGTTCTACCCTGGCTGTCAAAACATCACACAAATTTGAAGACGGCCATAACGTCATCAGCATCGCTCAGGCACGCACTCTGACACATCACTGACCGGCTGACTCATTCGGCCGCTGACTCATCATCTCTCCAGTGAGTGCTCAGTGGGCAACAGGACAGCACAGTAGTTCCAGCGGGTTGAAGAGTACCTGTTCAAATCACATTTCAAACGACTCCCCTCCGTGCGAGAGGGGTTAGACCGTGGTAGTAATTCAGACTGTATTTACTCTTCGGTTCAATTGCAACATTCCCGCGATAATCCTGCACTTTATACAGAGGGCCCTGAGAGTCAACATAGCGTAACGTGTTAACACAGGTGAAAAACAGGGCCTTTCGCTTTGTTTAAAATACAAAAATCTGGCATTCCACAAAAAATGGGCCCTCAGTGCTGTCTTGTGTCTGCATTGTGCTGTGTGAGTTGGAGCTGTGTGTGCTTTTGGTCAAACTGCTGAAATAGTACTTTACAGCTTGGAGCGCTTGCCTCGTCTGTGTTATCACCGAGAAGCTGGCCTGTTTCCTCAGAGCGGAAACAGCGTGGGTTATTTCTGGTTCACTAACGGGGGGGGTTTAGTCTCTGATCATGTAACGATCATTTATTCAACACGTCTTTTTTGTCAAACGTAAACTAGAATTTGCTCGATAACAAACATATTTCAAACCGTATTAGAGCTGTCAGCGCACAGCGGGAACGGCCAGGCTGTCTCCTTGAAAGAGGCTCTTTGTCTGACATTCCCCCTCTCTCTCTCTCTCTCTCTCTCTCTCTCTCTCTCTCTCTCTCTCTCTCTCTCTCTCTCTCTCTCTCTCTCTCTCTCTCTCCCCTCTCTCTCTCTCTCTCTCTCTCTCTCTCTCTCTCTCTCTCTCTCTCTCTCTCTCCCCTCTCTCTCTCTCTCTCTCTCTCCTCTCTCTCTCTCTCTCTCCTCTCTCTCTCTCTCTCTCTCTCTCTCCCTCTCTCTCTCTCTCTCTCTCTCTCTCTCTCTCTCCCTCTCTCCCTCAGGCCTGGATGACAGCCTGCAGCCGTATGTGCGGAGCTTTGAGGGAGAGAAGATTGACGGGGAACAGCTGCTGAAGATCTCGCACCCGGATCTGGAGGAGCTGGGCGTGACCAAGATCGGACACCAGGAGCTGGTGCTGGAGGCCGTTGACCTGCTCTGCGCCCTGGTCAGTGGTGTCTCGCTCTCGTATTGTCTGAGAGACGCAGGTTTCTTGTAGGGTTTGTGTCTCGTGCTTCTGCTCTAGTATGCTGCTTCTGAGAGCTCACAATTGTGCATACTATCAATTTATACAGCCTGATATATAGTTATATACACACACACACACACACACACACACGCACACACATAGACAGAGTTGTCAATGCCTGGAACAGCTTACCAGGTTTGGTAGTAGAGGCAGAAACACTTGGGCTATTCAAGTCCAGGCAAGATGCAGTACTGGATACTCTTTAGATTAGGACATGATGAGCCTAGATGGGCTGAACGGCCCCTCCTCGTCATTATGTATTCTTATGTTCTTATATACATACATGCATATATATATATATATATAATATGACAAATTATTCAGGTCAGGTACCTTGGTCAAGGGTAGAACGGTAGTACCCTACCTGGGACTTGAACCCGCAATCTCTGTGTTCCCTAACCACTATACCCTTAACCGTTATTAGGACGCTGTAGGCGTTCTGTGGCTGGGACAGGCTGGCTTGAGCAGGTGCAACCCTTCTTTCCGCCCGCATAGATTTGGCATTTAAAACGGTGGCCATGGTGCCTGAGAAAAGGCATGACTGACACAGGCAGGTGGGAGCGTGCATTGCACTGCCCTGCCATTTGGCTAATGCGACCGGAGACGGGGCCTGGCAGACTTCCTCGCCAGCCGCGCAACATCACTGGGAAAAACTCCTTCAGATTATAGTCGTATCTCGGGGCTTTGTGCTTTGTGCCCCCGATGTGGAATTCCACGCGTCCATTCACTGGTGTTAGAATCGTCTGAATGGCTCATTTCATTCACTTGTCCGGGCATTAGCCAATCTGTGCATTTCAAGCAAGGCCGTCGAACCTGCTCGTGATTCCGTACAACGTGACGCTCTGAAGCGTGGCCCACTGAGCCCGTCTGGCAGGCGGGGCGGAAACCACGCTCGGCCTCGCCAATCTGTCTGCCGTTCAACTCGACGTGGAAAATGTACAGAAGCACCGTGTGAGGGGCCCTGCAGACAGAGACCTTCACAAATGACGGAAATGCCGGCTAGGGATGACCACAATGACCTCAACTTTGGCTACGCTGGGATGACCTTCTCCACACTCAACCAATCCCCTGAGGTAGGAGGGCTTTCTGTGCAGCGGCAAGAGAATGCTTGCTGGCCGCCTCTCTTGCACCCTCTGTGCCTCCGTCTTACCGTACCCCACCGTGCACAGGCGTGGCGTGACGAGGGAACCGTAGGCGCCCTAACAGTGCAGCCACTGAAACGCCAAGGCCGTCGCCACAGCTGCAGCGCTCTGGTTTACCTTGGTTAAGATGTGGAGGTCTGGAGGACGGCTCTGGTGTCTGTTCGGCCGCTGCCTCTGGTCAGGGTGTTACCGGCCCAAATGCGTAATTGTGAGGAAATGCGCACCCGGGGATGAAGGAAGGGGATTAACGTTCCTTCTCAGAGGGAAGACCTATCAGTCCTCACTTCCCTCTGTACATCACCGCCCCCCAAACCTCCGCAGCCTTTCCCCTGACCACACCTTACTGGGAAAAGCCTTGAAGTGTGTTTCTCAGGGCGCTGATATCTGACCCACTTGGCCCCACTGTCCATTCCAGTTACAGTCTTGAGAGGTTTAGCGCTTTGAAATCAGAATGCAGACGCAGGCCTTAAAGACACGGCGTTCTCACACTTTGGTGAGGGATTTGATTCACCAGCTGGTACTGCTTTTGTTTTATGGTTTCCTGTATCATAAAAGCATGGGATTTCAGTCTGAATTTTCACTTATCTTTAAAAGCATGCAATGCACAGATACCAGGCTTTGTCCTGTCAAGAGACATTGTTTTTTCTACATTTCTTTGTCTTTTACTTTTAGTCTTAAAATGGATTATATACATTATCTTTATTATTCAAGATTATTTTCAGTCTGTTAATTTGTCTGATTCACAGTTGGTATTTAACATTGTCTAGCCAAATCCATATGGGAAAATATTCCTTATTTGGCAACAACTAAAAACTTAGGTCTACACGCAGGCAATTAAACGTTCCACCTTAATTACCTCAGCATGTGATTGGAATTCAGCAGGGGATTAAGGGAGATTAATATTTCCGTTAATGAGCACAGGAGGAAATATATTTTCAAACAGGATGTGGAATGCTTTTTAGCTATGCCTTTTTAGCTAATTGGAAGTTCCCGTCACGTAACACATGGTCTTTACCCAGAATTCTGGCAGTCGGAATTTCCTGAAACTGAACTATGCCAGTTTTTCAGCCCTGAAATCAATCTCAGCTGCCATGATGGTTTTTCAGGTCAAACTAAATCAACGCTAGCTTTTTTTCTCTGCCCTATGTAACCCAGAGGGAGTGTGCCACAGCCAACTGCCGGTCCAATATAGGCCTTCAGAACGCCTTATCTGGTTGCCGTGGAATCGGTTGTTGATGAAGTTGGAAGCGCTGATAAATGTTTCCAGTGTTTGAAGTGCTTGGCAGTGCTCTGGACGCCCCCTCAGTGAGAGTGTCAGAAGTGGCCGCGGAGGTTCGACCTTGACTTGCCCTTGACCTTGGCATTGCGCCAAGGATGGGTAAGGGTGAGGTGCGGCCACATCATTGTTCACCAAGTCATATTTTATTTGTTACAGCTCTCTTAAAAGCTTGCTTGATTAATACAGAGTAGTTTATGAATTGTGTGTCAGACAGAGACAAATGGGACAGCTAGTTATCAATTGTAAACTCTGCTGAGCGACGGGTAGCTACAGCTAACAGAGAGCTCAGTGCTGCATTCCATGAACGTGTCCAAGCTGTGACACACGCCAGCATAGGAGAGCGGTGAAGTTTGAGTGTTTCTCGTGTGTGCGCGCTAGTAGCTGTGAATTCAGCACTGGGGTTTGACCTCTCGCTCTCTCGCATGGCGCCGTTTTGAATATCGATTGGACCGGAGCTTGCTGGAGCCCTTGAATCGATAAGCCCCCAGAGTACCGTGCCTAATGCCGAGCACACGGAAGCGCTTTAACGGCGGGAAGCAAGGGCTTTGCCGAAGTCATCTGTGCGCCGTCCCTTATGAGCCGTACAGTACATCCAACAGCCCTCGCTTTATGGCCCTTTTTGTAATTAAGCCCAGATTTCTGGTTCTGCTCCTGCCTTTGGCCTTCTAGGGCAGACGAGTGTTTTTTCGGTCGGATCTGGTCCGTAAATTCTTCCTGTGTTCCTTCATGTGCACCCCCCCCCATGAAGTGAGTTGTTATTTTTAATAAATCTCACACAACAGCAGAGGGCTTTTATTTTGGCTTTTAAAGCCCGGGGTTACATAAGTCATCAGAGGAGAACGCTGCGCTCTGAAAGCAGGGGTCCAGACTCTCACAGTTCAGCGACCGGGAGGAATGTTTTGGGAGGCCCAAACACGCTCGTCGTTTCTAGTCTTGTTAATTGCGAGGGCTGTCGTTAACAAGGAAAGCAGCCCGGAGGAAGTGGGAGCTTTGTTTCGATTCGTTTGTGGGAGAAAGATCGAGAGCTTCTGTGGGAACGCACGGCAGACTGCCCCCCCCCCCCTCCAAATGGGCCACACTTTCTCCATCCCTCTCCAGTGGGACTAAAACGCAGGTGATCGGCTGATGGGGATCCCAGGGGGGCAGCCGATGCGAATTAAAGAACCGAATTTGCCTTTTTTTTTTTTATAAGTAAATGTTTTGTTAAGTCGATAGCCTCCCGGCAGTGCGGAGCCACAAGACAGCCTGCTTGTGTGGCAGTTCCGCACAGTCAGCAACACTCAGGGTGGGTTATCTCATATTGAAAGGGAGCATGTTAAGACCAGAGCCACTGTGTGTGTGTTATGATTTTAGCAGATTGGGGCTTCTGCTGTGTGCGCTCGATCGTGCTACATTTATCTAAGCCACATGTATCGCGTGCGCACCGGCCAACAATCCGATTTGCACTTCTCGTCTGGGAGGCGAAGCGCTTTCTTCTGAGAGCTACGGGCCTATGATTTACACAGACTGGCTTTCGCCCCTTTTACAAGAGATGGATCTACCCCATGTGTGTCTCACCACTGGAGCGGGCTCCCATCGGGTTATGATCCGCGCGGGGCGAAACGGCGTTGAAGCGAGCCGCTTTCTGAAACCGGAGCAGCGCTTTCACCGAGTCCCACCGGGTGCCAGGACGGTGATGGCTTGCACAGAGTCCGAAACCCAACGCCTCTGAGGGTTTTTTTTTCTTCCCAGCGGCCTGCTCTGAAGGAAAGGAACTCCTTTTGTCTCGGAAGAAGCGATGGAATAGACATTAAATCGTGGGGGAAATTGGGGGAGAGATCATTTCTGATACTGTTTCTGTGCTAGGCCCCTGTTAACTGAATAGCAGGAAAAAGCCCCCCCTTCTCCCCTCACACCTGTCAGAGTGAGGGAGCTGGAGCCCCCTCAGGAAAAACCCATTCCAGCGCCGTTCCTGCTACTTCCTCCAGGCCGTATCAGGTGATGCCTTCCCAGCTGCCCCGGCTGCACGCACTGCGATGCCCTGGAGCTCGCCTCTGTAAGCTCTCTCCTCCCGGGCCGCACGCACCTTCAGGAAACCTTCCCCTTCCAATAATCCTTTGTTTACATTTCCTAAATTACGTATCTGAGACCTGTCTGATAAAATAAGCCTCATGTAGTAATATTGTTGTCATTGAAATTGTTAAATATTTACATTGTACGGAATAGCTGTATGTCTTCTACAGATCCACGATATGACATCATGACTTAGACATGCTTCCATGTACTAGTGTGTTAAATAGCCACTGTGTTGCAGCCTGTAGTGCAGGGTTACTCAAATCTGGCCCACAAATCCAAGTTCGGTCCTTGTTTTCCTTTCTCTCAGGCAGTTAATTGAACCATTAGTGCACATGATTGGCCACGGTGTCTTCACACCTGACTCCCAGGTAAAGGGAGGGTGGAAAAACAGCAGTGCTCGGCCCACGAGGACCGTGATTTGAGTATGTTGTATGTGTGTGTTGGATAAAAGTGTCATCCTCAAAGCCGGTCCGGGCACTCTCCATCCTCAATAACTCACCCAGGATCAGCTGGCGTGACCATAACCCTAACCCCACCCTTTGGGGCAGTGGGGATAACTGATCTAGGATCAGCCTGCGGAGGCAAGGTTGGTTTTTATTGTCACGGTCACCTGGTCTCTTTTCATCACTGTCACGTTCGCCTCTGCCCGTCGGCACCATTTTTAGCACCTGGTAACAAGCGGCGGGTGTGGGCGCGGTGAACATCTGCGGTCCCGTCAGCGCCGGCTCGCATGCGATTAGCTCATTAATAACCGAGGAAATGGAGCGCTTGATCTTTATCACCTCCTTATGTCTGGCAGCGTGAAGGCTTCCTGTTTTTTTGTTTTCGGGGTGAAGATAAGAACGAAGCGCGCGTGTCTGTCGCTGAAGTATTTAACGCTGTCGTTCCCTCGCTCTCGGTCCTTCGCCCTGCGCCGTCCTTCTGAAACGGTGAATGGAAATAAACACGTTGAACCGCGGTTGCCTTTAATGCCCAAGATGCCTCTGCCCACCGTGTTCAGCGCAGCTGACAGCTGCTGAATGTCAGTCTTCACGAGTGGGTTTTGTGACACAAAAATTGAGACCAGTGGATGTCTGTATACCCCAATACAATACACAGAATTGTAACTTTTGAGGTTATATGAATTTAATGGCGTTTTTTGGGGTAAATGCTTGAAATTGGACATAAAACATGAAAAGGATCCATGCCCGGGCAACTTCAAATGTTAAATCTGTTTCAGTAGTGCAGTGCATTTCAAGCAGTGCATTTCAAGACTGGGAAACCTGATCATGATACAGGTGGATGTCTGTATTACTGATGTACAAACCCCAACACAGTGCACAAATAGCTTTTATTGAAGGTTATATACATTTGTTTTCTTTCTTTGTTTTTTCTTTTTCTTTTTGTGGTGCAAGCGGAAACGTAAAGCGCGGCAGTTGGAGGTTTTGGTGTCTGATCACGCGCTAGTTTGTACCCGGTGGCCCAGGACGGAGCCAAGCTATCTGTTTTCCGCCGGCACGTCTGGCATGTCGCGTGGTGTGGGCAGCCTGGCAAGGTTACAGCGCTCCTCAGATGAGTTCTGCCAGTGCCAGAGGAGCTGCCTGCTTCTGCCCTCACCAGGGCCCAGCTGCAGGTCGGACACGCGCATTCCTTCCGTGACGCCAGAGAGAGTCCAGTGCGGGTCGCCAAGATTACTGCTTAAATTTAGCCGCCAGCTTCCTCCAAGTGAAACCCAGAGAGCGTCGCTCTTGGAATACTGGTTAGTTGGGGGTGATGCTGGGGGTATTATCTATGTGAATGAGGACTTTATCAGGGTTTATCAGCGGTGTTCGATTGTGGGTATGGGAGTCAGAGCCCCGTGCTGACTCATCGTCAGACCCTTGACCGTAACTTGATGTGGTCGCTCAGTGCACTGCGAACACCTTCAGGGATGGCTTGGCCCTTGGCGATGGGGGCTGGACTGGTCCCAGAACTTATGGGTATGGAGGAGATGGGGGTCCTCTCTCAGAAAAGATGTTGGTTACTTGACCTCTTAGGGTCATGAAGCCAGGGGAGTGTAGCAAAGGCCTTCAGTTATTCCAAGAGGAGGCAATGGATTCTCAGTGAGGCATTCAGTAAGGCAATCTCCACCTGCGCAGGCTAGGTACTGAAGTCGCAGGTTCGAGCCTGGGCTCATGTCATTAGCTGGCTGTGACACGTTTGACACCATTGGGCCTCGCCCCACCAGGGGGTAGGGTGAGTTTATGTCAGCCAGGGTCCCTCAGGTTTGCTCTGCGTTCTTTCCTCCAAACAATGTGCCAGGCACCCACAGGCTAACCTCATCACAACTCAGCCACGACCTAAAACGCAGCAAAGCAAAGCCTTCGCCTGTACGATATCTTGCGGTTTAACATGCGGCTAACACACCGGCTCTGCTTGTCAGGTGACCCCACTAAAGGGGGTGAGCAAAGTCCTGTCGGCGCGCCGACGCTGCAGCGATCGGAATGCGAGCAGACGGACGTTTATTGGAATCAGGTGACGGTGCACGTGTGTGCGTGTCTGTGGAACAGGAGCGGGCTCGCACTCCTGAGGGCCGTGAGAACGGTTCTGACCTAAATCTTTTCTGTTGACGCGGGGAGTACTGTCGAAGGCCGTGTTTACTCTGCCATGCTGTTATGGAGCGAACGGTGGTGATAAAATCGCCCTCAGCAACGGTCATTGTGGTTTATTAGCTGAGCTGCCTCGGTGACCGGAGTTTCCTGGGGAAAGCCCATCCCATTGAGAGGTTTTTTTAGTGCCTTATTATATTATATTTCTATGGTCCTATTGTAGTCATTTTTAATCTCACATTGTGGTCTAGTTTAAGCTCATAGTGCGGTGATGTTGAAGGCTCATATTTTTGTCATGCTTTTGTTCATGTTGTGGTCACGTTTTGGCTCGTATAACAAGCATATTCTGCAAGCTCACGTTGCGGTCATGTTTAAGCTCACGTCGCGGTTGTGTCGCCTCTCCCCTCCTTCTCAGAACTATGGGCTGGAGACGGACAGCCTGAGGACCCTGGTGCTGCAGATGCGGGTGGCGGCTGGCGGCCTGCAGGAGTACACTTTGGACCGCAGGAAGAGCCCCTCCTACGATGGCGCCACCTCCCGCAAGCCCCCCAACCACTTCCTCACTTCCGTGGTTGCGCTCATCGGCACCGCCAAGAGCCTGCTGGCCTGGCTGGACAGGTATGAAACTCTGATGGTGTACTAATTATATCATGTTACTTTACATTCATGTAGCAGAAGCTCTCATCCAGACGTACGTCAGTGCATTCAAACCGCAGCAGTAAATACAGAAAATGATAATTGGCACTCAGTGCCAGTGTCCGTAAAAGTGCTAGAATCAACTGTACTTTGGGGCTTCCGATAGCATAGCGGTTTAACGTACTCGTTTCCGAGTGTGAGCTGCATATCACGGTCGCGGTTCGAAACCCAACTGGACGGCGTTTGGCTGTCCGCCCCAGGGGGAGGGGGGAGGGTGAGCCAGCACGAAATAGCTGAAAAGCGCGTCAGGAGTCTCCAGAACATGGGTGGGCGAATTCCGTCTCAAAGGAAGTGGAGTTCGCTGACCTCTTGAGAATTAGCTTGCTTTGTAGAGACGGGCGGCGAGTTCGTGTGGGGAGGGCAAATCTAAATAAATAGAGGGTATAATTGGCCACTAAAATGGGAGAAAAAATCTGAAACAACAAGCTTCAACTTTTGCATAGCTTATGCTTTTAGCATAGTCATCCGTCCTGTTACAGTTATCCAACTAACCTGACACATGTAGTTTTCAATGAAGTGCTAAGATTGTGCTAGAAAATAAGTGTTAGAAAAGAGGTAGGTCTTTAGTCTGGGTCAGAAGGCGGTCAGCGGCTCTGCTGTCCTGAACGCCATGGGAAACTCGGAACACACAGGAACTCTTAGCATAATGATTTATAAAGCCAGTGTGGTATTATTTTAGATAGACATAACACAGTATTTGATACTGTAAACAACATGTTTTCACCAACATGGAGACATGGTGGTAAAAAGCTAGAAATCTGAAAGCTGTAATTGTGTATGAAGAACAATGTTTTTCTCCTCAATTTTGCTCCCAAGAAACTCTCAAGAAATCTCTCTTGGGGTTGTCATCTGGGTTATGGCAATATTGTTCTGCCAGAAAATAATTGGTTACCCAATTCTTTTTTCACTGACCGATAATTTGACACTGTCTGATTTATTTTCTCAGTTGAAGAATGTTTCTTCATTTCATCTAGCATGCAGATTAAGTGTAGGCATAATTCTTCTTGAGCTAAAGCGCATTGCTTAAAGCTTGTGTACAACGTGGATGCTGAAGTGAATCCAGTCAGAATGCAGTGAACAGAAAACACGGTCTCTTACAGTGCTTTAGATTCTGCCTTTATGCCACAGTTATATTTATTGTACTGTCGTGATAGTTCTTACATGGTGTGTGCATGTGTTTGTGTGTGTTTGTCTGGATTTTTGTGGCAGGATCTATTGAAATCTGATGAATTGTCCACCGTAGTGATAGATCTGACATGGTGAGTGTGTGTGTGTGTGTGTGTGTGTGTGAGTGCGAGTGCGAGTGCATTTTACATTTACATTTACATTTTAAGCATTTAGCAGATGCTTTTATCCAGAACGACTTACAAGATGTGCATTAATACATGGTAGGAACAATCATAGTTGGCGCAAGAGATCAGTGCAGTAATACAGCGATATACATCATTGCAGGCAGCTGCGTACCATACCTGTAACACTGGGAAGGAAAAGGTCAGTAATTGTTTTTTTTGCGTGCGTGTGAATGTGCTTGTGAATGTGCGCGTGTGAGAGTGTGGATTTTTGTGTCAGCATGTAGTAAAATGTGATGAACTTCTCTGACCTACTGGGGGCAGTATTTTGGTTGGACTTGAAAGGTTTGGGGCCTTAAATCAAGGGCAGGCAGACAAAGGGGGAGTCGGACCTCTCGGCGCCCCGATTCCTGGCCTGTGTCTGTGGCCATGCCTTGTGTCTAGACACGCTGCAGTTGTGCCACACTGCTCGGGGCTCTTGGGAAACGGTCAGCTGAATTCACCCTAACCCCCACCCCCCCCTCCTCCTTATCCATCTGACAGCGCAGGAAATATAGTGGAGACTCTGGGGCCTATATTGGAACATACTAAATGCCATCTCTCATCTCTCTCCATCTCCCTCTCCCCCTCTCCCACTGTTGTGCAGAACACCCCTGACCGGGATTAGCGATTTCACCGCAACCAAGAACAAAATCATTCAGCTGTGCCTGGAACTCACCACCACGGTCCAACAGGTTGGCATGCTCCGTTTCTCACCACATCACACCCCCATGTACCGCATAGCCTTCTGGGTTCTTTGCCCACTCTGGGCACACTTAACCAACGCTCTCAAATTCTTTCTTTAAAAAAAGGGGAAGCTGCCAGAAGCCAATTTTCTGAACACATTATAGCCTACCATTCCCCATCTTCCCCAGGCCTGTTAATGAGAATACCGCCACCCCCTCAATGCACCCCCCAACTTTCCGCCTGCCACCCCCCATCCCCACCCCTTTTTTACAGCGTACCCATCACAGGCTCACAGTTTACAGTTTTCTAAAACCTCTGGCGCTCTCGCAGAAAGCTTCTCCAACATTCCTGTGCATCATTTTTCTGGCCATGTGTTTCCAGTTTCGCTCCTGTGAGACGCTCATAATCCACCCGGCCATGTGATGTGTGCTTCCTGTCAGCAGTAATCCAGGGCAAGAGGGGGTTATCCTCTGTTACCCAAAGCAAACTAATATTTTACCCTCCTCCTGCTCTTTACTGTCTGTTTAAAAAGCCGTCAGCCTGTTTGATATCCCACGCAGGATGAGAACCGTAGGCTGAACATGACAAGCTTGCCCAGTCGCTGTACGCAGCCTGTGATCGAACCAGGGTTAAACTGTGCTATTTTCTGATGTCTTGAGAAAAGGTCTCAGTCCAGCATGGCAGGCACAGATTCTTGTAAGATAGTTTTTTCTTATGATATCCCCTGGGAAAGATCGCTCAAGGTTCCAGGCAAGTAATATCACAACAATTCCATGCGACTTTGTAGACAAACATGTATATGCTAAAATTCCACGCAGGCATGGCCATTTGGCTCATTGATTCCTGCGATTTCAGCATGGCTATGATTTATGACCAGGGGTCTTAACCTGGGCCAGCGTAAATGTCTGCCGCTGATGTTTGAAGGCTGATTTACAGCTCTGCGTTCTGTTGACTGTCTGCCAGGGCCTGGGACACATTTGCCCTACAGATGTACCGAAGAGCTCCACAGTTTGTAGAGCTGCAATGAGACAGTGCCTGCCTGTTCCACCTGCGCTGGGTCCGCATGTCTCTATGCAGGAGCACCAGGGGGACCCCTGCCTGTCCCTAGAGGGGGGCCACAAGTCCCCCTTGTTTGGCTCAGTGACTTTTATTTTGTATGGAAAGATTCACCTGTCAGCCTCTGGTTCGGTGAATATTGTGTAACAGTCAGAAAGTCGGTCAGACTCGTCTGTGGCCCTGGGCTGTCTGAGTCCGAGCAATGCATGTTGGGATTCCGGACCTCTGACCTTCACCCTCAGGTGGAGGCAGTGGGATGCACACCTTCCCCGCTGAGGATGAGTGTCTGTTGCTGCTTTGCACTCGGATATCACTGGAGGCACAATAACAGCACCGAAAGACAGGAGTGAATTCAGTTGTGTTACATCTGTTTGTCCAGATGGCAGCTGTCCTACAGTCAGTCTGCATTCACCATACTGCTCATTTATTAAAAGTGTTTTTGTGTTTTATAACTGCTGAATAATGTAGCTCTGACTAGCCCCCCAACCATATGTCAGCTGACCAGAAACGAGAACTTGCTTAAGGGCACGTTGGGAATTTTGTCACTCGTTTGCCTTCTGTTGTGTCGCCTGGGTGGCAAGGTGTGAGAAATGAATTTGTTTTCATTTCCTTTGAAAAGCAGTTTTCACAAGCCCTCGGTTTTCAACCTGTCCCATGTTCTCTGCTGAATGAAAACTCAGAACCTTCCAGGCGGTGGTTTCTTTTGAGAAATCTGCCTTTCTCACTTTTTTACATTCGTAAGAACCTTAGAATGACTAGACCATCAGCCAGCCCATCATTTTCCGTATATCTATAATAATAATGATAAACAGAATTTATATTGAGCTTCTCACACAAATAGTAAAATAAAACCATAACAGCTATTTAAAAAAGCAAGAAACCGAGACAACGGCTGAAAAAATGAACATATTAGTGGTGAAGTAGATTAGTGTCTATGTGAAATTCACATTTGACCCATTTTTCTCTAGTTCCACTTACATGACTTGAAGTGGCATCAGTAGTCCACCTTATTAATCCATATTAAAAGATTAAATACTTAAGTCAAATCCCTATTAAACCTCCTATTGCTGGTTTGAGTCTCTCTTCATAAGTTTAACATAAGGGACCAGTCTTCTTGCCCTTCTCTGTACTTTATTATTTATTTCTGCTTTATATTTATTATAGTGTGGTGTCTAGAATATATTCTAAATGTAGTCTTATTTGACATGGTGGCACCATCATGTAAAGTTCTCTGTAGTTAACCACATAGCCACATAGGGTTATACTTACTTACAATTATTTCCATGGAGATGTAACTGAAATGGAATCAGAGATCATAATCCAGTGTTTTATTCAGGTTTAATTTCCCTTTGGTCCCATTCCCAGCTATTTGGTTACAGAATATTTATCTGATGGTGGTATTTGTAATAAATTCTAAATGGTCTCTCATAGTAACGGGCTCTTCCTGCTTATTGATACAGAACATGTCATCTCACATTCTCCCTTCTCCTTTGTTGCAGGATTGCACTGTTTACCAGATGGAGGAAAAGATCCTGGAAGTGGTAGGTATTTTCTCTTCATGGTCCTGGTGTGTGTCACGGAATGGGTCTTTCATGACCTCGGGGGCAGGAAGACATGGTAGAAACTTGGAGGGAAATGAGTATTCCAGGACCGGGTGTGAAGAAGTGCAAGTCAATAAAGCAGGGCTGTTTGACCCCCGTAAGCAGACCTTTACGCCTGGAGTCCCTGTTAATCGCTGCTTCCTGTGGGTGACATTCGCCAGGCCTGTAGTCCTGACACCAGGCTTCCTCTTTCCCCGACAAGCTTGTGAACTCCTCCGCACCCCACCATGGTGGCATGCCCTCCTGTTTTGGAGTCTCTCAGACTTCTGACAGAGTTGGACATTAGCGTTGCCGTGTTTATTCTGAGCTACAGCGTTCCATACTGTCACAGCCAGCACATCCTGTGCTGGATTCCGGCTGTGGGCTCTCGGTCAGCGGAAAATTCAAACACTGACTCCCCCTGTTGCGTGTGTGCGTGCGTGCGTGCAGAGATGCAATTGTAGCAATTTGTTGATATCTCAAAAATGATTTCATTAATCGTGATAACGGCTACATTTTCTCTAATGAGGGAGTCCATGGATGTAAATATAATTGGTCGCTAATAATTGCCTCCCAGTGCACACACAGATACACGCATGAGAGAGAGCGAGAGAGACAGACGGCCCCTCCTTATTAGAATCGCTCCTTCGAGAGCTGGCAGAACACAGATGAAGAAATTATGCTTAATTGGGGACAAACCTCCAAGAGGCAAGCCATGAAATGAAACACAACGAGGGGGGCTTATCGAGGGTCATAAGAGGGTTTGTTGATTCATTTTCGATTAGTTGTTGGTAAGCGTTGTTTTTTCTCCTGTTAATTCCAGTCCAAGGTCCTGAACAGCATCTGTGACCAGACCGTGAGGACCACGTCGGACCCGCTGACGAACCAGTCGGCCTGCCTGGAGGAGGTCCGGCTCTCCAACATCAAACCAGGAGAGGGCCTGGTAAGACTGGCGCCTCTGCCTCCTCATCCCTTCGTATGTTAACATGGCTTACACGGCTTTTTAGCAAAGCGGGGATATTCCGTAAAGCTGACATAGGCCGGTCGCATGTGTTTAGCCCCTAGTTTCTGGCATAGCATGGAATCAAATGTACTTCCGTTTTGTTGAAATAGATGGCAAGTTGTGCTCCTGAGTGGCTCAGCGGATAAATGTGCTCAGAAGCGCAGCCTGGGTCTCGTGGTTGCAGGTTCGAGGCCTCGGGTTACCGTAGTTACATCATCAGCCGAGTATGGCCAGGAGTACAGAGCAGGGGACACAGTTGGCCTTGTTCTGCCAGTGACGGGGTGGGTTTAAGTCCGCCAGAGTTCCCCAGGTGCTAGGAACCCGCAGGCTACCAGTTTTCAGTCCGTGAGGTATGCCGCTCCTCCAGTCAGCCCTAGCAGCTCTGTCCTGTTGTACTGTGTGGGCTACAGGGTGTAAAATAGTCCCTGGCTCACAGGCAATGGAGGAGTTGCACGTAGCTCAGCTCCAGTGCTCCCGGCTTGAGGGTGTGGATGGCACAGCAGGAACTTTGGGAGGCACAATGGGCGATTCCAAATTGGGGAGAAAATGGTAAAAAATGGAATGAATTGTTTTAAAAATATGTTTTATATATGGAGACATATGATTTAACAAAGAAGAAACTCTTGGAACGTGAAGGGCATGAAGTGCCTCATCTCTCTCTTTGCTTACAGGGCATGTACATCAAATCCACCTATGACGGACTGCACATCATCACTGGCACCACGGAACATGTGAGTGTTTGCCAAGTCTCAGTGCAGCGAGTTATAAATGAAATGTTATCTGCTTTGTCAAAGTATGCGAGTATGCGGTTATCAGTTTAAAATATGCAAAAAATGAGGCTTCAGTTAAAACATAGTTATAATACAGAACTTGTGTCTGGACCTGAACCAATAAAAGTTGCGCAAACTAGTATTTCTCTTGCTTCGCAACGAAAGCGAAGCGACTTTTCTGGGAAACAGTGAAGAGGTTTTCAACTTTCGAAAGTTAGGTCTGTGACAGACATATTTCAATACTATTCAAACGAATTGACATGTCTTCTCCGAATATTGAACATTTACATTGACATTTTTGGCATTTACATCTTATCCAGAGCGACTTACAAGATGTGTATTTATACATGTAAGATCAATCATTGTTCGCGCAAGAGATCAGTGCAGTAATACAGCAATAGACATCAATGTTGGCAGCTGCATACCGTACCTGTAACACAGGGAAAGAAAAGATTAGCAAGGAACATTATTTGTTTTTTGTTAAAGTGACAGCTCTAGTGCAGAGTATGTAATGCATTTTTGACTGCAATATGTTTCAGTGTCGGCATCAACATACTCATGAATTGTAATGTACATTTGCAATTAAAATAGCAAGCTATGCACAATAATGATGCCTGAAACATTCTTTCTTTTTTGTGAACCCTGTTGGTGATGCAGTGGATCTGTTTCTTATATGTTTCTTGTTTGAAAAAAGTGATCAGACGGAGTCAAAAATGAATGTGCCTTCTAAGGATTTGCTGTGTAGTCTGTTTTATTATTATTAGTATTATTATTATCATTATTATAATATATAGTTCCCTGAGGGTTGATTTTCAAATGCCCTTTTCCTGGAAAAATTCAATTTATGCCACGCACTGTGTATAAACACATGTTAAAAAGGTAATTGTACGTTCAATTAAATATTTCAGGGAATAGCCCATTTTAGCCATTAAATCAGATTTTTATTTATTTTTGAAATGTCATGGGGATGCGGGGAATCTTAAATAACTTGCCATGGTCCTTAAAGAGGTATAAGGAGAACACCTATTATTCCCTGTAAATCGTAAACAGTCATTGTTTCAATCTGTTACAAAGAGAACTAGTGTTCCCCCTCGAACGTCGTTGGAGGTGGTAGTTCCCGTAATTCCACGACTCCCTGCTTAATTTTTATAAGACCCTGTTAAAGTTCCTCTCTACTGCTGATAGTATTTTCCATATAAATCCTGTTGCTATAGCAACCCTAATATTATGTGCAAACACTTGTTGCCTTGTGCCAAGCGCTGTGACGGCAGAATAAATCGTGTGCTGTGGGCAGGAGAGTGGGCCGTTTAGTCCTGTGAATGTTCTGGCCCTGCCGTGAGCTCCGTCCCTGTTTTGCTCAAAGGAATGTATAAAGGGAGGATGACTCTTCCCATCTCCCTCCTCTTCTTATTCCCTTTTGTTCCCCAATTTGGAATTCTCAATCTTATTTGTAGGTCTGCCCTGGAATGTGGGGCGCACCACTGCTCTGAGAGGCAGTGCATTAGCTGTCTTCCCCCAAACAATACGAAAAAATATAGTTTTTTAAAAGGTGTGCATCCAAGTGAACTTGTTGTCGTGATAGAGCTGATTTCATAATTATTCAATTAGTCAGACCAACTTATCCTGGGTCTTCTACTCTCACAAAACACGTTGTTGTGTCATTTAAAGCTCTGGAGAAGATGGACGTAGATGGAGAGGGAGTAGTCTTATGCTCACCCTCTCTCTCCCTCCCGTTTTTTCTCTCACTCTCTCACTCTCTCTCACGCCCTCCTCTGTCTTTCTCCCCTATGGTCCGTTTGCAGTCTCCAGCTGACAGAACGTGTAAAATCCATGCGGGGGACGAGGTGATCCAGGTCAACCACCAGACAGTGGTGAGCACCCCTGCACCCCTGCACTCCTGCCCACCCCGCCACCCCCAAAGTTTCACATTTCACAGTCAGATGTGTTACCCGAAGTATTTTAACATAATAATGTATTTAGGCTAAATGTGATCAGTTTTTTAATATATAAAAAGGTTTGTAAAGGGTACAGTAAAAACTGTAACTGTATTTTGTTTTCTACCACACTCCGGTCACACACAATACATATTCGTTTTTTCACCTTATATCTCTAGTGCCTTATCAGTATGCCAACTGGGAAGGCTAAAGCCACCTTCGCCTCTGTGGCGGTTAGAGGTTGTTTTTGTCGTGTTGGTGGGGGAGCGGTGCTAACGTGCTAACGGGGTGTGCTGTTTGGGTGCAGGTGGGCTGGCAGCTGAAAAACCTGGTGGGGAAGCTGAGGGAGGTGCCAGGGGGTGTGGTCCTGGTTCTGAAGAAGAGGCCCACGGCGACCTCAGGGTTCACCCCCGGCCCCCTCAAGAACATGCGCTGGAGGCCCCCCCTTGTACAGGTACGGACCCTCCTCCTCTTCCCCCACCCCCTACCTTTAGTCAAGAAAACTTAGCCTTTGTCATGGCTTTAGAGCCTTATCTCCCACAGGAACACAGGGCCCCTTTTCCACACGTGTTGCCTCTGGGATCGGGCCGAAATAAAAATCACAACAATGCAAAATAAAAATGTGCTGTGATGTCATGTCACGCAGCTCCAGGAAGTGGCCACAGCCAATGGGCCTGCTCCGTTGAGTTGCCACAGCCAATGGCCCGCTCCGTTGAGTTGCCACAGCTTCTTTGTTGAGGTCGGAGATGGGGGAGGGGGTCAGGATGTATGCTGGAAACAGATTGTCGGATGCGCCGGGCTGACGTCCTAAAGGTGGGGCTGGAAACTCCCTAAACCCATCCCGGCCCTCGGTTAAGAGTCCTCACAATAACTGCGAAAGGACCACCGCCGTCCACCCTCTTTTTGAATAGGTCAGACGAAAATACACTCCCCTGGTTTTCCCACCGCGGAGCCTATTTTTGAGCCTGTTTTTAATGCAGCCATGCAGCGCTAATCCAAACTGGAGCTCGTTCACACGCCCGTGACACGGTAGACAGAGGCGTGCACTCCCGATCACCTGAGCCCAGCGCGGCACAACGGAGAACAAAAGGCCCAGTTTGTAACGTTAGCTTTGAGCTGGCGGCGAAGCGTCCCGTCCTCAGGTCCTTACCTGCCCTCCGCCTGGGCGGACTCGGCCAGACAAAAGGCCGCTCGCGACGAGGGACCTTTCCGGGGCTTCCGCTCCCGGTTTGTTTGAACAAGAGCGTCGGGAAGTCAAAGCGCTGGTTTTCGATGCGCGATAAGGCAGCGCTGGTACACAAAGCGGGATCGGATGTTCGATTCAGACAAATGACTCCGTTCAACCCCGCACAGGAGTGAGAATTCCGACAGGTAGAGACAAAGGCTCGGGAGGGGGGGGGGTGGGGGAAGGGAGTACAATTGAAGTACAGTTGTGCTAATGCACAGCGCTTGAATTTGATTCCAGACAGGGAGGCTTGCTCTTTCACCGAGAAGCAAGTTTTTTTTAAACCTACATTCCCACCGAGATAATGGGCCTGCATGGGAAACGTAAGCAATAGCTCTTTTGGAGATAAGAGACTCCACTAAGCCCGTGACGTTTTGAAAGTGTAATGGCACCGCTGACAGTTTTTAGAATTTACGGGCCGTTTTTAGGCCCAAGTATGCGTGGGATTTGGGGTGGGTCGCTCTGCCTCTGGAGGGGTCTCTGAATGGGGTCACCCCCGCCTTGTCGTGCATTGCAGAGCGTCCCGTCTCTGACCAAGGCCCAGTCCCCGAGGAGTGCAGGAGTCCCCTCCGGCAAGAAGGAGAAGCCGGCCATCCTGGACCTTTACATCCCTCCTCCGCCGTCCGTCCCCTACACGCCGCGGTGAGTTCTCAAACACCTTCAGCACCCTCTGGCCGATGCCTCAGGAGGGCAGCTCGAGGCCCAGTTAATTAGGCCGCTGGCTGTCTTACTTACATGACAATGCAGTACATGACTTTGGTTTAGAAGTCTCTTCTTATCCTGAGTGATTTGCAATGCACGATACATAAGTAGGCTACATTAAATTTAAGTTTACAAGAGCTGCAGTAACTGCAGAAGATGAATGTGACTCCCTGCTGCGCCCCCACCGCCCCCCACCCCCAACCCACTGTAAAAAGCACAATGTTCTTTTCTACTTTTGTCCCAGAAAGCAGTGCAGAGGTTATTTCATCAGTTTCTCCATTCCGAGTGGGAGTAGTACAGCTTAGTGCTAGTGTCCATTGATTTTTTTAAACACTGTTTGGCAGCAGGTTATCCCCAACATTTCTCACTCTACTCAAGTCATCAGCCCACAAATTGCACCGTTTCTTTTGGAGATCAGATTCTGAGTTATTGAGCTGCTGGTGTTTTTAAAGCTACCGCCGTGCGCTCTTGGATTTATTATGACGATGGCCACCTTTTCCCACCACGGTGTAGAGATGGGAAGACCAGCGCGTACGCCAACAGCAGCAGCAGCAGCAGCAGCAGCAAGAGACCAAAGGGCTCGGAGTCGCCCAACTCCTTCATGGACAAAGCGAGTCGGCGACGGTTCACCATCACAGATTACAGCAAGCTGGGCATCTACCCCATCGAGAACAACATTCCCATTCCCAGGGCGGGGCTGAGAGAGCGAACGCCCTCACGCGGTTAGTACCAAACACTCCAAAACACTACAGACCCCCTCACGTAGTCAGTACCAAACACACCAGACCCCCTCACACGATCAGTACCAAACACTCCAAAAGACACCACACCCCCTCACATGGTCAGCATTTAACACAGCAGACTCCCTCACACGGTAAGCACCAAACAGGAGCAGGAAAGCAGTACCAAACCCACTATTTAGCTAGTTTGTTAATGTTAATCATTTACTTCATAACCGGCTTTGGAAAAAATGAGCTGGAATGGAACTCCCCAGTACAATATTTGTGAAGAATAAAAATGTTAGGGCATGTTCTGCCTATCGAGTTAAGTGGTTGTATTTTGTGGAATAATTAACTAGTGATAGCATTTGAGTTTGCAAAGCTAACTAACTTATCTGTCTGTCTATTTGGTAACATGAAGGCAGAAACCAAAATCTATATTTGTTGTACATATATATTTTGACATTTTGGCTCACTATTTTTGTCAATATCTTTTCTGTCTTCTCTTTCTTGCACAAATGGTGGAGGGTGACTAAAGTCTTTGTGTGTTTACTCTGACAGCTAGACTGATGCATGTCATTAAAATGAGGAACGCTGATAAGGATGTTGGAGTGGTTTGAATGGGGCACGTGTGTAAATAATAATCAAAAATGAACCGGAATACCAGCAGGTTTTGAAGGTTCCCGGCATGTGTATGCTTCCGTTTTTGTGGACTGGTGAATTCTGTCATTGAAAGTAGAGTAACCGCACAACGAAACAATACTAAACAATATATGAGTTGGAATAAGTTTAGTCATTTTTATTTCAGGTCCATCAAAGGTCATAATGAAGTGGTTGATGTGGCTTTGTATGAGTGTTTAATTGTAAACATATGTTTAATGTGCAGTGTATTTGAGAAAATGGACAGTCTTAACGTCTTAACAGTGGGTCAAAATAATTTAAGATACTGTTCTACTAGATGAATTGAGCATTTATTCAAACTTTTGCATTTCTTTTAGATTTCATTTTTTTGGCCCTATATCTTACCATTGGTCCAAATTGTAAAAAAAAGGCAGTAAAAACATTTGCCAAAAATTGAAAGCCAACTTTATTGTAAATCCAGTATTAACCTCTGGAGGTATCAGCCTGTAGAATGATCCAGCACAATTATTTTAGTGATTACAGTGTCCAAGATTGAGCTGCTGATGGACAAAGGACACTTGGTTATGGCAATTCGTTTATCGGCCAGAAGCCTGAAAATTGCATTTACATCACTGTTGCAAAAAAATACATTCTCCTCCAGTGTTTGGCTTTGTGCAACGTTTCATGAAGAAATCTGGTTAATTTTGTACAATTAAAAAAAAAAAGTATTTAATATTTTTTATTAACTGGATGTTTAAAATACCTAAAGGGCAATGACTTAAATAAATATGCATATTGAATTCAATATTAAATATGAATTCAATAAAGATTAAATAATTCATAAGTATGTTTCTGTAAGTTTTTGTTTTATTTGTATGTTTACAGTGGTTAAACCGTATTATACTTTTGCATCGAGTTCTGGCATTATGTCTTTTTCTTCAAATTTGTATTTCAAAAGTGTCCTGAAGTTGGACCATCTCACACGTTGTTCTCTACCTGTACAGGTAAACCCCGCCCACTCTCAATGCCAGTGGACACCTGTCTGGGAGTGACTGACCCCTTCGCCAGGCCCTGGACTCAAAGCCGCAGAGGTATGTGGCCCGGCCGTCTCTCAGTGGACGATGTGTGAATGGTGCTGCAGACAAGCCGAGAAATTTGAATTCGACTTTGGTACGATTTGCTGTTGAGACCGATGGGAGAAAATGTAGGCTGCCTTCCTCGCAGTGCTGTACTCATATTCAGGAATTATGGTGGATTGTTATGGAAAAAACTCTTTGATAGCGAGCGGACGCAAAACTCCATGCCTCCTCCTCCAAAACACATCATTTTTTCTCTCTCTCTCTCTCTCTCTCTCTCTCTCTCTCTCTCTCTCTCTCTCTCTCTCTCGCTCTCTCTCTCTCTCTGTCTCTCAGTCTCTCTCTCTCTCTCTCTCTCTCTCTCTCTCTCTCGCGCTCAGTCAAGCATTGAGAAAATTGTGTCTGAAAGCCGTGGCCAGCATCTAAATCAAATTTCCGCGCCTCTCTGTCAGGCAGAATGGTTCTGGGTGGTAATTGAATTGGAGCCGTGGGCAACGGTAACAGCACCAGCTTGCTTCGTTGTGTGGGTTCTCCTTTATCGTGTGTGTGTGTGCGCGGGGGGGGGGGGGGTCTTCCGGTGCACCACATGTTGCTCCCCCTCCACCCTCCTCACTCTGGGAAGGGTGTTTCTATGGAGCCCGGAGCCGCGCACATGTACGCACGCACAGGTGGCAGACTTGGCAGCTGTCAGGCCAATTAACCCACGCCGAAAAAGCTGTGGAGGAACGCCCTAATTTGTTTGGAGTCCTCCGCAGCTGGGCTGACACAGAGCAGACGCCTCCGTCGCTAGGGGACGGAGCCAGGGCCGTCGCTAGGGGACGGGGACAGGTCTGTGCCATCTCGTCACCTCGGATGGTCACACGATTACTGCGAAAGAGGGAGCCCACTGTTTCGTTTATTTTTGTATCAATGCAGTGAGTTAAGCATTTAAAGAGCCTTTTATAAGAAGGCCAGAATAATTGTAAACCCATCTTTATGATTTATCAAGTCCTCTCCAGCAAGGGAACTGTCCCGGTTAAATATTGCATGGTCCATTTAGACCTTTGTGAGACCTATTGTGTAGAGTTTTCTAAAGCAGCGGCGACAGGCATTTTCTTTTGGGTCTAATGCTTTGGACAGGAAACTGCAGAAAGGACCTGATTGTGATCTCTGGGAACAAAGGCAATGTGCCAGTTTAAAAAGGGGGTAGGGTAAAAGTCACTTTATGTGATTCTATTGTCAAACCCAATTGTCAGATCATCCAAAGTGGACGTGCAAATGTTAAAACAGCTTTATTAGAGGGGCAAGAACATAACCGCAAATAACCTAGGCGTTGCAGCTACTGTGCTTTGGTCAGGGTCCATATTGCAGCACAAAGCAAACATGGCACTTTCCCAAAGATACTTTTTTAGAAATGCATTTGGAGCATTGCAATCCCCACAGTTCCAAACTGGGCGGTTCTCACCACCCCATGGATGTTTAATGGGATAAATTGTGAGATGGCAAATTTTAGTCCAAACTATTAATCCTGTTCTGTCCATAGTTTATACACAAGTTATAGCACACATTCAAACTATATTTTGGTCCTTTTTTGCATTCAATCAATGTAGAGTTAATATGAAGTTCTACTGCTCTTAACCCTATCCACATGAAACAAGGTGCTTTCATCATTTTAACCACCGTAATATGCGCTGATGTGGAGTATGCATGTTATTGGTAGATGTGTGTTTTGGGGAACCCAGGCTTAGGCATTATTTTCTGCACTGATTGCTTTATTGCTACCTCTGAATTGTGGCTACAGATTTACCTACATGGTCCTAGTTTAACTATGTGGTTGCTCCTAGCACCTAGGAACTGTACTTCCCGCTAGGGTGGCTTTCAGCTAAACTGTTTGATTACGGTTAACACTTTGTTGTACGTCGCTCTGGATAAGAGCGTCTGCCAAATGCCTGTAATGTAATGTAACCCCCTGCGGCACAGTGTCTCCATACTGACATCAGCCTCGCTGGTCATTCTGTACATCTAGCTAATTGTCATCACCACTGTCTACTTGCTCAACACTATATACCCCTGCTTACTCCATTTAAAATAAAAAAATACAAAATTACTAACCTTTTCCTTCCCAGTGTTACAGGTATGGTGTGCAGCTGCCTGCAACGATGTATATCGCTGTATTACTGCACTGATCTCTTGCGCGTACTATGATTGTTCCTGCCATGTATTAATGCACATCTTGTAAGTCGCTCTGGATAAGAGCGTCTGCTAAATGCCTAAAATGTAAATGTAATGTAAATGTGTTCCCCGGCAGGGAAGGATCTGTACCAGTACCTTAGCAACGAGAGGATCCCCACCATCGCCGAGGAGGCCGCGCCCGTGCAGCTGCGCTACCGGCCCGTCGGCGAGAGGCAGCTGCTCCACGGGGTGGACCACATCCGCGGCAGCCACCTCTTCGTCAACGTGGACGTGCACAACAGCGCCACCATCCCTTACCAGGAGGACTGCGCCAAAAAGGCGCCCACCCCCGCCCGCGCCCGCGCTCCCCCCACCTCTAAGTCACCCTCGCTACTGGTCAGTTGGATCATGCGGCTCAAGCTGTTGACTCACTGATGAGCACTTCCTGTCTCGGGCGGGGTTCTCTTCCTGTTCCATCTTCCTCGGTGCCTTTTTTCCCCCTTTTTTGTTCGTTCTGCGGGTGGTCTGCCAGTGATCTCACTTCCTGCACAGGGGTTTTCCCGACCCCTTTTTCGGTGTGTTTCACCTCTTTTCCGGAACATTCTGGTCCTCCACTCCATCCCTCTGTGGAGTGCTTCAGGCAGTGAACAAACGGCAGTCATCTGGTTTACGTCCGAATGGATGGCAATCAAAAGGTAATCGGGGGGGGCAGAGCAGGCTCCGCTGAAAGCAATTTTGCCCTCTTTCAAGAGGAAAGGTGTAATTCCGGAAAGAACACCTGGACTGGTCCTTTGACCAGCTCTCTTTTGTATTATAAATTAAGTTATTGTTTTCGTTTTTTTCATAGTTTTTTGTTTTTATATTGTTCCTACTACTTTAACTTGCCAAAGTGTTAGGGCTGTATATATATATTTTTTGCCCGTTGTGTGTATCATTTGTGTAAATGAAGACTTATAGAGAATTTAAAAAGTGTATTACTTTTGTATTTAAATCTACTGTAGCTGTACATTTAGTTTCACGTTCTTCTCTGTTTATGTTTGGTCAGAAATGTATCCGTTGCCAATGGTTGCCTCTTTGAGCTATGCATTAGGGAAATCTTTAGTACGCTGTTACATGTTACGGATGCTGCATTGCCCAACCATCGTCTTAAATGATCGGGTCATCTTGTGTCCAGTACACGTGGGTCAGACATAGGATTATATGAGCCCTAGGGTCACCCGGGGGCTCTATAGTGTGACCAAGTCAGTCACGTGTGTCAGTTACATCTATGCTTTTCAGTTTAGTTGCTTGTGCACAACTATGAGTGTATGCTATTGTGAAAGATGAGAAAAGTTTTGGGGGATTTTTTTACATTTGATCCACTGAACATTTCAGTAAAAGTCTGATGCGGTGCTTGTTCACCCTGTTTAAATTTGACCAAATTTCTCCACGTGTAACAATTATTCACAGCAGGGTATCATGGCAGTGTAGTTTATTACTGATGGTGGAGTACCAGCAAAAAACCTGCTAAAAACGCACGTTCTTTAAACAAATTCAGTAAATATTTGGGGAATAAAGTTGAGCCATGTCCCTCTCTCTCGGTCTGTTGTGCAAGCCATGCTTCTCAGAGACTCCTTGTTCAGATTGGCTGAAGACTGACACCATCAGGGCTGTGTGAGTGATTGTTCAGAGGATGCCCATTTGTGACTTATTTGACTTGTAAATCTAATGAGTGTCAAACATTCCCACAGAATCCTGGGACAGATTCCCGGAGAATCATGGGACAGAAGTCTATCTGGCACCCACATTGGGTTGTTGCCACCAAGTGTTTCCAGAGATTTATTGACAGTATTAAATACTTCAAGGCAAGAGATGTGTATAATACAATTGTACCTAACCTGCCATTGTAACACTTTTGAAGAGTGTATTATTAAAGCTGCAGTTGACTCCAGTGCTCCTTTGTATAGTTTTTTTGTTTGTCAGTACTGCTGAATGTTTCATTGTTCAGTTGCTGTAATGAAAATTGCCACATACTTGTGGTCAGGTGTGAAGAGTGAAACAGGGCTGTAGTTCAGAGACTAGGCAGTCACATTGACTTTTCAAGGGCTTGCAATGATAAGTTACAGTGTAACCAGGTAGTCAAACTGTCTCGTAAGGCCATACTTGAGAGGAAGCTATTTGCAGTCAACTCCACAATTATTCAGGCCCTCCACAATCATTGTTGTTTTATATAATGTTTTATGAGGTTGGTGAACATGTTGGGGCGATCTCTGACCATTTATCCATGCAGAATCTTTCAAGATCCTTCAGATCCTTCGGTCTGGGCTAGACAACTACATGTTAATGCCAGATGTATTTGTGTTGTATTTTATTTAAAATAATTGTTAGGGGTCTCAATAAGTGACACATCTTTTGGAGAAAAAATTTTGGAGAAAAACATATTACTTCAGCTCATAACCTGTATTGTTTATTTTATACAGATTTTTTTGCTCATCATTATCAAGGGTCTAAATAATTGTGGTATGTATTGACTGTATATGCCATTTCCCTTAGTAGGGTCATTCCTGAGATTAGGGAAATATTATGTGACCTAGAATTAATTCCACATGCCGGCCTTAAAGGATTTCAGATGAAATGGGATGTAATAGGCCACAGGTACACTCTCCGGCCTGGACATGATCACATTTCTAACCTGTTTTAATATAGTTTAGCTGGAAAACAACATCTTATTTTGGAAGATTCATTCATTTTCAAGTGTTTTTTTGGAATCAAAGATTCAAAGCACTGTAGAGGTAATTAACAGCATATATTTGGGTAGGGAACACATTGTTTCATAACACAGCAAACTTGGAATCCATCTAATGAATCATTTGAGTGGAAACCTGTCAGGTTGATGATCCTTTTCATTGCCAAATTGAGAGATTAGATGCATTTGTTTCTTTTCCAAAAAATATATTTCTGTAATTCGCAATTGGTTATTGGTTAAAAGCTTGCAATATCTTTGTTTTGGTTCTCTCTCTCACCTGACCAAGAGGAAAAACACAGGAAAGAGCCTCAAGTGGTCTCCTCCGAGTCTGTATGAGTCTAGCTTCACAGCATTCCCCGCAATTTACTTTTGACGGCTCCTTTCAGCTAATTGTGTGGTGTGCAAACCTCACTTGGAATAAGAACATGAAAACTCGGCTCCAAAACAGCCACGCTGGACGCTCCTGCCGTAAATCACAATGCTACGAACGGCCCTGTCAAAGAAGCTTGATTTAATCTGCTCTCTCTCTCTCTCTCTCTCTGCACGAGTCTGCTGGTGAATGGGGCCTCCTGTCAGTCTGTCTCCCTCTCCTCTCTGCCTCTCCTCTCCTCCGCCCCCTCAGGCTCTGCCCTGGCCTGAACAGTGATCCGCGTGCACGGAGAAAGGTCTCGGAGGCGACGCGGAAGGGGAGGAAAATGCCCGAAGCCCCTTCTCTCCGATTGTCAGATGTGCTCGGTCATTTTAAATCTGAGCCATGGCACTGCCTGACCTGGAGGAAGGCTAAAATGTGATGGATTAACTTCACTTTTCCTTCTGTTAACTATGGTTAACTGTGGAATGGTCGGGACGAGCATGTGTTTGTGTGTATTGGGGGGCGTGCAGTTCGTTTCCAAAATGATTTGATACGATTGGCAACTTTGGTCAATTAAAAGCAGTCTTGGCACTGTAGCAAGGTTAAATATTTACATGTGCTGCAAGATCCAAGTACGCGTGTGCCACCACAAGCAACATGCGATGCGGTCTTTCCTTGCACATTCTCAGCCTCATTGCAATATCCCCATTTCATGTTCGTCTCCTTGGTCCACTGCGCTCGCTGCTTGACTGACTGACTGACGGACACTTTCCCAAAATCCCTGTGTCCATTCAGTTTTCAAAAAACGCATTAAGCAACAATGTGGTCCTATTTAAATCCCTCTTTATATCACGGTAATGTGCACCACTGTGACATTTGTGGCAGTGGTGCACATTTTAGGTGAGAGGCACTATAGAAATGAGAAAGAAGCAAAATTCATGGCATAAAGTTACCACGGATTCCAACATGTGCTTGATATGGGCAGCTTTAGCATTATCAAATGAAAATTATGCCAAATTCAGCATTGCTGAAAACCCCAGGGTGGGTCGATTCACCGCATTGCTGTTCAGTTTCTGAGGCGCAGAACAAGGCAGGTCCGTGGGCCGTGGCTGCCTGTTTTAACACCAGACTTTGACTTTGTGTCCGCCACAGGTGTCAAGATGGCCACCCAGCTACAGGCTCAGCGGCAGGTGGGTAAATGCCAAAACAAACAATTCCAGACCAACCAGCCCCCTTTTTTCCACAAGCCATTTTGCCTAAACCACAAACGACTACTCGGGTGTGAAGAACACATACATTACAGGTATACTGCTAAGCCAGAGCGCTCCGCGGTTATAGGAGCCAGCCCCCAGGGGTGATTGACGGGGGTAGTGGGAGGTCAAAAGGTTCGCTTTTATCTAACTCTGCGTGAAAGGAGCTAATGCTGTACGCACGTGCTAACGATGTTCAGATGTATTTATAACGTGTAATGTAACACTAAAGCCGGTCGCAGTGTGGTGTCAAAATGAGAGCAGACTGATTGGAGGAAAGGGGATGAATGGGCAGGGGTGGGGGGGGGTACAGGATTTATCCTAGGGCCTGGGAGCCAGGCCAGTTAATACCATTAACCCTGTCGTTGAGGTGGTTTTGTCACGTCCACTTTTCAGGGGCTTCTGTGAACACCGCAACCGGAATTCGAATAGATTCAGGTTTCAATTGTCCCGAATCTAAACCAGAAATCTCAGTCGTGTTCCTGTTCTGCAAGTCATAACTTATTCAAAATAGATTCTTTAATTTAAGAAAAGGCGCGATCTGCCCACGGTGTAAGAATCCGCTAAAATGTCAGACACGTAAGAGACCGAGCCGGAGGTTGTGTGGTGCTCATTCATAGAGGCGCGATCGATGACTAACTCTGTATTCTATTAAAAGATGCTTCTCTCGGCTGTTAGTCACCCCCGAGGCGCCCCCACGTTCAGCCCAAGAACTGCTACAAGTTAAACAAACAAAGCAGGGCTTGTGCTTAATCCCCAAACTTCAACGTCCTGTGTGTCCGGAGATATTGTCCATTTCCACATGAATTGCTTTTCAAGGTTTGAGATGCATCCACCCACAGAGTTCTGTTAAAAGTGTCGAGAAAATAAGCAATGAAAAATAAAATAACATTTCAGATTGCACTATTTTGTGATGTAATCCAAGCATCAATGTAGGAGTGAAAGAAAATGATATGGTGGATAGACCTATGCCTACACGCCTCCCACTAAGACTCACAATGTTGATATTGCGTAACTGAAATTGAATGGTTCGTCTATCGTATTCCAAGGCACCTCTTAGGAGTCAAAATCTTTAAAGGTGTATAGATACGTTATATGTTATTTTGTCATTTGACGGACAAATAAATCATTTGCACGCAAGGTAATTGAATAAGGAGTGCCTTTGAAGGGCAAGCTTCGCGAAAGTTGCTGAACGCAACTGTCACGAAGGACAGAAGGGACTGTAAACCGTAAACTGTTTTTAGACTCCATTCAAATGCTTTAAATGGCGCGTGGTGTCTGGTCAGCGGTGCTCCAAATCTGTGATGGAATGTTGCGTTCAGGCCAAGTGTATCGGGACAGATGCAGACACATCAGAGCTCGCTCCCAAAACTATCTCCGGGGTTGGAATGGAAAAACCGGTACGACTTGCTCAGTGATTGCCGTTGCATTAATAAACAAAGCGATAAACAGGCGGCAGTCAGCACTGAAGGCACAGCCACGCCAAGCAGCAGGGCTGTCAATTTTCATGTCATGTCGGTTGTTGAAATTAACAGCAAGGCAGGGCGATGTGATGTGGAGGGGTCTTATCACCCTGAAGTGTTGTTATTTCCAACAACTGACTTGTCCGCAGTGTACGTTATCCCCCTTATACCACGTCTACCTGCCAAAGGAATTCATACACAATCGGTGAATTGTGTTTAAAAATTTCATGAGTTATATGCGGAACAAAATTGTGGCGGCAAGGCGAAACGCGTCTGATATCAAAAAGAGTAATGGAACCCCGCCGTGACATCAAAGTCAAAGTTGAAGACAAATGTTGATTGAACCCTCGCCATAGTATATTTGGGACATTCCCTGTGCTCATCAACTTGTGCCAGTTTTGGTTATGGTAAGAGGAGGTTACTCCTTGAAGCCTCCTCTGCCAATATGTAAATTCAGCTCCCTTTCAACTCCAGCAAGTTCAAACAAGCTCCTCCCCAAAATGAAATGATGGCTCAGAATGCCAGTTAAGCCTCCCGGGTGGTGTGGCGGTAAGAGTGTCCGGGATGCATGTTGCCCATTGGTTCGATTCCCCGGCCGCACCAGTTCAGCGCTGGCCGGGAGTGCCGCCAGGGGGCAGCAAATGGCTGTCTGCCCCAGGGAGGGGGGAGGGAAGCCAATATGAGCTCGCTGTGCACAGGTACAGTTGACGGCTTGGCGAGTGCCGGCTCGGAGGAGGCGGTACATCGCCTTTGTCACTGCCGGTCTCAGGACTACAACAGCGAAATCACAATACAAGGGGGAATAGTTGACTTGAAAAGAGGGTACAATTGGCTGGGAGAAAATGGGGAAAAATCTGAAACAATATCTTAAAAAAAAAAAAAAGAAAGCCAGTTAAAAGGCATGTGCTCACAGAAGCACCCGCTTTGGCAGCACTGACAACAACTCTCACTTTCTGTGGAAGTGTCTTGAATGGCAGTTGCGAGAGGCAGCGAAATGTCTTGGGTATATTTTCTTGCAGCGTGGTAAAAAAAAATCTCAGGAATTCGTATTCAGCAAAAAAAGAAAAAACAAGCCCAAGGCCTTTTCCGTAGCCCAAATTGCAGTGTGAACTGCACCGTATACTTATGTCAGTCTTTGTATCTCTCAGCCCTGAGCGATGTGTGCACTCTGTGCCACACGGGGCGTCCCGCCTGAGATACCAAGGTCGTGGGCAGGTCTCTCACGCCAAGCGTGAAACGATCGTACCCCATAATAACTCAGATAAGCTCTGTATACTGTCAATGACATCCAATACCAGAGAAGACCAAAAAAAGACTTCATCTGAGATGCGAAGGAATATGGCCGGCGTCCATGCACATTTAAAAAAAGAAGTTTTACTGAGCGGGAGAACTCCCTTTTTACATTTTTTAAAATCCACAGTATGATCTGATCTACAAGCACTGAGTGCCTCTCTGAGATCTGCCAGTGACTGTACCGAGTATTTTCGTTACTGACTGTAGTGTGTGTGTACTGGCAGCTTGCAAAACTCTCTCTCCTCTCCTTTCCTCAGATACAGCTACCCTGCGCTCAGATCCTGGTCCATATCTCAGAGAACCTGGTCCATATCTCACTTGCCTCCTGACCACTACATTGCACCCAAAGAACATATTCAACATTGGGGGACATTTAAAAAATAATCCAGAATTATATATTTTCCTTCACTTGCCTCCTGACCACTACATTGCACCCTGTTCCCATTCAGTCAGCACCCCCAACCCCTTTGGTCATGATGGAACCTTTAGATTCCACTGAGAGCGTCCACCAAAGGGTTTTACTATTTCTGCAATGAATAGATTAATATATAGTTAATAAGTTAATAAGATAAGATAATAAGATCGATTGATGGAAAAATGATCGACTTCCTAAGAGGATATTCTTTCCACAGATGGTACAGATGACTTGACCATCACAGATTTACATAATTTCAACAGATATATATATATATATTCCAATTTGGTGAACAGTAAACGGCCTGCTGACAGACACAGGATTCGAATTTAGTTAGCTACATTTACTATTTAAAATATTTGTGACAAACGGCACAAAATCACTGCTGAAAACGTGGCCCTTTTGGAGCGCTGGCACCTATACCTAAAACAATGTGTAAAAAAATATTCACTGTAGGTAGTAGTCACCTTATTTGGATGCCATGATGGCATGCGTCTGTAACGGAGTTTGGTTCTGCCCACAGCGAGTTTCGAACCGAAGATCTTTGACGCGACAAGACTTTGACTCAAGTCTCTAACTCCGGGAACCAATCACACTCTTATCCACATCACTTTATGTAGCGGACGCTCACATACCAGAGCTCACCCGCTACACGTCCTTGAGCGGGTAATAAACAGAAACACTGTATACGGACAAATCTGCACATTAAGTTCTCCGCGAAGGCAACACTTTTTGCCACGGCTTATCGTCGGTCTCTTTTTTTCCTCGTCACGGTCTCCAGCGCCCCCCCGAGGAACTGGGGGCCGAGTGAGAGGAATTTTTTAAAAGTCTCCATGGCTCCGTGAGAGGAATTCCCTCGGCTTGCCCCTTCGCCCTGCGGCTGCGGTGATATAAACGCGACCCCCCCCCTCCCTCGCTGGAATTCCACTGTAACCCTGGAGATAAGCCCGGCAGCGGGACCGTGCTGGTTTTTCCCCTCGGTTTCAATCGCTTGGTGCTGGTGCATGTCAGCACGCCGTTTGTACAATAAACAAGCATATATTTTTTTATACGACCTCTTTTGGGAGGTTTTCCCCATTTGTTGTCTTAAACAGTGTGCACGTCCTTTTTCCTTTGACTGTAGTGAAAGTGAACGTTTTATATATTGCATTTTTGTCCTTTTTGCGCACAGAACAACCGTGATTTATAACCTGTTTAAAAGGCGCAGTTTCAATCATTCCCTTCCTGGAATTCCACTGTAACTCTGCAGTGACCAGCGCATGCACCTTTGTTTAATTACTGTAGCTCAGTGAGTACATGACAGTGAGAAAGTCATTCAGTTTGCGTAGGTAATTATTCAAAATCTCATTTAATGTACAGGCTATGGGTTGCTAGGTAGTGTAGGTAAGTTTTTCCTTTATTTCGCATTGTAGAGATGGAACAGCAAGTTCAGATAAACAGTTTTAGCACTTTTTCATTCGAGTTTCTCACATGATTTTTTCTCACAAATTGTAACATTTCACCAGCAGACGCAAACCATACTGACGGATGTAGACCTTTTTCTCCATTACTTTATTTTTCTTAAATAACGTCTAGCAATGAAAACAGTCATTAGCCTTTTCTCAACACAGCCAACTACGTAGGCTATGCCAACACTGTAGCTGGCTAACTGCCTTGTGAACAGAGCTCTGTTTTACGATGCTGGTGAAGCTACAAGTAAAGATAAATAAATAGCTGTTTCTTCAAGAACAACTACTGTTATTTGCGTTTCAGGTAGTCTGACCATTATGATACTTCTCAATCAATCGTAACAATGAAAGTTTAACATGAACTTTGATATGCTGCATGGTTGTAGCCACAGGCCTTTCACTTCTATGCTTAGCTGCCCACTGAAAATGGTGCACAGTGGTGCGAGTGGGGGGAATAAATAAGTGTCCGGGAAGAGGGCTGGGGGAGGAATACAGACGGCTGCTTCTCCTCTTTTATTTAATTTAATGTAATATATTTGTTTATTTGTCAGGGACATAGCAAAATCATTGATGCAGTGTTAAACAAAAAACCTCAGATGCATTGCATTAAGTGTTCATTTCCAACACCTGTACTCAATAAACGACAGAAAAAAGCATGTACTATAATAATAGGCGGCAGTGTGGTATAATGGTTAGGGAGCTGGGCTTGTAACGTTAAGGTTGCAGGTTCAATCCCCAGGTTGGACACTGCTGTTGTACCCTTGAGCAAGGTACTTAACCTGAATTGCTTCAGTAAAATATCCAGCTGTATAAATGGATTGTAAAGAAATGTAAAACTGTAAGTCGCTCTGGATAAGAGCATCTGCTAAATGCTTGTAATGTAATGTATGAAAAAAAGAGCTTCAGACCTATCATAGCCCATAGCCGATATGAGAGCTTTCGGCTTTGTCCCAGAACCCGGGAGACCTTGGCCTTCAGGACCATGGAGAGTAGTGGCCACACCCACACACAGCTGAGGCTGATTTTAAATTTGCCCAGGTTTGTTTTGTTGCTTTCATCAGGCCAGGCCTAGAGATATGGAGAACTACTTGGATTGAGAAAGTTGTGTTTGTTGGTTATCTGTCTTCCTGCCCTTCTTTGTGTAACAATGGGTTTTATGTGCCAGACCTGTGCCATACTGTGCCATAGCTGGGTTCACACAGATGTGCTGCATCATGTAATAAATAAATATTTTGTATGTATAATGTAAAATGCTACATTAACATTTGTGGACATAAGAGTGGCATGAGAGTTGCAGTTGCTCTCCATGGCAACTCCCCCATCCCCCATCCCAGCCCTTTGCAGCGCAGTTGGCACAGAGCCAAGCGGAGGGGTAAAAGCACAAGCTCAAAAACTTCTATAAAAATATTTCAGCTTTAACAGCCACCACATGTAGCAGCTGGCAGGCACAGCCAGTCAAATGAGAGTGAGAAGAAGTATTACGTTTATTACAAGAGATGGGTCAACAACCCTACTGGGAAAAAAGATATTTTGGAGAAATCTCTCCTCTTCATTTGATTAAAGTGTTGAATAATTTATCTTCGATTTGTCATCTGATTAGCTAGTTCAAATATGCACTTGTAGCCTGTTAGAACTGCTAAATAGCTATTAGCTTGGAAGTTTACCATGGCGATCGCTTGCTCTAAATGTAAACGACCACCCACTCTCTCACCCCCACTGCCAGTGACTAATTGTCCCTGTGTACTTTGTTGTGTGTACTGCATTTTTCTCTTTCTGGCAAAACACAGCATTCAGGCAGCCTAAAAAGACATGCTGTCAAAAGTGGGATTGTGCCCATTGAGTAATGACGCTTCTACAAATACACAGGCACATGCTTTATTGGAAAATGTAAGCTTCATTCTGTGAGCCCACTCAGTTTGTGATTCTTCAAATTTTGCAAAAGCCCATACTGAAATGTGTAATTACAGTGTGTAGCTTAATGCTAAACAAACAGACGAGTTACTGAGGTCATTGACATTTTAGTTTAATGTCACATAATGCTGAAAAGTTATGCATGCCCATTGCATATGTTTCCCTCAATCATAGTGAAATTACCCATCTGATACATGTGGTGGAGGCATTTGCATTGCATGCAATTCCTGAATTCCTGAACTACACAAAAGAACACTAGAGGACAACAGAACTGCGTACATTTTGAGCGCACAATTTAGGGAGAGTATCCAGAAGCTGTTTTAATTTAAGAACATGGTGTTTCAGCACAGGATCGAAGCAGCCTGTCATTACACAGATAAGAGGATGGAGTACATGTTCGTGCCTGTATTTCATGTCATATTGAATTATGTACAAACACCACAATCCCAAAAATAATTCCAAAACCGAGAAGAACAAGAGCAACCACTTGTTTTCATAAATGCTATTATAGGCCATTGTCAGTGCCTAGACATGAAATGGATATTTTTAATATCAATTTCCCTCTCAACATGAGATGTAAGATTAAAGGTGTGCATTTATTAAATGTATAAAATATTAAGCGGTTACTCTTGTTATTTTTGGTAGTGGAAGCCCTTTAACTTCATTGTTGCCATTTGGACAGTCGTTTAAAATGTGTGTTGTGTCTATTTCCAAACCCTTTTTGATTGAGCAGTCCTTGCATTTTCATCACAGCTTTTTTTTTTTTGCCAGGACAGACGTGTAAAATGTTAAATTCGTCTCCGATCCACGTGGGTCCCTAATTTAAAAAAATACTGCCAGCTTATGAGGACGACTGACAGCTCAAACATCTTGATGGACAGAGGCTCCCTTAAATTGAACGATGATATCAATTCTTAATCGTTTATATTTACGGTGAACGATAGCCTTCGAGCTGGAGGAATTTAAAAAGATGAACTGGAAAGGGGCACTTAACCGTCCATCTTGTGTTCAAAATGAGGAACTTATTGAGTTGCCTGTGATTTTTTCTCCAGTAAAATGCAGTCTCAGAATCCCACAAAGTGTGATAAGGAATACACTCGGACATGAAAATCTTGCATATGTAACTTGTGAGTAATTTTGTACAATTGTATTTCTTTCATCTATAATGTATCATTAATATTGTAGCTAGGCAAGCGTTGTTGGTCATAATTATCCAGTTAAGCTTTAGCATCTATTCATTTATAACATCCACACACAACATCTGTGCATCGGTGTGATGCGATCTAGAAATTCATGCTGATAATTGAATGCAAGGGGTTATTCGTGGGAAGGTTATTTACAGTGTGATATAGAGTTGCATTAACAGTGTGTGTTAAATGGAGCATTGGCAGAAACAGATATCATATATCATATACTGTAACATGTATGTGCTGGCCCTGTCAGATGTCGGTGCTAAATTACTGGCATATGGTTACAGAAGTCACCTTTAGCATTTGGTACCAACAACCAGAGGATTGCTTTTTACTGACTCCTTATCTCATGTTTCAGACAACCAGGGGTTAATGTCCAGGGTCCCGGTGCTTGTCAGTTTTGACCTGGAGGCCCGAATAGGCAGGCAGTGGAGTGTAATGGTTAGGGAACTGGGCTTGTAACGTTAAGGTTGCAGGTTCAATCCCCAGGTGGGACACTGCCGTTGTACCCTTGAGCAAGGTACTTAACCTGAATTGCTTCAGTTAATATCCAGCTGTATAAATGGATTGTAAAGAAATGTAAACTGTAAGTCGCTCTGGATAAGAGCATCTGCTAAATGCCTGTAATGTAATGAATTCAATCAACATTTGTCATTATCTTTGCCTCACTATTAAATGCAAGTTTCTTCACAAGAAGGAAGAAGGAACTCCACCAACCGAAGTGCATTCATCTGTAAAAACATTAGGGACAAAGTTTATTCATTTCACACCAGAGGGTCCTCAGAATTCCTGTGCGTGGATGACCGGTTGCTGTACCATGTCTTTGAAACACAGGGGAATTTCATGCAGCAACCATTCCCTTACCTTTAAAGCATTCAAACAACTGCCATTTATCAGCTCCGCATGAGTAAAACACCAGCGCTTTAAGAGTGAGCTGAGTTTGTCAGCTGTGTCTGCCGCGAGGTTACATCAAGCAACGGGGCAATTATCCTAATGGGGCTGTCCCAGGAGAGTCCAGCACCGATCCTTTTATCAGGGCCACAATACCGATCGCAGTATAACCCGACACCAACTACCGCCCCGACACAGCAAGAGCCTATGGGAAAGAATGGCCCCACTCTGTTTCACACAATTTCCACGGCGGGATGAAGCTCACGAGGGAATTGAGTTAAATGGTGCGAACAGAATCGGGAGGTGTACAGTTCCCCGCGATGATGTAACGGATCCGCGTTCCCATAAGTTTTGCCAACTTCCTGAATTTGTGGCCAGATTTGAAAACTTTTGTAGAGTCCCAGTAATGCTTAGTGAACATTTCAGAAGTGGCAGGAGTGACGGCTGAGGTCAGAGGTCAAGAGCAGGCGGGTGTGAATGTCTGGCCTCTCCTCGGGCCCCAGGAAAGTGGCACATTAACGCCGAAGGGGGAAACAAACACACCACACACTCAGCTGAGCAGGTTGCAGTGTCCAATCCGAAAATCTTCCCAGGTGCGGTGTAGGGCACACTCAAAACAGCCTAGGTTCAATTAACTTTGACTTACAAATAAATGTGAGTTAAGTATATTTTTGGTGATTGCTGGACCTAAACTGTGGGTGTGGCCTCGCGGATGGTCTAGCGGTTACAATGTTTGGCGCTGGCCACTGCGACCAGGGTTCGATTCCACCGGCCGCGCCAGAGTCGGCTCTGGCCGGGAGTGCCGCTAGGGGGTGGCAATTGGCTGTCCGCCCCAGGGAGGGGGGAGGGAAGCCGACATGAGTTTGCTGCGTATAGGAGTGGCTCTGGAGTACCACAGTTACAGTCGACGGCTTGGCGAGTGCTGTCTCAGAGGAGACGATAGTTCGCCTTTGTCACTGCCGGTTACTCGGCTACGGTAGCGAACTCACAATACGAGGGGGGGATTGACATGAAAAAGAGAGGGTGTAATTGCCTACTAAATTGAAGAAAGAATGGGTTAGAAAATGTTTTAAGAAACAAATTCTTTAAAAAAAAACAGTGGGTGTGAGGAAACAAAGGAAACGCTTGCACTTATTTGTAAATGGAAGCTAAGGAAATATGTTGATTGTGTCCAGGCCAATGTTTTGGGTATATCTCCAGCACTTGGCTGGGTCTGATGGCGCTAAGAACTCCCCCCTTGATTGCTTCCTTACGTTCTGTTCCTCCACTGTATTTTTATTAGCAGACACCCTTATCCAGAGTGATTTACACATCCTACATTTTTATTTTTCAAGTGCTTTCCATTTCTACAGCTGGATATGCATCGGAGCAGTTCAGGTCAAGTTCCTTGCTCAAGGGTACAACGGCAGTGCCCCACCTGGGATGCGCACCCGTAACCTCTTGAGTTACAAGCCCAGTTCTTTACCCACCTCTTTTTTTCAGTACTAACTGGTTTGGATTTAAAATTGAAATGAAAATGAACGCTGTGGCCAAGTTATGCTACGATAAATGCCTGCAGTACTCACAATTGCAGATACTGACCATGGTCAGTGATTTCTGCTCTGTTAAAGCACCAGGTTGTGAGGTTTGCAGAGGAAAGAAATGCTCTTAAAAAGGCTAGATACCCCCCAAAAAGCAATTGCTGTTTAACGTGTGAGAAATTCATATTTAACTCTGCGTGTCAAAAGCTCACCAAGAAAAGTAACTGGACATTTGAAAGGATGTTTATTCATTTGCATCCATAGAGAAGTATGTTGCATTCCACTTGGCCAACCTTCAACAAATGCTTGTTTTGTGCACAAGTTCCCTGTGATACCACATACTCTTTTGACACAAACGAAAGTGACTGGCAGTGCAAATGACTGTCTACGTAGCTAATCTACGGTCTCTGCACATTTATTTAAAGATGTGAGTTAAAGGAAACCTCGGCACAATGGGGTGGATTGCAAGAGTCGCGGTCTTCATTCTTCAGAAACGTTTCCCATTTTTGCTGTCGTCCAAATGCAGAACTTTGTTTTTTCTGAGGCAGCTGCTGTTTTTTAGCTCTGTCTTGCGCCTTGATCCTCAAATTAAGACCGCAGACAACAGCTGAGTACAAGTGACCAGTCACAGTAGGTGACAGTGCGCGGCTATCCAATGAGCATTGGGGACAGTGCAGCTCACAGTTTCTGAGCTTCTTGTGTATTGAGCAAGAAGGCAGGAAAATCAACACGTTGGACGAAATGTTTCGAGCCTATGGATTGAAGCCAGCTGGGAGAGGAGCGGCCGTAATGCGTGTAGGCTGATGTGATCCACGTAAGTCAAGATCAACCCAGCTTCCCCTGGTCTGTGGTTCAGGGGAACCAGCGCCTTGGCAACAGGTGCATTGGTGGGAGGGAGTGGAAAGGAAGTTGAAGTAAATTGATTAGTGTCCATTTGTACCATGTTTTCTTTGGTGGTGAACTATTTGCCTATTGAAGTGATGTTATTTTGTTGAGAGTGACAGCAATTTCTTTTTCTAATGGGAGCACTAGATGCAAGTATTGATTACATATATATATATATATATATATATATAGTTTTTTTTTAAACCATTTGCTGCTGCTGATTTGTAGAGATTATCCAAGTCAGCATTTTTAAGGTAGACTTACCTGAAACCTTTTTTTAATTAGTATTCCTTTTGACATGTTACTCTGCCAGCAGTTTTCAAAATGACTCCATGTAACATTGTTGTCACTGGCGCCTTCTGGTCAGGCTGCGTGGCTAGCAACGTGTTAAAAATGAAATAACAATTCTGCTTCACATTTAGGACTTATCCATCAGGTCTCAGACAATATGTTTGCTTCGTGACATATACAGTCTTATTGGTGTGGTAGTGGTGAAATATCCATATGAATATTAACTCCCTTCTGATATTCACTGTTATGGTTATGATCCAGTGATCCTAAAAGAGTGGCATATACCCTAGATTTTAGAGGTTTGTTACCCTGTAACCTATTCTGTTTTGCATTCTTCTCTACTGTTTGTCACATTGGCAAAGAGGAACCACTGTGCAGCACAGGAAGTTGGTCAATTCAGACTGTTCAGTTGAAACACTGTTGCACAATTTGTGCATACAATTTTAACTCTCAAAACGTATTGGAAATATCTCATTGCTCCAAACATTTGAGCAGTTTATTCCTGTTGTAAGCCATGCAGATGAGTGAATTTTGATGCAGGTTTTATTTTTTTTTTTTTTTTTTTGCGATTCTTCCGTTTCTCACTGTGGAGGAGTAACACGCCAAACGACACGCCTGGAATATATTTTCAGACTGCGAGGCCATGGATGAAAGGGAAACTTCCTCACTGCATTGATTGCATTGTTTAGCTCATTATTCTGTGGAGTGCTGTGGTGTGCGCTACGGGCGCTAAAAGAATGGAAACACAAGAAGCGTTTTATCACTTCTGCATTCTGAGGTCATGCTGGAGATTGACTCACCGGTCATTTCGCTTGCTGGAAGCATACGGCACCTGTTTGACCCACTGACAAACAATTCAGTCACTGTTCATACTTGCTGAATTGCTGGGTGACCTACACATGCTCTGAAAATATTTGTGTAAAAATGAATGCAAAATTATACAAGGGGGGGAAGTCTTTAGGGATACTCAGAGAGTGTGTAAAAAGAAGCATCTTTTAAAGAGGTGAGTCCAAAACGACAGGGAAGGGGCTCTTTTACACTGAGCCAATGACTCCCAACGTCTTGGGAGGATATGAGCAATCAATGTAATGGGGATAGGTGGAAACAGTGAGTAGCCTATGGACCTGTTTTTTATTCTTTTTTGGTTTCTGATTTTTTCAATTAAACAAATGATACCCTCGATTTCTTTCAATTTGCCCTCCCCGACAAGCCCGCCACTCGTCCTCAGAGGCAAGCCAGTTTTTCCCGTACAGGGACGCCTTTCGCACTTCTCGGCAAGCCTGTGCTAGTTCACCCGCTCCCCTCCCTCTGGGGTGGTCAGCCAATCATCGCCCCGGACAGGGCTCTCGGCCAGGCTAGCGCAGCCGGGTTTCGAACCGCGGCTGCAGTGGGCAACTCGCATTCCGGGTGAATGCTTTGACCATTACGCCACCCTAGGCCCCTGTCTATGGACCTGTTTTGTTTCGATTCTCTGTATTGTATCCTGAAGTCTTTTTGAGAGTCATTCGGAGACTCCTGCCATACTAACGATGTGTGTTTTGGCCAAAGGGGGACCAGTGCTGTTATGTACTGGTTTTATCAAGTCCATAGTTTAAGTTAGTTTTTTGAAACTTGTTTTGTGGAAAATGGCTCATCCAATGCTTGCCTGGCTTTAGATAATTGTGGTATTTACACCTGTCATTTTCTGCTATTCAAAATGAATGAATAATCTTGAATTGAGTTTAAAAATCAATCGATCAATTTCCAGAGTGGTAATTCTGCTGCTCTTGTACAGACTCTGTGGGTAGACCCATTGGGACTGGTTGGGTAGATGTCCTGACTGACACTAATATTCTGATTAGACCTGACAATAACCCAGTCCAGGTGTCAGTTTGATGCACTGTAGCCCCAACAATAGACTGAATTCTATCCTTATGTATCTGAAAAATTTATTCCAGCACTAGATTTCAGATAACCTTGCAAGTAGAAGGAAGAAACAGAGCCAAAAAAATTGGCCCAATTATAGAAATGACTTATTATTTATTTTGAAAATGAAAGAGATAAACAGAGAAATGATAAATAGAGACAGGTTTTAGATTTTAGTCATCAAATTGTTCTTTTTTGTCTTGCAGGACACTTTCCCTGTCTCTCTGGCGACCCCTATGGCAGCTGATGGGTATAACCCTGTAAGTAGGTTTTTTGGTATGTTTTGACCCTCACAAATGCTTCCTAATTCAAATGATGCTCTGTATTTAACAGTGGTCTACAATAGCATAACAAGTAGTGATAAAGAGAAGGAAAAAACATTAGCACAAAAGAAGATGACACCCCCCCAAAAAAACAGGCCGGTAAGAACATTATAAACATGTCACACCAAGAACCTTAAGGGACATGAGAGAGAGAGAGAGAGAGAGAGAGATACATTGATAGACTGATAGATAGATAGATCACAGGCACACACATGGGTCAGCGGTTGAGGGCTTTTAAGATTCGAGCTGTGGGGCCTCACACCATTCTGGCATCCCTCAGCAGCAACATCCTCAAATGTCTCACCTCTCTTCTCACAAGACTCTCGCTCCCAAGAAAACAGAAGGTAAGAAAACAGGTAAGACAGGAATTTCTCCACGCTCCCTCGTGACGGGTTCCTCCCCTCAGACTGTAGCTGTGAGCTGAACTTTAGTGTTGGAAGGGGTGGTATTGATTAGTGTTGGAAGGGGTGGTATTGATTAGTGTTGGAAGGGGTGGTATTGATTAGAAACTGGAAACAGGTTTGCACCGGAAGGAGATAGCACAGCGGAATAGATGTTGGCATTTTCTTTAAGCCTGTACAATCAGCAAACAGTGTTTGCTTAATTTTATGTTTGCATGAAAGCTGTTGCTGCTGCTATTGTTGGTGAGAACATTTTTGTAGGATCTGATCAGTTTGGCTGAAACGGGATATTCAGTACTGTGTGTCATCAATGGAAACATAATTATGACACTTAAGAATAGTTTGTTTTATTGGCAGGCCTCCAAAATGTTTCACACCCTTGATAAAGATGAGCAAAGAAGGCTGTATAAAATAAATGTACAGGTACTGTGCTATATTGTATGTTCCAGAAATTTGAAAATTATATTCTTTTATTCTAGTACAATTGCTCAGAGAAAAATATTTTGTTTAACAACTAATGTTTTAACAACTAATGTTTTAGTTTTTTCCCCCAAAAAAGATATGTGCTACTATTATTCACACCCCTAATAATTATTTGAAATAAAATCCAACAAAAATATATTAATTAACTTATCTTTTTAAAATTAATCTCAATCTTAGGGAACTGTATTGTGGCCTCCCATGTCTTCCTGTTTCACTGGGGTATAAAAATTAGGTAGCACAGGTCAAATTAATGTCTCTTCCATCACCATGGCAAATAACTCTCACAAGAAACAAGACAAAGCGTTGTTGACCTTCACAAGTCAGGAGATGGCTACAAACAAACAAATACAAAACTAAAAGATACCACTTTCCGCTATTAGGTCAGGTTTAAAAACTCTACCTGGTTTATTTTTATTTTTAGAGGAAGTCATTAATTTAGTACATCTTGCAATTTTTTCATGCACAAACAGTGAAGTAGACAAAGTGGATGCACTCCATGGGTTTAGCATCAAAAGAAGGACGCTTATGTTGAAAAGAATGTCATACCTACGGTGAAATACGGTGATGGGTCTTTGATATTATGGGGTTGTTTTGCATCTACTGGTCCTGGGGCTCTTGTTAGAATCATGATTATAATCATGATTCTATTGAATCATGAGGTCAATAGAATCATGAACTCCAGCAATACCGAGACATTTTGGCCAAAAACCTGGTTCCTTCTGCCAGGATGCTGAAACTTGGCTGCAAATGTACTGTATATATAATATGTCTTTACAGTACACATCTGGACTGGAGGCCCTACTTAAATTGTACGTTTGAGGAGTAATCTTGGTTCATAAATTGAATGAGGGATTATTATTATATATATTTTTTAAAGCAAGTTAAATGAACCTCTGTTTTGGATCAATTGGAGTGCTACAAGCTCTGATCGCGTGCCGCCCATCTCACGCAGGCAATACGACGATGAGCCGGCGGAGGATCTCGGTGAAAGAGCTGGGAGAGGCCGACCACCAGGGCTGGCTCTACCGGAAGCGGGAGGACACGGGCTTCCTGGGGATCAAGTGGAAGAAGTACTGGTTTGTGCTGAAGAAGACCTCGCTCTACTGGTACGCCAGTCAGACGGTGAGTCGTGTGCCGCGAACGATGTCAGCTGAGCTGGCCGCAGTAGTCAAAGGTCAGAGGTCGATAGTGTTCCTTCCTACAGCTGGACGGCCTTAAGAGTCAGCCACTGTTTCAGCGTCAGACCCACAGCTCTTGCAGGCATTGAGAAATGCAGCCAGTGTGTGTGGCACTGTTCTAGGCCGTTTCAAATAATATAAGCACAACATCTATTGCTAGTTGGATTGAAATGTCTATTTTTTATAAATATTCTGTTATTTAAATCACAAAAGAGGGTTGGGGGAATTCTCTTTCAATTTGAAAATCCTTTTGATGAATGCTAACGATGTTAACAGTATGCCAGATGCTTAATGAGCACATATGCTTGTTCCTTGTGAAATGATTCGTGGTTCACCTCACTGTTATCATTTAACACTTCTCTGTCGGGAAGTGACAATCGGTCAGGACCGCGGAATCACTTGCGATCTTCCGCAAGAGACTCAAAACCCACCTTTTCAGACTCCACTACCACTGAATTCTGTACATCTAGCTAATTGTCATCACAACTGCCTACTTGCTCAACACTATGTATCCCTGCTTACTCAATAAAACATTTTACAAATGTAAAAATTACTAACCTTTTCCTTCCCAGTGTTCCAGGTATGGTATGCAGCTGCCTGCAATGATGTCTATGGCTGTATTACTGCACTGATCACTTGCGTGAACTATGATTGTTCCTACCATGTATTTATGAACATCTTGTAAGTCGCTCTGGATAAGAGCGTCTGCTAAATGCTTAAAATTTAATGTAAATGTACTTACAGTACATCTAATTGAAGCTTGAAAATAATTGTTTTGTTTTTTTCAGAAAAACTCCATAAGCATTTCATAACATACACATTAAAAACACACTAGTTAATTGACACTGTCAAGGCTGATTAGTGAGAGCGTGGTATGTCCATGGGATGTCCAACCAAACCTTTCCTATGTTGTTAAAGAACAAATTAGGTTTTGTAAAACATGAACATGAATATGAATGCACTGTCTCTGTTTTTCCTTAGGCTGAAAAGGCTGAAGGGTACATAAACCTGACGGATTTCATGATCGACCGGGCAACTGAGTGCAAGAAAAAGTAGTGAGTTCCCTGTTTGTCGTTCTAAATGAACCTGTGTGCTGTTCGTGGGTAACTGTCAATGTAGGGTGGGTAGCCATAGTCCATCTCTCTTTGCTGTGTCCAAGTGTTTCCATTCATGGCCACCTCTGTTGTTGTAAAATTATAATTCTTACACCTTTATATGACAGTTATTATAATCGTTTTTTTCCACAATCAGACACCCACCGACGGCATCCTAAGTAACATGCTGTCAGCATTTATTTCGCTCCAAGGATGTAGTTGGGCATATGACTCATTTTGACTTGTCATGAATATAGTGTGAATACAGAGTGTGAATTCCTGTTTGGTTTATTAAACTGAGCTAAAACAATTCAATTTTTTTTCAATATAGTTCTTAAAAACTTGTGAGCAAAAATGTTGTCAGTAACAAATAACGAGAGACATCTGCCTCTCCTGAGTTCACTCCTGCCTCTGGCATTGCTGTTTCACTTCCTATCTCAGGTGTCTCTATTTCTATTCCTGTCACTGGTGTCTCTGTCATCACTTCCTGTCACTGTTGTCCTTGCTTAATTTCCTGTCTCTGGTGTCTCTATCTCACTTCCTGTCTCTGGTCAGGGCTAATAAAATAGGAATAGGACAGACTACGATGACTTGACGCATTGGTGCCAAACCATAACTTAGCAACTTGATTTGTTTACATGGCAAGATTACAGATTGGCACTAATAAGTAGATGCATCACATCACTGTCATATTTTAATAAACAGTCTCTGTGGTATCTCTATCCCATTCCCTGTCTTTGGTATCTCTGTCTCACTTCCTGTCAATAGTATCTGACTTCTGGTCTGTGGTCTGTTGCAGTGCGATCAAGGCTTGCCACCCTCAGGTCATGATGTTTTACTTTGCGGCAGAGAACACTGAGGAGATGACCAGGTAAGAAAGAGAGGAAGGGGGGAATGCTACAGGAGCTGCTGTATAGGTCATCTTGTTAAGGCACTGTTATAGTGTGGGGATGGGCCCCATGGTCTGGTAACAAATCTGGACCATGCCAGTCCTGACTACGGCCAGCAGCCCCGCAGGGCAGCACATAATTGGCCAAAGCGTCACCCGGGGAAGGGCAGGATTTCAGTTTTGTGGGACGACTGGGTCTCATCGCAAAACCAGTGGTCCCCTCTGGTCAATTGGGTGCTCATAGTCTTAAATTTTTACATTTTAAGCGTTTAGCAGACGCTCTTATCCAGAGCAACTTGTAAGATGTGTATTAACACATGGTATGATCAATCATTGTTCACGCAAGAGATCAGTGCAGCGATACAGCGATAGACATCGTTGTTGTCTTTGTGCATGCATAAGCTACATATGAACTCCTCCAACTCAATGCCTCTGCGAGCTCCATTTGTGGACTGCAGAGCGACAGGCAGCGGTGGTCATGACGTTTCATAGACGTAGAGCGCGTGCTTGTCTCCATCCTCCTAAATTGACAGAGGGGGCTTCATTGATGAGCTTGAGTTACAAACACCAATGTGCGTTCCAAACTGGGAGAAAATATGGTTGGAAAAGAAAACGCCACCACTGCTGCTGCTGAGAGCACGAATATGAATTTGGTATGAATTTGATTGAGCTTTTGCTGTATTTTGCAGGTGGTTGAATAAGCTTGGGCTGGCTGCTATCCTGTATGAGCCAAATGAGAACACAGGTGGTAAGTGACGTGATGACTTGTTGTTGTCATTATTATATTATTACTATTGGAAATAGTATTATTGTCAACTTTAGTATTATTATCATACTATTTATTTCATCACATTACATTACACTCATTTAGCAGATGCCCTTACCCAGAGTGACTTACAGCAGAAGAGAACATAAGTGCATCCATGTGAGTTTTATGAGAAACAGTGACACAGATCTGGCTAGCAACACTCCCAGACCAGTGAGTGTATGGGCAACATCACTGAAGCGTGATATATCTAGGTCAATTTGACAATTATGCCTCAATTTGTAACTACCTAGATACATCTGACAACAAAAATACATAATATGACAAAAACATCTGAACAGTAAGTTATCTCAAGTTAAAAAATGTAACAAGTGCTAGGGGTGGGGATGGGGGTGGGGGTGGGGTAGGCGGGGGGAGCCGAGATACAGTCTGAAGAGATGGGTCTGCAGCAGAAGATGGCAAAGATGGTTATTATTATTTACTTCTTATTATTTACTTATTACTATTTACTTATCACTATGTATTATTATTATTATTATTATTATTATAAGTTAATAGGCATCATTATTCATGGAAAAGTGTATATGAGATCATTCCAACACAATATAAAACAAAAAGTGCATTGATTACATCAAGATCTAATATCATCCACCAAGATATTATGAATATATTGAATTGTTCCAGTTTTTAGAGCAGCTGTGATTGAGTGGTGTGTGTGTTTGGGTTTAATCCAGAGTGTTACAGTGAAGGGAGTGACCATGAAGAAGATGATTCCACAGATGCGCCCCCTCCCCCATACTCAGAGCAGATGACCACAGACCCTGGGAATGAAGCTCAGGTCAGTGAAGTAACTTCACCCTAAAATCAATAAAAATTTATTTGCGCCATTTACAATCAGGTTGTAACACAGTGCTTTCATAGTGGACATTTTCCAGAGCAAATAAAGAAAAAAACATTTTAAAATATGCTGTTTAGCAGACACTTTTATCCAAAGCAACTTACAGAAGTGAATGCATACATTTTTCAGTATATGTGGTCCCAGTGGAAATCGAACCCACAACCTAAGCATTGTTAGTGCCACGCTCTACCTACTGAGCCACAGAGAACCACTTTGAATGGCGATTGAGCTGAACTCCTGGAAAATGGTGGGATGCACAGAAGAGCAATGCATTTGGACAGTGATCCAACATGGGACAGCAGGACACAAATATTCCAGAAGTGTCTTTCCAATGGCCTCCTGTGTATTTCAAACAGGGCAGCCTCCCTCCGCCTTACTCCTCGGCCCCTCCCAGTGAGGCTGCTGACTCCGCCTCCTCACCTGTCAGCACGATGACGTCGCACAGCTCCGCCTCCTCACTGTCCAAGCCTCAGAAGTCCTGGCTCAACATGGTCTCGCGGTCCACCTCCATCGCAGCGGAGACAGCGGTCTGCTCCGTGCAGGTCCACCTGCAGCACCGCCTGCCCGCTGAAGATAAGAGGCTCGGCGGGGAACTGCCCCTCGACCTCTTCCAGGACAGCGCCATGGTCGACAGCACAGACTGCTGCGTGGGGCAGGTGGAGTTGGCTTCCCTAGGATCCGAGGAAGGGGGTGAGCACGCTCAGAAACATTGTGTTTGGAGGGGCAGGCATCAGGCACCAGACAGACTTGTATTTATTTTTCCTTTATTTAAGCATGTAGGTAAACTGCTAACTCAATTCACATATGCAGTGATGACAAAGGGGAATGAAAATGATTGGACTGTGTAGCTAAACCAGATGTTTGGTGGATTAGGTGACTAGCTGCAGAGAGATTTATGAGAATTTGACCAGGTAACTATGGTTAGCGGTAACACATTTACTCTTTTGAAAAAGGCCATGGAATCTTTAACAAGCTTATTGTGTTAGGACCTTGGTTTGACATCTCATCCAACGATCCAGTTAATGACTGTACCAGATGTATTCGTCGCTGGGAGTCCCCATTTCTGTCTGTGCGCACCTATAGCTGTTGTTTGTAATTCGGCTGTGTGGGGAAATTGACCTCAGGGTTCCCACGCTCCTTGACAACTGTTGCAGGTTTTACATTTAACTTAGGAAAATAAAATCAAAAAGTCTTGAAAGTTCTTGGAAAGTGTTTTTTTTTTTTTTACATGAGAGATGCTATCATGTTGAAAAGTCATGGCAGCATGTCCATGTTTTATATCATTCATACCCTTGACCTGATCCTGGCTTAGAATCCTTATTCCACTTAAAATGGTTGGGTTTTGATCGAGTGATCCTTTTCACCAATATATCAGCCGATATTAGGCTTTTAAGAATCGGAATCAGCGTCCACGGCACTGATAAGCTCCGATCATTTATGCGTGTACCTTTTTCAATTTTTTAAGACTCATTTGTAAATGTTTTTATTGGCAAAATTCGGGTCTATATTTCGGTAATTGGCAAGACAAGAAAATACTCCCAAAAACTACAAATACAAAATCAGGTATCGGTCGTGTTGTAGTTTGTATTGTGGTTGAAAGGGACCTGGTTGTGGTTGTGGTCCTGGGACAGAATTGATTTTCAGGGATATTGGCCCATTTTTTATTGCTTTATTTATGTTATGCAACACATTACATTACATCACATTACATTACATTACATTACATTACAGGCATTTAGCAGACGCTCTTATCCAGAGCGACTTACAATCCATTTATACAGCTGGATATTAACTGAAGCAATTCAGGTTAAGTATCTTACTCAAGGGTACAACGGCAGTGTCCCACCTGGGGATCTAACCTGCAACCTTAACGTTACAAGCCCAGTTCCCTAACCATTACATTACACTTGGATTTAGAGGAATGTAAGCTTGAAAGGACTTGGAAGTGGCATACGTACGGCATGAGCAAAAGTACGTCCGGAAGCTCTGTGACCTCTGCTCTTGTCTGCTACAGTGGTTTGGTTTTTGTTAAGGTGTGTTTGGAGGGTTGATTTTCCTTCTGTCTCGCTTGTCCTCTTATTTGTTTGGATGTTCCAAGCATAGGCATGTATGGTGGCCAGCAGTCAGGGCAATGATCAAGTTCACACACAAATAAAGGTTGTGGAGTCTGTGTAATTATCACTACTTGCCACTACAAGTTATGCTAATGTAATTGCTTTCCTGAAATTCATTATTCAACCATTTTAGTCGGCATTATACTTGCTCTTTTAGCATCATGAAGGACTTTTAAAGCTGTAAACACTAGGCTTTTGGATACAATTCCTATCAACATATTGAATGGATGTAGTCATAACAATGGATTCAATTTATTTTGAGAAAAAGGTGTGTGTATTGAGCTCGATCCAAGTGTTAGGGGTTGAGAGTTTTTTTTACTACCTGGCACATTCTGCAGTCAGCACCTGTCAAGTTTAAGTGTGACAACAGCAGTGTCCAATCAGCAGAGGCTTCTGGAACTCTCCGGCTGTTTAACGTACTTCTGGTGTGTGTCGCAACCGGAAGGAAGATTGCAGCTTTTGAGCAACACAGTCAAACCACCCCCTGCCCTCCCACCATCCCTGTTTCAGAGCAACACTGATGATTTTGAAATGGTTTGGAGTCCAATCTACTCCCAGTGTCTTGTTATGAATGATTGGCCTCTGAATTGGTTCATAACCCATGCCTCTGCATTTTAAACTCGTGCACTGTATTATGTTATTTATCTAATTTCAGATAGTCATATTTACAATGAGAGGATAGATTCGTACAGTGTTTTGAGGGGGAAAAAGTGATGTTTGATGTTAGTTATTCAATCTCAGGAGTCATAACTACATGTTATGTATTTTCTTTGGGGTTTTTTGTAGATTTTGAAACAGCCTCCTCTGATGAGATGGAACAGCTGTACAACGGCCTGAGAGCAGTCAGCCTGTCACCCATCGGTCGCCGCAGGCCGTCCACCAAGAGGGAATTCAGGCAGTCCTTCATCAGGCGCTGCAAAAATCGGAACATCAATGAGAAACTGCACCTGCTTCGGACGCTGACCAGCACTCTAAAGGTGTGTTTCCTGACAGTGGTAGTCATGGAAGAGCGACGGTTCAGGGATCCCAAAAATGGGTGGCGCTGCCATGTCCTATCAACGGCTCACTGGTTTGAACCAATCACATTGTTCTGCTGTGGAGGACAAAGTCTTATGATTGTTTCTTAGAAGTCAGTGGTTGACTGTACTGCACTGTAGCTCCACCCATAATGTGATCCATGAAGCCTTACTCTCCTATCACTTGACAGCTAAACGATTATTTTGAATGATGCCACTAGGGGGCAGTATCAAACACATGAATTCAGAGCTGTAGAATTACCACTGACTCTAGAAACTAACCAGATGGTCAGCTCCATATTCCTTTCTTTGAAAAATCTGTCTTCCGGCAGTTGAAGCTGACACATTTCAATTTGATACATCTTGTGAATATTTGTGAAGGGGCGTGACCAAGGACAGTACCGTTATCAATGGATGTTCAGTCCTTGTACAGGCCTCTTAGTAAATATTCATAAACTATATTATAGCACTGGAACCTCTTATTACTAACTTGGGCCTCCTGGACCTAGAGTGAGTGAGTAGAGAGGATGGAGGGAATACAGGAGCTGGCCATCTGGTTACTATAGAGAATGTGTGGCTATATTGGAGTTTGGCCATCTGGTTTTACAATTAAAAAGGTTTGCTGATGACTATTTGCACAGCATTTGGCTCCAACAATAGCAAGAATCCTGGCAAGACATACATTTTTCCCATAATTTTGGACAAATTAAATCTGGCTCAAATTAAACACACACAAAAATCAACATGAATCATATTTAGTAAAAATCAGTCATTGTTTTCAAAGAACTTTAGTTGTATAAGTATGCCAATTTTGGGTCAGACTAAACACGTGAATATTGACTGTGGATTTGGTTACCAATGACGAACATTAGGACTCAAGAGTGTCTTAAACATTCATCACTGACTGTGTTTCCAATAGGGGTTGTAGAGTTGACTCAGGAGAGCCAATGTGGAAACATGTGATGAAGATCAACGGAATACAGTAGTTCATTTTATATTTCGCAATCCAGAGTGTTGACATCCTACTTGCTAAGAGAAGTCCAAGAGTTGGCATGCTGACTGCCTGCGTGTTTGCGTGGTTTTACCTGCCATAGGTGTCATGGAAACGTAAACAGCAATGTTGAGAGAAGGCATATGCTTGCCATCGTCCGCAGTGAATATAATGGAAACGTAGACCATGATATTGAGAAAACAATATATTTTTTAATGCTTTTTATTTTAATATGCTATTATTATTATTATTATTATTATTATGCATATGTGTATTAGCACACATACTTATACCTCTGTCTCCCCTGCTTCTCCCTGTGACGCAGGCTAAAGAGGCCGACCTGTTGACCATCGAGCACTTGTTGGCCGACCGCGCTCTGACCGCGCAGAAATACAGGGAGTGGAAGGAGGCAAACTTGCAGCTGTTTCAGGAGAGCATGCAACGACACCACCTTCAGGGGGAGGAGGGAACTACAGGTCACCCCGCAGCAGCTGACACCAGCCGCTACTCGGAGACCAGTGTGTGAGAGCCCCAGCTAAGAACACAAGGGCACCTGTTGCACCTGAGGAACCCAACACCGTGCAGACTCAACACTGTTTTTTACAGGACTCGTTTTTTCCAAACGGAACGGAATTTAAACGTGTGATTACCTTGCTGCATGCTTTTGATGACGCCATGTTTAAAGCATGTTTCAAGCTACCTGGCTTAGGTTCAAGTGCAACCAAGGAGGGAGGGAGACTTGGGAGGGAGGGCCATCTTCCTGCCTCTCTTGTGTTTAGAGCACTTTCACACTGAGTTCACACTTGAGTGTTTCGCAACCCTGGTGCGCTTTCAGACAAGCTTTGTAATGGTAGGCTACTAAATGGACAGTTAAAACAGTGTTTGGTTCCCTTTGCTGTCGATCCTGTACAGATCAGAAGATTTCACTACTATGTGAAATGGAAAAAAATATTAAGTGTGGAAACAAATAATGTGTAAACTTGAATATTGAAAATGTATGTTTTGGTTTGAGGGCTTTGAAGAGATCTACCCATTTTTAAAATGTATTGTTTTCACATTGTAAATAAATGTTACATAATACTGTGGTGCACATGGCTCTGTATTACATGTGCACTTCCTGCTTTTGTATTAAAAATGCATTTGTAAATATTGTGCATAACTGAAGTGGTCAATAAGAGATAAATAAAATAACATAACACATAACACATGCTTTTATCCAAAGCGACTTATAGTAGTGAATGCATACATTTTCAGTATATGTGGCCCCAGTGGGGATTGAACCCACAACCTACGCGTTGCCAACACTGTGCTCTACCAACTGAGCCACAGAAAACCCAAAAAAAAATGTTTTCTTCAATACTGTACTTGCCTTTCAGTGCCTTTGATATCATGTTTATGTTCCTTACTTACTCAGCTATGATAGGAAACCTTCAGGTGATATGTTAGTGTCACATAATACTAATACTGAATTACGAATTGGGGACACTGCAACGACGACAACCAAGACAGGACAAATGATGCCTTGTCAACGAAGAAGATGGTTCCCTCTACAAACGTTGTTAGCCTACTCAGTAACTACAAGAGAAAGGGTCAAGTTTTTTAACGTTTGGTTTCAAGGAATACTGTTGGCTGTGCCATGGCAATATTCGGCCGCATGTCGTCGCTATTCACTTGAGTTGACTTTGATGCAGTACCTGCGTTTTAACACTTGGGGTCGCTCAGTTCGCCGTGTTTGTCTCTCCGTATTGTGATTGCCCGCCATATTGGTGGTCGTCTCCATCTCACACAAACATCAGCACCAGCGAGAGCGTTCAGTTACCCGGGGCTGCGATCACGTCAACATCATCACCCTTTCATACTCTGCATTAAGAAATACATCATCATGGAAGCCGTTAAATCATTTAATGGCGAGGTTTGTATACTTGCCTTCAGTTTCGCCTAAATGAAACATTGTGGTGGATATCTAAATCACTCACTTTCGTGTAACCAGCTAGCGCAGCTAGGGAAGGGCACTGCAAGTCGGTATAGGGCCTCACTCTGTGCAGCGATTGCAGCTCGCTGGCTCGGAAACCCGTCATTAATTTCCCCATGATCGCAATTTTGTGTTTATATTAATAATGGAACTCGCGTTAGATCGCCGATTGAAACGATGACTGCAACAACCTTTCATATTTGCTACACATTAGCTTGGTGGCTATCCAGCGCTACCTATTGTGACAACAAAGATCTGAAAGTTAGTTAGATGGCAATGATATGTCAAAATGTAACGTTACTCATCTTACCGCTAGCTTCTCTAGCAAGCCAACCTAGTCACGTCAGGTCTATAGCTAACATTAGCTTGATTCGGAATTCTAGATTGCTAACGGTAGACTTGCCAGCTGTACAAATTAAACGACGAACGTAGGCTAGCTAATGTTCTGCTGCGTATTGATGTATTGTGCTAGCTAACACTAGCTAAGTCTAGCACTAGTAGATGGTGAGGACAGCTTGCTGAAATACTAGCAAGATGCAGCGTTAGGTAGCTCAAATCTTGCTCGTAAACAAGAATAGACACTGCACTAACCTCGATTTGCGTGTTAGCTAATGTTGTAGAGTTAGTTAGACTATCATTAGCTAGTTAACCATGTTCATCAAGTAAGTCAGGTAACTAACGTCAGCTATATCATACAACGACAGATTGGTTTGTAAGCTAACGTTACCCAACTTAGTAATATTTGTTTTGACTATGGCGGAGATGCTAGCTAGGCATAGTTACAGTAACAATGAGCAAGCTAGCTGGGTAACGTTAGCCAACTTGACAATTTGTCGTTGTGTGATATAGCTAACGTTAGTTGGCACGCTTGCTAAGAAATAAGCAGACAGAAAATGTAGCAAAATTGTTTAATAATTCATATTTTGTCGTTCATTGTGCAGACATGAGCTTCTGCTGTTGTTGCCGCACACGAATTTCCCTTCATGATCTTGAGCATTACGTAATGCGATACTGGACGACAACAGTGTATACCAGCGGTCAAATTTAAACATTCAAAGTGGTTGTACGTAGTTAGGCATTATGCATTGGCATTGTACACCTATGTACCTAACGTAGCTACTGATTGTAACGTGGATGTTAACAATTTGCCACATTCAGAAGTTGTAGCAATTAGGCTAGCTCTATAGCCAGTGCCATGGCACTCACATTGGTTGCGACCGACAGGGATTCCTCTTTCATTTTGCCAGTGGGTATTATTGATTCAAATCTTCTTTCACCAGTTAGAAAATCACAACTCACACATGTGAAGTATAAAGTGCGAGATGAACCTGTTGCGTTTCTTAATGTACCTTGACAAGGCAAAGGACCCTTATTGTTCATGGATGTCATGTAAAGGAACACGTGTGCTTACTCATAACATCCTCAAGAATAAACAATTTTAGCAATACTGCTTTGGCATTAACATGAAATAAAGAAAACGTACTCCTGTGCACACCAGAAGTACAGACACGTGCTAGTGAACATGTTAATTTGTGTCATTGAAGTTTGTGATGATAGGAACTATTTTTAAACGTGTTACTAGTTTTGGTTCTTAGTTGAGGATTTTGTTTCAAAGACAAAGTGCAGTCACACAGTCTCACTACATGTAATTTGTAATGTCTTATCAACTACAAGCAAATTGATCAAAGTGTATGTTAATGTCTTGTACATGAGGAACATCTATGTCATCAAAAAATGTTCAATATTTTATTGACCCAGTTGAGTGTATGGCCTTTGGACATTCTATTCCTCAGAGTTATGTTTTCAAACAGATCTAGTTTATTCATGTAGCCTCAGTAATGGTGCGGTACAGTATGATCCCGGATATTTGACCCCCTAGGCATATATATATATGTATTTACGACATACCGGCTTGTCCAACATCATTTGGATGTCAATGCATTTGCCCTATTATAGAATAACAGCTCGAATTGCAATGCCTGCATAATGATGACGATGAAGTCACTTCTTAAAAATTAAGAAATTTACTTTCAAATTACAGAACTGTGCTTTAAAATTCTGTTAGGCCACAGTTTTAAATAGCCTATGTGATTAGGGGAAGCTTGTTATATTCCCCCTGTTCAAATGTAAATAAAAGGAAAACCCTGCAATCTTTATCAATGTGATAATTCACAGACTAAACAAAATGGCGTGTGGTTGGAGAGTGACAGTACACGGAACACTGAAAATGTTGTTGGTGAAAAGAAAATGGGTTGTTCTTTCCACGGAGCAAAAATCTGGAATAATTTCTCTTTTGGAGGAGGGAGTGGAAAGGAGATAGGATATTTAAGGATTTGGCCATAGAAAATGGTCACCATGACTGACATAAAAAGTTGTTAGAGGAGATAACTTTGCCTCAAGTGCCAAACACTGAAGGGAACACTGAACGCTGCACTCCTTTAACACTGTGTTGTTGTCATTAGCCAAGTTGAGTTAATCTGAGAAAGTAAAATGGAGAAAGTTAAGTTATGCTACTTTATGAAATTCAATTTTTATTTTTTATGTTTAACTGTAATTAAACTTTTCAAAATATATTTCATATATATATATATATATTTCATAAATTAGTCTATGCATTTGATGGTCGTCAGTACAAAGATAAAGTAAATAAGGAAGAGGCCCTGAATGCCCCTTGATACCTGCCATTTGGACCCTACTGATGGTGGCAGAAACAGTACTTTACTGTGCATCACACTCTGTGTCCTGTTCTAGTTTGGGGTTATACAATAAAATGTAATGATGTCGGTTTAAAAATCGTCTGTCAATTGGGGCCTCCGATAGCGTAGCTGCCTAACTCACCCATATTGGCTGGTCCTTTATGAGTGTGAGCTGCCTATCACGGTTGCTGTTCAAAGCCCGACTTTACCAGACCAGCCCTGGTGCCTGGCTGGCAGCATTTGGCTGTCTGCCCTAGGTGGAGGGGGGAGGGAGAGATGGCACGAGCTCGCTTAGGAGCGCCAGGGCGACCTCGTAAACAAGGTTGAGCGAGTTACATCTCGGAGGAGGCGAACGTCGCCTCAAGGTATTAGCTTGTCCCGCAGAGGTGGGCAGCGAGTTCGTGGGGAAGGGTAAGATCAAAAAGAAATAGAGGGTATAATTGGCTACCGAATTGGGAGAAATCTGGGGGAATCTGGAACAAAAATAAATGTTACAAAATCTGCTAGCAAGTTGGCCGATTTTTCCATTTTAAGCCCGTGTCAGGCTGATTCCGATGTTTGGTTGATCGATCAATGCACCAAAAGCAATGTGTGTCAAAATGTATTTCAACCTCCCCAAAGTAGACCTATCACTCAAAGTAGCTGCTTTTTCCTGTGTGCAGATTCCCCTCTTTCCACTTCAAACACGAAGGTTGTAATTATTATTCACCTTATAAAACTGATTAAATATGATATTGTTTTGTTGCTGGCGCAATGAGAAAAACCTAGGCAGACCTGATTAAATACCAGTAGATGCATCGTGTTACCAGGGTACCTGTGTCTGATATACAGCTGTCTGATCAATAGATATATACAGCTGTCAAACAGCAGCCTAACAGTATTTCTGTTCCCCTGTGAGACTACACACAAGTGTGTGTGGTACTGTAATCGTAATTGAAATGTGTTTTTCTGAAGCAGTGTAACAGTCATTTTTAGTCTGATAAGCATTGTGGCAGACGCAAAACTGAGATCTAATTGATAGCAAGAAGACTTCTTGGGTTTTTTTCCTTTTGGTTTCCCCCCTCTGTTACAGACACCTTTCCTGTCCCTGCCTTGTAGAATTGAAGCAAAATATTTGTGCATATTTATAACTTTTCTCAAAATAACAGGAAGGAAGAAAAGTTTGTCTCGCTGAGCACAGCCTGGTCACGTTTATTCACCATTTACATTAATTTAACATAATTTAAACGCAGTTTCTCTAGCGCAGGGTCTGTCTAAAACATTTTGGGATGTCTTAAGTTCGAAACCCGTGATCACAGAGCACCCAGCACTGATTTTTGTGACGCACAAGCTGGCCAAGGCTATAGGTCAACGTGACATAAGAGGAAAGATGGCCATGAGTTCTCTATCTTCATCACAGATTTTGTTAAAAAACTAGAAGCCATATCATTGTCTGGCACCGGTCTGGCTCCTTACGCGGTTTCTCGGGCTACCGCTCTCGACATGCAAAGCACCCGCAGGTGACCAGTTGTGATAAGTGAGAGATGCATAAGTGAGATCTGTAATATTGTGTCGACTGCAGGGTGTAAAATGGGCACCGGCACGCAGCCGAGCGTGTTGGTAGAGCGCTTGCGCCGCAGCTGCGGTGCTGCTGGTTGCGGTTGGCATAGCAGTAACTCGAGAGCCACAATCGGTGATTTGAAATCAGGCAGAGAAAATAAAAAAACCAAGGGGGTGGAAAGTTTAAAAAAATCTAAATCAAACATTGGATCATACCATACTTCCCTGTTGGTCTCCATGCACAGCACATGCCGATTTTGAAACCTGTTCTAAATCAGAAACCTTTTGGAAGGACTGAAGTGAGTGAAAGCCCAACCTCGTCCGTGAGGTTCACCATTATTGTCTTTATTTCTGTCTTACAGCTGTACTCTCTGAATGAATACAAGCCCCCGATTTCCAAGGCTAAGATGACCCAGATAACAAAGTCTGCCATAAAAGCCATAAAGGTAAGTATTTACCACTAACAGCCAAAACGACACCAAATCATGTTTGTTTTTGTTTTTTTTCTTTAAAGAAGAAAAATAATCACATTTGTTGTGAACTGGCAGGGTGTTTATCTGTCTTGGTCGGGACCCCCCATGGGTCATGGAACTGCCACCGATTCTGTATAGAAACCAGATGGTCAGCTTCGGCATCCATTCAATCCTCTATGCTTCCTTACTCTAGGAGGTTCCAGCTGGTAACGGGAGTTTCTGATACTATATTAGTTTAGGAATATTCATGAAACGATGTGCTCAAGGAGAGAACATCCATTGGTACAGTATTTCCTTTATCACACCCCTTCATGAATATTGGTACGATGCGTCAAACGCTTCAGCCGTAACAGAAGAATGACAGAACTTTCATCCATCCATCCATCCATCCATTGTCTAAGCCGCTTATTCCTGGTCAGGGTCGCGGGGGGCTGGAGCCTATCCCAGCATGCGTTCCGGGCGAGAGGCAGGAATACACCCTGGACAGGTCGCCAATCCATCGCAGGGCACACACACCATTCACTCACACACTCATACCTACGGGCAATTTAGACTCTCCAATTAGCCTAACGTGCATGTCTTTGGACTGTGGGAAGAAACCGGAGTACCCGGAGGAAACCCACGCGGACACGGGAGAACATGCAAACTCCGCACAGAAAGGCCCCCGGCCTGGATTCGACCCGAGACCTTCTTGCTGTGAGGCGACAGTGCTATCCACTGCACCACCGTGCCGCCACAGAACTTTCAATGTTATGAATATTTGGCGGGTCTATGGAATCTGTGGAACCTCCCCTCGAACCACAGATCTCTCCAGTCAAGGTATACATGTTCTCCCACTTGGCCATTCACATGCCATTAGACTTGTCCTCTGAGCAGAGGCCCCACAGGCGACGTGACCAGCCGTTCTTCATGTGGCGTAATCCCCCCGAGGGCCAGGGTGCAGAGAGAGCAAACTGCAGCCCCCCGTGCGTTCGCTCACCTCGGCGTACCCCCCGGAACCTGCTGCAGCATGACCGCTCTCTACTGCTCACAACTCGAACAAGAAGGTCGAGTTTGATAAACTGTTTCAGGGAACACCTTTTCCAAACAAACAAGAACGTCACCGGTTTGCAATCGTCATGTAACATTTAAAATTGGGAATTCATTATTGATACTTGTGGGGGTGGGGAAGCCAAAAGTATTTTGAACTGAGAGCCGGGGAAAATGTATCAAAGAAACTTTGTACTCACGCAGTCCGAACCTCATTGTGCTAGATTTCCACGGCAAAACATACCATGTTAATGGCTCTTACCAGGCTGATTTATAAGTGATGCCTGGTATGACCCATCAAACACTTTCCTTGGGTGAAGTTCCTCATGGAACAGCTCTTGGTGCTTTTTAAACGATTGATCATATTCGTAAAAAAAATATCTTGCGTTTAATACACGGCCCTACATACGTGATCCTACTTGACTGAAGAAGAAAAATATGAAGACGAGACATCGTAAAAAATGTGCATGGCAGTAAACTGAACCTTGTCTGCTGGCGCCAACATGTCTTATAATGAAAGCTGAGACCTTTAAGGTGCCACGTAATGTTTTCACAGTGTTAGGGAGGTGTCACTGTCATTACTTGTGCTAAATAAATAGGAGAACACAGCTGGGATTAAATCATGCATATGCCGGTGTAGGGAAAGCTCTTTGAAAGACAGAATCTTGCTTCTGGTGAATAAATGTTTACGGAACACGGTACTTTTTGGCATTTAGTAAAATCCAATGCTGAGGACTTCACACAAAGCATCTGCATTCTGATGGTTTTTGCACACATTGACTACGTTTACATGCACACCATATTCCGATTAAGGTCCATATTCGGGTTAAGGCAATATTCCGAATAAGGTGTTTACATGCGCCGCAGAATGTTGAGCTACGGGAATATTCCCGTTTACATGTTAATCGGCATATTCCGAATAAACCAGCGATGTAGTGCCGCGCAAGGGCTTTCTGGGTACTCAGCTGAATAAATAGGCGCGTTATTTTCCTGCAGTAATTCCCATTTACACAAAAGGCTTGAAAATGCTTGCTTTTGCGTTATATTGTGTTGTCTTCTTAGCACTTCTACATCATAATGTAACAAGAACACTCGTTCTCATTCACATCCTCAACCATGGCAGACGAACGCGAGGAAATGGCAAATGGAGCTATGGTACTTGCTAATATGCCATTTATGCCAATCAGAACCCCCCGGAGACTATGGACTGGTGGTACAGAGTAGTGATGGTAGAGTTTACGGATGCAGAGTGGAGAGAAAATTTCCGCATGTCGAGAATGAACATGCGCAGACGTAAATTAATATTCCGTTAAGGGGCATATTCCGACTAACATGTTTACATGACCCAATAATCGGGTTAATACAGGCATATGCCAGGGGTCTTATTCGGGTTTTTAGTAATCCGAATATGATCTTAATCGGGTTATGGCAATCGGGTTAAGGCGTTTACATGACTCATACGTAATCGGAATATTGTCATTATTCCGATTAATACAGGAATATGGTGTGCATGTAAACGTAGTCAGTGAGGGAGACAGTTGGATTGGGGTGGAAGTAGTAGCAGTCAGGCACGGTGTCGTTGTGTCCAGGGTGATCCCCAAGGTTCGCCAGGATGAGGTGTGCCACGGCCCCATTGCCCTGTCTGTAGGCGTTCCTCGTTCAGCGTCTCGCTCGCGTCTCCCGGCCAGCGCCTCGGGTCGAGAGCCCATTCGCTCCTTCGCGGCCGCGCATGTGGCCTTCCAGTCTCTCTTTATCATCGGACGCTGGCGGTACCTCGCGTGGCTCCTTGTATGCGGTGTCAAAGGCGGTGCGTTGAAAGACTGGGTGATTGTATCGACCACGGGCCATTGTTTTGCGGCCCGCAGGCCCGCGGGCCTCGCCCCACCGGCTGGTCTCTGCTGTGCAGGCTCTGCGCTCTGCGCTCTGGGCTCTGCGCTCTGGGCTCTGGGCTCTGCGCTCTGGGCTCTGGGCTCTGGGCTCTGGGCTCTGGGCTCTGGGCTCTGGGCTCTGGGCTCTGGGCTCTGGGCTCTGGGCTCTGGGCTCTGGGCTCTGGGCTCTGGGCTCTGGGCTCTGGGCTCTGGGCTCTGGGCTCTGGGCTCTGGGCTCTGGGCTCTGGGCTCTGGGCTCTGGGCTCTGGGCTCTGGGCTCTGCTGTTCTGAGGCGGCTACTGACTGGCGTCAGAGAGCCGAGTCCGTCGAGCGAATTCATCGCGCGCGGCCAACGCCGGTAATGTTGCTCTGTCCGCTGCCCTCAAACCGCAGTCGATGTAACGGGACACCGCGTTTAAATGCGAGACGGAAGAAGTCCGAGCTCGAAAGGACCTGGCGACGCTTGTGATTCAGCCCACTGTACGGTTTTCATGCGTCCTTGGTGGAGTAGGACCCTGTAAGAAGTGGGAAAAGTCCTTGAAGTAGCGGTGTAGTTGCGTGAGGGAACGCTGTACGATAGATGTTAGACATTTCCCCTAATATTTCAGCATGCGGAAGAATTTGTCTTTTTTGACCGTGTGGCTTTTGGCATTCCAAATAAGGAGGGAAAAAACCACGTCAGGGTTAAAAGTGGAGGATTGTTTTCTGCGCCTGTGGTGAGTGCGCTGTTTGCCTGTGTTGAATAACGCCTCTCTCCCCTTCCCTCAGCGACTCTCCCTGAACCCGCAAAGCATTGAAAGTGAAGAGGGAAGGAGGGGCGTGAGAGAGTAACAGAGAGATAGAGGGAGCCCTAACCAGCTTAGGTAGGAGACGGACCGTTTCACAAACGCAAAAAAAGGATGATGAGAAAAGAAAAATAAATTTCTCACCTCAGGAAAAAAAAAAAAAAAAAAATGGGGGGAGCAGTCACTCGATCGGCGTTACTGTTCCGGCATAGTTGTCGTCTTGCTGTAGTTTCTGTCAGTCAGTCTTGTTTTCTTTTTCTCTAAGCTCTTAACGGACTGCTGTACTTCAGAGGGCAGCCAGAAAGTGATGCGTTTAGTTTGGACTCATCTGGCTAATTTTCATTATGTTTTTATTTAATTATTATAAATTCAATTTCTGGTAGATGGGAAATTATTTTCTTATGGGCGGATCGATTGCGGGCATAGAAAGCAGATATGAAGTGAATAGAGAGCCCCTGATTCAGACCGGAAGGGAATGGAGGCAGATCTCCCGTCGATAAGTGATATATGGTATATCGATACGTAGAGCAGTGGTTTCTAAACCGTGGCCAGGACTCACTAGTTGGTCATGAGAGGTCTGTGAAGTGGGCTGTGAGATAGATGTGAAAATGTGTTACGCCCCTTCCTCTAAATTTCCTGAATAAAGCCAGCTAACGGAAAAATATTTTTCACTTGCAGATCTCAAGAGAACGTTTTTACGGTTTCCTCAATGCATCCCCCTCAATGCATTCTCCAGTTTGTTGCTTTAAAATAACCTTATTACCATCGTGACTATTATACCAGCTTGCGTCTAGTTTTTTCATGTGTGCATGCGGTTTGAAGCATGTTCCTTTGCTAGCATTGATTTTTGGCTGTTTTCTTTGATAACTAATATTCTACTTGATTACATCTCCACATAAGGGAGCTTTAAGCTTAGTTTCCTGTAGTTCTAAAGGTGAGATTTGTTCTTGGTTGACTTCGATGGTTGACTTTGGTTTTGATTGGAGACTGGAAGGTAGCCTTCCAAATTTTCATTATGATTGACAGGTAATTTGGCAAATTAAGTATTGTAAACACAGAAGGGGTGACTGTGGTGTTCTCTTTCTCCGTGTCTCATTGGAGTGTTTTGCTTGTATATTATTATATTGATATATTTCCCCCTATTTTTCCTGCCATGGTTTAGAGCCACTCAACCCCTTAGAGGCAAGGTAAATTCCAGTAAATACAATGTCATTCTGAGTGATCACCTTCATTCTATGATGAAGCATTTCTCTTCCAGGATGACAATGCCCCCATCCACAGGGCATGAGTGGTCACTGAATGGTTTGATGAGCATGAAAACGATGTAACCCATATGCCATGGTCGTCTCAGTCACCAGATCTCAACCCAATTGAACACTTATGGTAGATTCTGGAGCGGCGCCTGAGACAGCGTTTTCCACCGCCGTCAACAAACCTAAAATTATGGAATTTCTCATGGAAGAATGGTGTTGCATCCGTCCAATAGAGTTCCAGACACTTACAGAAGCTATGCCAAGGCGCATTGAGGCTGTTCTGGGAGATTATGGTGGCCCAACGCCCTATTGAGACAATTTTTGTTGGTTATTCTTTTCCTTTATTTTGGAAGTTACCTGTATGTGCACCTCTCGGACAAAGCATGAAACCGGTGCAGAGTTTAATTTGACTCGTGTGAATGTCAACAGAAAGTGTATTATATCCTAAAAGTTACAAGTTTTATTAAAATATGTGTTTCATGACCTGCCTGAACCCCAATCACAGTTCCCAAAGTTTTGGGAACCCCTGATCTAGACCACTTCAGACCGTTGGAGGAGAACGGCCTAACCAGAGGGACCTCGCACGCACCCGAAGGGAGCACACAAACTCCCAGGCAGTGCCAAACACGAGCCCACGGCCCCCACCCGCTGCGCCACCACCACTTGCCCAGTTTAACTCCGGACAGCGATTCCAACCAACGCCTCTCCACAGCTAATATTTGTTCATAAACACAGGGTTGCATTTGCAAGGCAGACAAAGGTGAACCGACGCAAACACCTTTTTAGCACCCCACATTGTTGCTTGATCTATTCATTGGACGGTCTTCTGAATTGAATAGGTTTGTTTAATGAGGGAGGGCAGGAGGGGGTCAGTTATTAAAGGTGGAGATTGCACATTGTACTAATGAGAGAGGGAGTCATGCACAGCGAGCTTAGTTTGCTTAGCGTGCTGGTTGGAGGCTCCCCAGAGTGAGCCGATAGAGTGAGGATGGCCGTACGCGAGGGTTTACTTCGATTGTTATGGGTAAATTTGTGGACTTTGAGACGTGCCTCAAGAGTCTTTGGAATTCTGGAATCCTATAATCCTTACAGAGCCCTGGAATTCTGTAAGTGCCACAAAGGAGTCCAGGAATGAATTAAGGGGCTGGCGGATGGCCCAGTGGTCTAGTGCACCGCGCTTTGGAGCGGTGTGCGCTGCCCGTCAGAGACGCGGATCGAAACCCGCGTTTCTACCAGACCGACCCTGGTCGTCAGCTCGATCGGAGGCGGCATTTGGCTGTCCGCCTCCGGGGAGGGGGAGGGAGAACCGGCACGAGTCCGCTGAGGAGAAGGTTAATGGAGTCCGTGGAAGATCTCCGTCTCAAAGAAGGCGGGAAATAGGTCCAGGAATACGAATCTCGTCCCGGAGGACGGGCAGCGGACTCGTGAGGGTGGGGAATTGAAAATAAAATAGAGGGTATAATTGGCTACTAAATTGGGAGAAAAACGGGGGGAAAATCAGAAATAAAATGTAAAAAAAATTTTTTTTAAAAGGAATGAATTAAGGCCTGTTTACCCTTGCTTTTTTATGCAACGTGTATCCGATTTCCTGAAACATCTGATAGGTGTCACATTTTATGACGGCGCATGGATCAGATTTGTCCAAATCCGCCAGTGTCGGATTTGAATGCAAACATTCCAGCATGCGTCTTCTCCTGTCACCAACTTTCTTCTGACGAACGACATCCCCAAATAAGCATGCAGGAGTCGCTAAATATCCTGTTACGGAGCTGGTCGGATGGAAAGCGAGGTTAATCTATTGCGAAACAACTAGGAGAAATGCGATCTGTCTAAATTCATGGAATCCGATATACCGTAAATTACATTATAAATTGCATGTGAACAGACAGGCATATACATCAAGTATGAAGAAATCTGATTTGCCAGTAGTATTGGATTTGCGTGTAAACAACACCTTGATCAACACCAACACCTAGAGCTGTAAACGGTTGATTATTGACCTGTTTCATGTAATGGCACAGAATTATGATGGTCAAGTGTGTTCCTATGGCAACATTCTTTCAGTCCTCCCCACCTTGTGGGGCCCAGTTCTTCCGTGATGTCTGTAAATGTTTACATCTGTCCAGGTGTGGAGGAAAGATTATTTTGGAACACAAGGGGTGCGTGTGCGCCAAACTGTTAAAGTTACTGCAATTGGATGGAAGTAACGGAATTGCTATCAGGAACAATCATTTTTGATATCTGGAATTGGAGTTTCTGGTATGAGGAAGTCTAATTCCTGATATCAGAAACTCAGTGATTAAATGTTCAAATGGCTTGCCGTTTGTTTGTCACAAAGGTGTCTTTGTGATGCCGTTTTCTTTCAGTGGAAAACTCACTGAACTCGCTGTCGTCTCACTGTACAGAGAGCTATAACGTTGGTTTTTACGGCGCTGTTTTTGAGGAAACGTGCGGGTGCAATGACATGTAGATTACGCTGTTTAGGACCTGAGGATATTGGTACACAAGAACATGTTTTGAGGGGAAGTGGACATCATTCAGACAATTTCAACCTTTATGGTTAATAATCTAGAGCAGGGATTCCAGAGTCAGTCCTGGTGGCCCCTGGGGCATGCTGGATTCCGGTCCAACCATACTTGCTATTCCTGAAGTATAACGGGTTGTTAATGAGGGATGATTTACCCTCTGAATGCCACATAATGTCAGAAATTGATATTCACGTAATATAATAATAGTAATATATGCCATTTAGCAGACGCTTTTATCCAAAGCGACTTACAGTAGTGAATGCATACATTTTTCAGTATATGTGGTCCCAGTGGGAATCGAACCCACAACCTAAGCGTTGCCAACGCCATGTTCTACCTACTGAGCCACGCAGAACCGCACGTTACGTTTTCTCAGACAGTTAAGTCTTTAGTTGTCTTTGACATGCTGAGGCAAATGATTCCTTTTGAAATAGTGAACTTTTTTACATTTATTTATTGATAGACCCACAGCTGAAATCAGTGAAGTCCTATGCTGAAAGTGTGGACACCTGGCCATTGAAACTAAACCATTTATGGAAAATGCATAGTTCAAAGACACAGCAAAGGGTAACGAGCCAAACCTGCATTGTGTTGAAATTGATTTAAGCACAAAATAATTGAACTAAAGCACATTTTCAATAACTTGAGATTGATAGAGGAAACAGCATACACAGGGGTAACCCCAGGTGCAAATTTGGGATCCCCTGAGTGAAGGAAGTGAGGAATCCCAATTTCTGGCCCCAATACTGAGGAGTAAAATCCCGGACAATTTTCCCATGTACGTGTCTAGGGAAATGCTCTCCACTGTTAATATTTTCTTACCTGTGCCTCTGTGGACCACCAAGATTTTTATAGAAGCTTTTTTTATACAAATATGTATTTTATACAACTTTTTTGACAACTTCTTTGTGCTTTATGCATATTTCAAAATGCCCTAGCTTCCTGTCAGCCGTTTGTACTGCTTCATCATAATGTCTAGTTCTCAAAATTTACAGCTGCATCTTAGTCTTTTTCCCCATATTGTGCCTACCGGTATGATCGTGCCCCCATCCCATAATATTCTTGGCTTAATTTTTTAAATAGCCAGTATGTAGAACGTCTTAGTTTTTAATCGTCATTTGCCCGTTATCTGTCCATTACATTATCTCATTTAAATATTTCTGTATTATTTCAGTGACTTCCAAACCGTTAGCTCCTCCCCTAAGGCTAGTATGGTCAAATAATTCATTGGCTGAGTGGATCTGTAGCGATTTTTTTTAAAGCAGAGCTCTCATCCAATTTGTAAATGCGTTTGTCTCTTTCTTAATTAAAATACTGGAAGAAGTATTTAGGAGTGAGTTTTTTTTTGCATCCTGGGTAGCTAGCTCTTTAAAAAGCCCCCTGTCAGCTTTTATTTCTGTTTTTTGCATCCTGGTTTAAGCGAAGCTGTGTGACATTGTTTATTTTTAAAACATCTCATCAGATTGCTGTCAGCTTTTATTGATCAGAATTGTTTTAAACCACCTTGGAGCACATTTTTCACCAAGAATCATGTGGAGAACAAAGATATTCCCTTGGTTGATATTGCAAATAATCTTTCTACATTCTTTCGTTTGGAAGCAGAGATCACCCTGTGGCCATTTGACAAGATAATTGTTTATTGTTTTTTTTAAAAAACTGTATCTCATGTGAAACTGCTGAAGCTAAGCAGGTGTTGGCTGGTGTGAGGTGCTGGTGGTCCAATAGACTCTTTCAAATGCAATAGCTCAGGACAGTGTTGGGAGCATAAACAGACTCACTGTGTTCATAAAACCATGGCACATCAAAGAGATGGCCCCATGCCCAAATTCCCACAAACACTGTCTCTACATTTGGCCACATAATCAGCCCCCTACATCCCTACCCAATTTCATTCCCAGGTTCTTTGGGTCTTTGATTCTTCTCAGTTCTCAGTTGAACCGGGTGTGTGTGCGAGAGATGGAACCAATGCCATAAAATAACTTCTGTTGCTTTTGCAGCTGAAAAATAGCCAAAAGATGAGTCTTAAGAATCACCTGCTGGAGAACAAAGATATGCATCTGTCAGCATTTTTGGGCAGAACTGCAGCTGGAACAGATGGCTATTGTCCCAAAACCAAGAATCTTTCCAGGACAGTCTGAACATGAGGCACACACTCTGCACAGGGTTTAATGTAGTCCTCTCTACATGTGGAAATTGATTCAGTAGAAGGAGCGACCCCCAGTACTGTTAAATTTACACTCTTTAGCCACCCTCTGTGGACTTCAGGAAAGGTAGGCTAATATAAACGCCCTGGGGCTTTCTAAAAAAAAAGAATATGAAAGACTGACTGTTGCCTCCCTCGATGACTTCATCAACTCTCCAGTTCATCGAGCTTTCCAATTTCTGCCAGCTGGGAGTGCAACAGCTGCGATGTGCTGAACGCATAATACTACGTGTGTACAGTTCTGTTCTGGTAAGCTCTGCCAGCAGAGAGGATGAAGTTTCATTGATTTTACACCTTGGCTGTAGCCGTTTTCCCTGTCCCGTGGTCCGTTTGGGTGCAGTACACTGTCAATATTTAATTAGCCTGGTCCAGTGTCCATGTGGACTGTAGTGTTGTTGGCACTGTACGGTCAGTGCGATACACTTGTGTGATGAAGACTGTCTTCTCTGCGATGGTGTGTGCTGATAGAGGATTTTAGGCATATTTGTAATAATATAGACCCTTTGCATTTGCCTGTATTATTTGTGATCTGGCGCTAAATCGACAGACCTCGTTATTTAAAATGGATTCTAAGTAAACAACTCAGTATTTAAAATGCTTATTTTGTACGCCCTTGTCCGTACTGTTTATTTTGGATAAATTGGCAATCCTTTTCAAATCAATATATGCAAGAATATGGAATATCAGTTAGCTGCGGGCCACTGTATTCATTATTTGAATGCTATACTCTTGAGCACAGAGGTCTCCACCCGCTGTGTTGGGTTATATGAGTAGCTGGTTGCGGTTCCCTTGAAAAATGTGCTTCTCTTGCTCGCAGGACGAGAGCAGCATGCCAGAGTGACGCTTCACCCGCTGAGTCGAGCCAGCTTCTGCCATTATTATTATTTATTTATATATATTATTTAACCTCTGCTGTTACTGCTCTTGCCTTGAGCTGCCACCTGATGTTCACTTTAGTTTTTTGTGGCTGGAGTCATTGAATTGGAAAGTTATTGCTGGTCATGTGTTACAGGACAGCCGTTTCAGGGTTGTCTGTACAACGCTTGAGTCACAGTTGCTTCTCTTTGTTCACAACGAGAAGTAAAAACATATGAAGTAGGCCTATGTCAGAGCGGCCTTGGAAATGGAGGAAACGGTTTAGCGATACGCATTTTTGTGGGGAAAAATGTTGTTAGCCTATTTATTATTTAGGTAGACTTAATGTCAGGCAATTGGAAGAGGCGCCCTCTCCTTATTTAAAGGTATTTTGTTTCTGTGCTTTTGTCCTCTACTTGTTGCACTTGCTCCACTTGGCTTTGTGTACAAGCGTGGTTAAAAAGCATGTTGATTTACAACGACAGAGGGTCACCTCCACAGCATGGGGCAGTGTTTCCCATCTTCCCGTAGCAGCGGCGAAGGAGGAAATGAAAGCCGAATAAAATCATAAAGACGTGCTTGCTCGAGAGTCAAGTCAAGTTCAATCCCTGTGCTGGTGCAGTAATCACGCCGGAGGGATTTCCGGGGTGCGGTCCGTACAGCGATTCACTGAGGTTTCTGTTTCCTCCATCAGAATGACGACTGTTTGTTTTGTGAGACTCGTTTCTAAAAATAAAAAAAACAGTCTAAGGTCTCTGCTACGCTGTTTGTAAGCCAGGCCCTTTTTCTTTGGCCCAAAGTCATGTTCACTGTGCTGTATTTTCCTTAAAAAGAAAGTGAGGCCTGCAGCTCCAGCTTGTCCAGTGGTTACAGTGCCGACGCTGAGCCACGGAGACCAGCACTGGGTTCAACAGCAGCCCTGGTCGCTAGGAGGGAATGCCTTGTCGGCTCTGGCGGGAGGCCACCAGGGGGCGGCGACTTGGCTGTTATCCGCCCCAGGGAGGGTTAAAGGGGAGCCGACGTGGCCTTCGCTGGTCCAGTGGCCCTGCCAGAGACCGGGTTCAATTCCGGTCGACGCCAAGGTGCTCTGGTCGGGAGCGTAAGAGGCGTCACTGGCTGTCCGCCCCAGGGAGGGGGCAGGACTACGGCAGCGAACTCACATTACTAGGGGATTGACGTAAAAATAGCGGGTCTAATTGGCTACCAAATTGGGAGAAAAAAATGGGGTAAAATCAGAAACAAATTTAAAAAAGAAAAGAAAGTGGTCAGGTGCTGTGCAGCTCCAGCTTGCCTCAGGTCTGCTCCAGTGCCTTTGGAAATTGAGCACAGCGAGATCCCAGCACTGATTAACAAACAGCAGCAGACGCTGGTCGCTAGGAGGGAATGCCTTGTCGAGAAAAAAGCAAAGGAAGTCTAGGGACAAAGGGCGGCCGAGCTGACTCGTCAACTATCTAGTGAAATAGATCAGATGGTTAAAAAAATATAGCGAGTAAGTAGCACAGTCTGATCATCATTGTGGGCTAATTAGTGTTTTAGGGGTCTGGCATGTAGAACGGATGGAGATATTGATCTGGAGTGCTATGGCATTAAAGTACATCTTTTCAATTGTAGAAATGACTTTGTTTTGAATCTGCACTTTATTCATTTGATTTATATTATTTGTGCTTAGCCGTGATGTAACTGCCTTGTTTGTTAAAAAAGTATTTGCATAAAGTATAAACACTAGTTTGAGGATACAATATTAATATAATATTTTATTTTATTTATAAATGTTTATATTTATTTATTTATTTGACCTTTATTTAACCAGGTAAAATCAGTTGAGAACCAATTCTCATTTACAATGATGACCTGGCCAAGAGGCGTCAGCAAGAGTGTATGAAATAAACACAGTCAACACAAAACTACACATACAGTACAGGTACAAAGAAGAAATAAATAAAAAAAAAAATAATAAATAATAAACCAATAAATAAACACTATGTGCAAGAGAAGGTGAGTTAGTGGATATTCTTAGTAGAGTTGTAACGAGAGAGAGAGGGAGAGAAAAGAAGGCTGGTCAGCAGGTGCAGCAGTCAACTATGACCTGTTGCAGATTTTGTTTGAACAAGTTGAGGGATGTGAAAGCTGTGAGTTTGAGTCTGTTTTGTGGTGTATTCCAATCGTTTGCAGCAGCAAAATGAAAGGAATTACGGCCAAAGACAGTACGGGCTTTTGGAATGATGAGCATAATGAAATCACATAAACAAAAATCATCATGGGTGTGTAGCTAAAAAAGTCAAAAGTCACCAAGCAAACGGCCCTCTTTGTTTTCCTTGTGAGTTTCACACACAACTCGTTCCTAGTCAGTCTCTGTGTCAGAGTGTCAAATTATTTCTCAGAATCCAGGCAAATGATTCTGACCACAGTCTCTCCTGAGGTGAAACAAGCACTTGTTTACACTGCGTCCATTGAAAGCCTAATATCTCCAATGTCTCAAATGGTGACATGTTTCCATGTGATTTGCATCCTTGAACGAGACACCTACAAGGGGTGGGACTTGTCTGCGTGATACTGAATCTTGTTTGTCTCATTTCAGTACACAGTAACACCGCCAATACGGGTGCGTTAGACCGCTACGCTATCGGAGGCCGGATTTTGGGGCGGAATTTGGAGTTAGAAGTGATGTGCACAACTACTACATACATGATGTTGCCATGACAACCGTTTTCAACCAAACAAAGTGTTTTTTTGGTGAAAGTTAAAAGAAAAAAATGAAAGGCCTTAGTCACAGGTGCATTAATTAATGAATTATATAAGCTTATAATTCAGACTTTTTCTACCCCATGATGTTCGTGGGAATGGAAAATGAGACATTTCATTCAAGCAAGGAAACTCTTTATACAAAATCAATAGATGCAGGCAGGGCTGTAGAGGTCTTAGCAGCATGACTAGGCTTTATTGGCACTTGGTGTATCATCGATACCCCCCTCCCACCCCCCATCCCTATGGAGTGATACACCTCTCTGTTTTTGCTTGTCTTGTCAATTTTCACAATAACCATCAGAGGTAACGTCGATATCGGAATTGGGCTGGGCAGGAAGAAAATACATTTCAGCTGTACAGAGATATCATCTTATCACTGTCCGTTAACCCGTTATGGACTGTGCCGGAAGTCTGCCCGGTGACATCCTCTTAGATCTCAGGTCACACGGTGCACTTGGTGAAATGGGCCGTGCAGTGAACGGTGTCAGTTTTGTCTCCCAACGCAGCGAGAGGCATTTAATCGGGTACATCTCCCTATTGGCAGCAGAAATTATAGTGATTATTTAAGCAGGGGGAAGCTGGGTGTTTCCAGGCAACCTTTGTTTACAAGGCTAATCTATAACTCCTTGGTATGTCCATCTGTATACTTTACCGGGGTTAAATTTTCTTGCAGAACATAAGTGCGTCTTGTCCTGTAGCAGTCCCTTAAAACCAACGCAGGCTCCGTAAACCCTTACGTGCATATCGGCAACTATGGAGCCGAGTAAAATATGATGTTTTGTTCTGTTTCTATTTTTGAAACGAGTTTCTGCCTGCACAGCAGCTGCTGGACATCACTTTCTATACACAACCCAAAGTATTGTATATAAGAAGAGACAGTTTGAAACGTTGCTGTTCATTTTTACAGCTGGGAAAGGATTGCACATTATGTGCGAACACGGAATACAATGCATGCGTAGCCTTTTCCGATACGGGGCCAGCCGTGGGCACAGATGAACAAGTCTCTCCTCATTCTGTAACATCCATAAAAGATTTCTGTAGGTTCTGTCATTTTCGTGCACTCCGCTACTCTCGACATCATGTTCTAAAATGGTGTTAAGTACACTGTATTTATCTATATTGATGTATGTGAAAAGGGAGAAAGCCTCTTTGGTGTGCATTGTACATTGAAGTGCTTTTTTTGTTGCAGGGTCTTTGTAATACTTCAAATAATGTGATGTAATTACACGCGCGGCTGTAGGATAATAGTCCACTTACGGTACTTTGCATACATTTGAGTCTGTTAGAGTTCACGGAGTTCATCCCGGGATAATTGTTTCCATGGCGAATGAGCTCATGCCTCTTGAGGGATGTGAGTACGGTTGTGGCCGGATTCCATTAGGGTCCTTTCAGATCCACGCTCTGTTTTTAAAAGGGGATCCCACCCCAGTGAAGCAGTCTCAACGTCACCGATGTGGGGGTGGGGGGGGCACGTGTCTCGTCCGCCAGCTCTGATGTCATCTCCCCGAGAAGGGCTTTCACAAACCCACCCGCGAAGGGGCCCTTTCACTTTGAGGTTTTCAGTGTTCTCCTGTCCTCTCTTTCAGTTCTACAAGCATGTGGTGCAGAGCGTGGAGAAGTTCATTCAGAAAGTGAGTATCTGTGTCACTGGCTCTGTGTCAAATGGGCACTGCGACACCCAGTGGGCCCCCACCCCCTCCCCCCCTTGGACAGTGTGTCTTACAATGTACACCAGGGGCCGTGTGTATGAAGATTATAAAAGATATGGGAGATATGGACAGGGGAAACCAGATCCTAGATCAGCACTCCTACTCTTAGAATCTTTGTACATGCGGTCCCAGATAGACAGTCAAGGCCTGGGGGTCATGTGAAAGCCTGGCATGATTTCTTTATATTATTAGTATTAGTATTAGTATTAGTATTAGTATTAGTAGTACTATTATTATCATCAATGTCCCTTTAAATTGCCAGGTGTAACTATGCCCATTTTAGCTCAGGTAATCCCTATCCAGTTACTACATTCAATTTCCTGGCTTTTTGTGCTTGTGGTACTTAGAAGGGTGTGTCTTCTTACCGAAAGTGTCCCCTTTAGAAGCTTTTAAACCAAGGGTGGGCTGTAAACAGGCCGCTCAGTGAAAATGTAAAGGGGAACGGTAGCCATGTTGAAGTTGCCTCGGCCGTGCGCCCGGAGACGTGTAAATAAAAAGCGTGTCCCCTCCCCCGCAGTGCAAGCCCGAGTACAAGGTCCCGGGGCTGTACGTCATCGACTCCATCGTGCGTCAGTCGCGCCACCAGTTTGGCCAGGACAAGGACGTGTTCGCGCCGCGCTTCAGCAAGAACATCATCGGCACCTTCCAGAACCTCTACCGCTGCCCCTCCGACGACAAGGTAGGAGCCCTGGCCACCCGCCGCAGGGGACGCGCGCTGGCCCCGTTCACAGGGCAGAGGGGGGAGGGGGGGTGCAGAGCTGCAGGGTGCTGTGGGATGCAGATGAGCTCTGGGGTGTCAGTGACTGATCAGCCCATTATGAGCTGAATGAAGACTCGCTCAGAGAAGGATAATATACGCCATTTAGCAGGCACTTTTATCCAAAGCTACTTACAGTAGTGAATGCATATACATTTTTCAGTATATGTAGTCCCAGTGGGAAACGAACCCACAACCTAAGCGTTGTCAAAGCGATGCTCTACCTACTGACCCACAGGATGGGGGTGAAATGTGAGTCGAGATGTGACTGGATAGTCGCACGTAGGAAGGAAAGGCGGACCTTGTAGAAGGTGTTGAACAGGAACTTGGCATCAGCGTTGGCCGAGTCGATGACCAAACAATGAGCTAGTTAACGCAGCTGGGCGTGTGGGACAGGGATATATTTGTGTTGTCAAACCTGTCGTTTATATCGAATATATGTCTCCTGTGCTTACCTCAGGATTCTGTTTCAAAAGGAGCCAGCTGTCAGCTCTGGGGTTTTCTGAGAGGGGAGGTCAAGCAGGGTTATTTAGTGATTTAAAGTGATTTGGCTGACTCCGGTGACAGTGAAGGACCCATTTGCATGAAGCGTTGGACTCTTGACAAATTATCTTTGATATTATAGCCATGAGGGAAAACATCATTTGTTTTTGATGTGCGGTGTAGTACGGTGAAGATATTGGCCATTTCTGTATAGACATAAAACTCGCTAACACAACTATCAATAATAAAAAAAGCTGTGCGGTTTTAACAGGAAAAGGTGCATTTTCACGCAGGTTCACTTGCACGATTGTCACGTTGCGCGTGTGACGTAAGTGTGTGTGTGTATTTGTGCGTGTGTCCGTGTCTCAGAGCAAGAT